>OW240915.1:294823604-294891468 GCA_933207985.1 Pelobates cultripes | reverse complement strand
GAATAATATTTGTTGATGTTTTGGAACATAACAGAATGCAAAAAACGTATCAATTTAATAGTGTTAAAAAATTCTGATCTAAATGTAGTCTCGGACTGCGTAGGACATAGGAACAAAAAAGGAACGCTCCTAAAGATACAGAACATCCTGAATAGAGCGATTATACCTGCCATTCCACAAGGCAGAGGGCAAGACCTTACCCAGGAACCCTGAAAAGTTCATGTTGTCCCAGGTAGCATAAGAGAAGGGTCAGATCTGAAAAAAGGACCAGCTATCTTGTTCTCATTACAAAATGTATAACTAAAAGGACCATCCATTCCCACAAAGCACTTAAGCTTGCTACAGCCAGGGAGGTTTGCGTCCTCCTTCCATTATCTCCCTGAGCTAATGGAAGTGGCATGTGCGCAATACTCGATCGGGCCTGCCTTCTCCAACACAGACCTCAGACTAGCGTTTTTGGGAACTCCAGCACCTCCACAATCCACTGATCAAATTCCCTCGTGCAGATTCAGAGGCTTCTCAATAAAAAGCCTTTGATAGGTTTATCCCTCATAAAGAGGCTTTTGATCTCTTCTGGGGAAAGGGGGGGGCGGGGGGGGTTAATAAGAATTGCAGCTTTTGCGTGTTCTTTTAAGATATACATTCAGTGAATAAATGCATGTATGTCCCCTTAGATAACATGAATGCAGGAGTGGAGAATTCGGGAACTAACACCATTTCCTACCCCCATTTTTAAAAATGTTATTTTCTCTTTCTCTCTCTTTTCTTCTCCGTTCTCTTTTTTCTCTTCTCTCCCCATGACTCGAGTCCCCAGAGCCTCACCGGATAGCTACCAATACCCCCAACCCCTGAAATAGACAATTTATGAGTTCTCACATTGGATATTGGACATTGAGAATACCCTATTTCCTCACTCCACTGGAGAACCACTGTTAAAAGTGCTACCTAACCATTTTTTCTGATGCCAACTCTATTTTCTTCATTTTTATTTCTTTCCATGTATTGTTCATCTATGCTGTGTACCAAACAATGTATTGTTATCCAAGATTGTTCATCTATGCTGTGTACCAAACAATGTATGCACACAATTTCTTTTAAAAACAAACATCAATAAATAAGAATATTTTTTTAAATGCATGTACGTGTGGTACATTAAAAAAGCTTAAACTACTCCACCTTGATTATATTTCTTCTATAACTCCAAACTACAAAGTTTCCTGATGATTCCGCTCGGCAAGCAAGCTTTTCTTTCCTCTTTTGTACTCACATGTACTTGTATGTGTACTTGCTTATTCTTACATACAGGGCTTCTTGGTGACAGCCTTTGTGTCTAGTGATTCCCACTTTCATTTTTTTTCAAGGATTGTCAATATTATGTTGACACATTCTTTATACCTAACAAATATAGATGTTTGTGAGGTCTAACAAATAAAATTAAAATGTAGAAATCCAAAGTACTCTTCCTGGAGTTCAGTGTCTCCATCTTGACATCGATATTAATCATTTCGATAATGCTTGACGCCAAAGTCGGGCACAGTACCCGTTAACCAAACTCTACCGATCATGTTTCTCAAAGTGCCCATTTAAACACGTATGTAAGCAAACAGCTTTGCTATATAAAGATTTTGGAATAATCTTATTTATTTATCTGTAGAAGATGATTTTATGCATGGATGGTTTTCTTCAATAAACTTCACACAAAACAGCTTCTCTTCAGTTAATTAATTTCACACAACCTCCAATTTGACCTTCCATACAATCCGCCCTGTGTTTAATTCAGGATGTATTTGGTGTCCTATCGGAATATATTTGTGCGTCAAATAGATTTCAGATTTCGGCATTTCAAATATTTGTACAAAAATGTACTCTGCTCTTTTTGCTAGAAATATAGGTGGCGTACAAAAGCCTCCTTTATTTTATTTTTTTTATTCCTATTTGGCAGAAATTAAAGTATTGATTGTTCCATATGTTTTCATTTATTATGTCTCGTTTGTATATTATTTCTTTTGATGAAGCTGTTTGCTTTGTCAGCTCTAACTTTTTCACCTGATTTTTGTTTTCTAGCACGTTTTCAATTTTCAATTTAGACGCATTTTTGACACGATGAATAGTCCCATTGATTTAATGTCATAAAATGTTCGCTATTTGGATTTTATTCAAAATGTTTGGAAGCTTTGAGTTATCTGAAAGAATACATTTGCCAAAGGTAGTAAGATCTTTATTTAGTAAAAAAAAAAAGGAAGGCATATATATATTATATGAAATGCCTTCTTTGCATCTGATAACATTGGATTCTAAAAGGGTGCCTGTATGTAAAATAGCAAATATTGGCACAGCAGGTGTTTGTGAACTACTGTCCCATGTTGCCTTGCCAGCCTTTAACTTGTCTGAACAATCTGGAAATATTAAAGGAACACTATAGGGTCAGGAACACATAAACATGTATTTATCAACCTGTAGTTTTAAAACCACCATTTCTGTGGTTTGCCCCCGCCTCCCTTAAACCTCCTTGAAAGGTAATAAAATTTACCTTATTTCCAGCCGCGCAGGTCCGCCAATGCTGATTGGCTGAAATCAGTAAGGAGGCAATAAAATAAGAACTATCCCACCATCATCTGCATAATGAGACATCATTTTAATCTGGGCTAAGACAATTCATCAATTTCATCCGGGTCTTAAAGGTTACGTAAGGAGGTTGTTGCTTATAATTGTTTTGTTTTTTGTTTTTTATGTTAAATCTGACACCTACACATGTTAGATGCAATGTGCAGGGTAGGTTATAATTCAATAAGGTTTTATGTTTATTTATTATTAGTTTTGCTCCCCAAACCATCACAATAATCCCCTCTCTCCCAACCTGCAGGTTTTCTCTATTTTTGTTTTTTTAAGGTACTTTAATATAGTTTTACATATAGTTTTAATAGTTAATATAGCTTTACTAGAGTTTACAAACTCGTTTTCCTGACACTATACAATCCTTAGGTCACCCCCACCCTCAAGGCCCCCCTCCCGCTTACCTTTATACAGCGCCGGGATCCCTAGGCGCTGGTGACATCTACTCCCCCTCCGACGTCAGCTCCTGAGTGGAGCCGAAAGCACATGCGTGGCCAGAGCCACGCACGCATTAAAAATGCCCATAGGAAAGCATTTCTCAATACATTCCTATGGACGTTCTGCGTGCTCAATGCGATTTTCGCATTGAGCGTTGGGGAAGCGCCTCTAGCGGCTGTCAGGGAGACAGCCATTAGAGGCTGGATTAACCCTGCAATGTAAACATGTTTACAGCTGCAGGGTTAAAACCTGGGGGACCTGGCACCCATTGAGCTGTAGTGGTCTGGGTAACTATAGTGGTCTTTTAACAACAATAGAAAAGAATACATTTGTCAGTAGTTGGAAATTAACAACAACAGTTACAGTATCTGGCAAAAAAAATTAAAAATGATTACAGAAATTTGGTGAAACAGTGACAATCCTAATATTCAAAAGCGGTTGAGTAGAAATGTCTTTCCCTTGACACGTGTCCTCCGAAAACACAACTGGAGCAAGTGAACAGAAAAACCAAAAAAAAAAAAATACACAAAAAATTAAACTTTCTTCCTGCCTTCTGCATACTTG
This sequence comes from Pelobates cultripes, assembly GCA_933207985.1. Lineage (NCBI taxonomy): Eukaryota > Metazoa > Chordata > Amphibia > Anura > Pelobatidae > Pelobates > Pelobates cultripes. Next base: position 294,887,853 of record OW240915.1, on the reverse strand, counting down.
CATATGAAGTGTGTGGTTATATTAATCATACAACCCAATGAATGTAGAACATTCTTCTATAATCAATGCTGCTCCAAGTGTACGAGTAACCGACGCAAAATTGCATTTCCGATATCCGTTAAACAAGAAGGTAAGCTTTGTAAACCCACAACCCCTGCTGAGAATGGCGCTGTAGGTTGTTATTAAACTGTGGCAAGAAGCCATACTTCGGGCAAAAAGGAGAAAAAAAAGGGTTTTCTCTTTTTGATCCAATAATACTGCTGTGCATGACATTAGGACAGAGATTTCAAGGAATTTTATTTCAGCAGTTCTGCATCAGGAATCGTATAATCACATTGATTTGTTAAACGACATAGAAGTGCTGTTAATGAAATTCGTTACAGTCGGAAGTCAGTGCGAAGATAATAGTCACTATCATGGTTTGCAGGCTTGCTTCCAAGCATAAATGAGCCCAGTCAGCAGCTCTGCTTCCCTAGGGTATGAGCTAAGAAAGCACAACACTAGGGAAATTGCATGTGTGAGGCTGTAAATTAAGGCTGCAAACATTGACACTTTGTTCTAGCTGGAACAACTATATAAAGGCATGTCAAGGACTGCAAGATTGAAATATTAAGATCAATCAAGAGTTTATATGGTAAGTATACAATTTTTTAAATTTTTTTTTACCCAATTTATCTATATTTAGGCTTTTTTCCCCCTCACTATTATTAGTTGAGAGGATAGGTAGGAGCATATTCCCTGTATTGACTACGGACCTAATTGGACTGTTCGTGTAAGCGTCAGAGAATGTTTATTTTTTTTTATTTTATTTTTTATTATTGTAAAAAAAAAAAAAAAATTTATTCAAGAAGAAAACAAACAATACAAGTGAGGCAACCAGCCACAAAATATACAATAATATGTTAGATATCTGGCTAAAATAGTTATATAAGGATCTTGAAAAGTCAAATTTGTTAGGAATACAAGAGATAAATACAAGATTTAACAAACAATATCCCAAAGAGCATACAGTACGCATTTGATATAGCATGGAATCACCTGCGCTAACTATTTATATTGTCTGATAGATGCAAATCAAGAGGATCCACATCCACAATCCAGCAACTTCAAACAACCAACACCTCAGATTGTGATACCACCGCAGTATATTATCCTTCATGATGAACTGCTTTGTAAATAAAATTCAAGCATAAATCTCTTAATATGCAAGTTAGTTCCCTAACTTCATCAAATGCACAGACCCAAGATCACGTTGATATACCCTCAGCTCCGGCCTTGTGCTCAGACAAAAGCAACATTACATCTATATTGATCCACTCACCTACTCCAGTATACATGGAGGCACACACAGACACATGCACACAACACACACAGTCATACACAGTTACAAACACACACACACACACACAGAGTCGTACACAGTTGCAGGCACACACACTCAGACACCCCACATATACTTACAAGCACAAAAACATAGTCACTGTTACGGTTACAGTCACACACAGTTACAGACACACATACAGAGTTGCACACAGTCACAGGCACACCCACACACAGTTACAGGCAAACACCCAGACATTCACACACAGTTACAGCTACAGGTACACACAGGAACATGCAGTTATAGGTACACACAGTTACAGGCACACACTCACAGTTAGTTACACTGACAGTTACAGCACACCCACACAGTCACAGGCACACACAAGTACAGTGACACACTCACAGTCACACACAGTTACAGGCACGCACAATTACAGCCACACAGTAACAGTCACACAGTTACAGGTGCACACACAAACAGTTACAGCAACACAAAACAGTTACCAGCACACACACCATCATAGGCACAAACAGTTACAATTACATACACACAGTTACAGGCACACATACCGTCACAGGCACACACAGTTACATTCATTGGTACCCACACACACACTAACAGGCATACACACAGAGTTACATGCACACACAGTTACAGTTACACATGAACACACAGTTACAGTCACACACATACACAGTTACAGGCACACAGGCACCAAATCTGCCTCCTGGGTACTACCTTAATGAGCACTGGTGGTATAGAAGGAGCGGATGCCGGCAGTTTTTTGTGTTTATGTGTTTTCATAGGGTTATTTGCATGGAGGGCTTGGAGTTTATGTTTTTTGTATATGGAAGGGGCCATTTATAATGTGTGTGTGCATGTGGGTTTAGAGGAGGCTGTTTATAGTATTTGGTGGGTAGAAGGATTGTGGATGTGGATGGGTGTTAGGTTACAGAAAAAAAATGTTCCCCCAACCCTCTTACATACCCTTGGCCAGAAATGGGAGCACAGTGATTCCAAAAAGGCTAGGTAGAGTATGTGGCCTGCACACGTATTACTCCACATGGTCCAGTGCTAGTGAATATAACAGAGCACTCCTGATGTAACCTGGTGGCAACATATTGATACATTCAGAATAGATGGAGTTTACAGTAGCAATACAAGAGGCCTGTACGTGCCAGAGGTGCAGGCTACAGAAGAAATTATAAATGTCTGTACCTGCCAGAGGTGTAGGCTACATGCTTCTATGAACCAGGCATAAACATATGCAGGGCAGGTCAGACATTTTTTGTAAACTCCCCACTGGCACTGGTTTGCATATTAGACAAAAATGGGCATTTTCCAATTAATTGTCATATCAACCCTAGGACACCATAAAAGGTTAATTAGCAGATACACACTTCACCTGTGTTTGTCTGAGCAAGTTGTCCTTAGTGTATCCATATACCCAAAATTTTACAGACATTTATTGAAAACTACATACACCATGCTTATAGAAAGGCTTTAGAGGAAGTACCATAGCCAATATAGAGTGCTCTAGTGGTTATGGTGCAAGGCAGGGCCGGTGCAAGGATTTTTGCCGACCTAGGCAAACAAAGATTGCCGACCCCCATATGCTCTGCCCACCATGTGACATCACAATGCCCCACCCATTTGATCTGCCATATGAGCCAACGCCAGTGCTGCACACATTGTCTTTTATCTGAAAAGGCAGCGTGTTTACATTAGACAGGCTATAGACACCAGAATCACTACATTAAGCTGTAGTTGTTCTGGTGACTATAGTGTCCCTTTATGTGACGTAAATTAGAGATTATTGCCACTAATAATATACTGTACTGGATTGCCTACTTACCACCAGATGAGATCAAGAGGATGATGGGCTCAGGCTATAGTTTGGCTCCACCCGTCTGGTGTTAAAACAGGCTCTCTGGAGTCAGTGCTCACAAAAATCAACAAAAAGGAACCAGCTCCATTTTTTGGGGCCACTTACAGGGCCTGACTGTGAGTATGCCTACAAGGCCCGCCCATAAGCCTTATGCCTTCAAGGCCCACCCATGAGTTCACTGAAAGGGAGTGGAGCGTATGTGTGTAGGGGATGTGCTATGTGTTATTGTAGAGGATGTAATGTGTGAGTGTTCTTATGGAATGTAGTGTATAGGGATACCAGTTTGTGTAAGGGATGTAGTGAGTGTGTATAGGGGATGCAGTTTGTGTTTGTGTGTAAGGAATGCATTTTGCGTTCCTGGGTGTGTGTGTAAGGGATGCATTGTGTGAATCTGTGTTAGTATGTGTAAGGGATACAAGGTGTGTGTTTGTTTGTGTATGTATGTAATGTAATGCAGTGTGTGTGTCTGTAAGGAGTGCATTGAGTGTGTGTAAGAGATGCATTGTGTTTCTGTGTGTGTGTAAGAGAAGCAATGTGTGTTTGTGTGTGATATTAAATCAGTCCTGTTATCCTGGAAGATATTTCCTCCCTCAAAGCGAATGACATGTGCCTACCCTATGAATAGTGATACACCTTCTCTACTCAGAATTATAGGAATGATCCGTCACCCTCCAAATGTGCTGGGGGTATCTATTTAACTTATTTCTTGCTAAAGTCATTCAACAAGCCCTGCATGCTTAGGAGAGACATGTCCCAGTGCTGTATACAGTGGCGGGGCATAAGTCTGGGTATAGTGGGTAAGGGTTTTTGCCACAGGACTGGGAATAATGGCTGAGGGGAGTTCAGTCCCTGTGCTGGGTGTAGTGAGTGTGAGGGGTAATCTGTCCTAAAGCTGGAAATGGCTGTAGGGTCAGCCCATAGATGGGTGCAGTTGAGGTGGGAGGTATCTCTCACATTGCTGAATATATTATTCTGTTTTGTTTATAATGTGCTACAAGTATAATCAGGGACGTATCAACACGAGGCAAACATGGCATCTGCCTTGGGCGGCACTTTGCAGGGGGCGGCACAAAAAGCCGCCCCAAACGCCCAGGCAGATCCCTTGCTTGCCTCTGTCCTGGGGGCTCAAGAGCTTGCCGGACACTTTTGAGCCCTCCCGAGGCGTGTAGCGGGCAGTGAGGGAGCATACTCACCTGAGCTCTTCCTGCTCAGCTCCCTCCGCGCCGCTTAGTGATGCCGGGAGCCGGTATATGACATCAGACCGGCTCCCGGCATCACTAACTGCCGCGCGAGGGAGCTGAGCAGGAAAATCAGAGCTCCCTCGCCGCCTACTCAGCCTGTCTGCCCCCTGCCTTCCCCCCCATCGGCCCCACTGATGGGAGGCTGGGTGGATTAAAAATAAATTTAAAAAAATAATAATAATTTGTGAGTGTTGGTGGTAATGTCTGTGTGTATGTCTGTGAGTAAATGTGTGTGTGTGTCTGTTAGTGAATGAGTGTGTGTGTCTGTGAGTGTGTCTATGAGTGAATGTGTGTCTGTGAGTATGTGTCTGTGAGTATGTGTCTGTGAGTGAATGTGTGTCTGTGAGTGAATGTGTGTGTGTGTGTCTATGAGTGTGTGTATGTATGTATGTATGTATGTATGTGTGTCTGTAAGTGTGTGTGTCTAAGTGAATGTGTGTGTGTGTATGTGAGTAAATGTGTGTGTGTGTATCTGTGAGTGTGTGTCTATGAGTGTGTGTATGTATGTGTGTGTGTATGTGTCTGTATGTTTGTGTGTCTAAGTGAATGTGTGTGTTGGTCAGTGAATGTGTATGTGTCGGTCAGTGAATTTGTGTGTCTGTCAGTGCGTGTGTCTGTCAGTGAAAGCGTGCGTCTGTCAGTGTGTGACCGAGTAATAGTGTGTGTCTGTCTATCAGTGTGTCAAATTAGTGAGTGTGTTTGTCATTGTTTGTCAGTGTATATAAGAGTGTGTCTGTCAATGAGTGTATGCATCTATCAGTGAGTGTGTGCGTCTGTCAGTCAAAGTGCGGCCTTGACTGGAAGGAGTGGGGAAAATTTAAATTAAAGTGCCTGAGCACTGTCCTGCTTAGGGTAGCACAAATCCTAAATACACCAATGAGTATAATAATGTTATTTTATTTTATTCTTAACCTATATTTACATATGTTCTTTTAAATCTTCATTTATATTTTTCTGTGACATTTGCAATTTTCTGTGACTTTTTTTTATATCTATATTTATTATAATTTTCTATTATCATATTTTTTAAAAAAACCTGGTTTAAGTAACCATATTTGCACTTGAAGTTTCTACTTGTCACATGTTTTATTAATTTATTCCCTCCTTCCACTTACTTTCATTGTCCTCCCTAATATGGCTGAAACATGTTCTATAATAAACACCAAGAAGAACAGAGAAAACTTTGGATTTAGGTAGATATTTTGTATCACCCAGATCCTTAGTTTCTCATGAGTGTAGCGCTGAATATAAAAATATAAAGTGAAAATTTTCAGTGAAAAAATAGTGCTAAAACACGCACTTACGCTATCTGTTGTACTTTAGATGAAAAAGAGCGTAAATTCCTCTCCACGTTGCATAGAAAAAAGACACAGATATCCCCAATCTAAATGTAGTATTTTAGATACTGATATGGATCAATGTAAATAAAATACAAAATTGCTCACCTTCTTTAGAGCCTTTGGTAACCGGCTCTAAGTATTTTAGCCTAGTGTCAATTAATGGGGATGACACTGCCCCTTCCTGGAATCACTTGCGCAGAGTATAATTGAATAGTGAATAAAATGTATATATTTATTTAAGAAACTATTAAAAATGTATACATACTTCTAGAAAATAATAAAAACAATTAGATATAATACAAATGTATTGAGTGGTCTGCTAACAGGTCCACCTAGTTAGCCAAAACGCGTTTCACCGAAAAAAACGGCTTCCTCAGTCAGCTTCAAACAGTATCATGGGTCAAGTCTCCTTTTTATATGTTTAAATTTCCCGCCAAAAAATTGCTCTCCTCGTTTGTGCTGATTGCGTCCAGTGTCCCCAGAATGGCGTCACGTCACTTTCGCCCTTCAATCCTACAAGTTCCATCATGCTTTGTGTTTACCAGCGTCACTTCCTGTTTTCGCGGGCAAAATGCTGTCGCGTCACTTCCGGTTTCGTATACTACATGTCCCATGGTGCAACTGCACCTCAATTCCAGTTCTTTAAAGTGACATTTTATTTCATTGTTGTCCATTTTCACTATAGATACGCTCAAAATATATTAGAAAGTAAACACATCAGTGGTATAATAACAAAACATAAGGAAGAAGAAAAACAATAAAGAATAGCAATATATATACAGCAAAATGTCTATATACAATAATCAATGTTATATTATAATGTATCTAAAGAACCTTTATATTATTCCAGTGTTAAAGATATATATTTAAAAAGATATTTATATGATCTTATAAATACTTAATAACTTATTCTTATTATGGTCATTTAAAACTTTTTAGGTCTATAAATCCCTAGTTAGTATGTCTCATAGGTCCAACAGCAGTAATATATATTAAAATTATGTGATATTTAGATTTATAAAACATATATATAACAATATATTATTTATAAAACAATTTTAAAAAATACAGTTTAAAAATTCTGAATGATAAACTAAACGTCTTAAAAAATAAACTATACAAAATAAACTATAAAAAATGGCATAATTCAAAATCTGCATTCAAGCCTTGGGGGGTTAGAGTGTTTAAATTAAAAATCCATTTTGTTTCTAATTGACCCAATTTTCTTATTTCGTCCTCCCCTCCCAATTTAAGGTGACTTTTTGAATAGCATAGAAATCTAAGAACTGTGGATCCTTATCATGTATTAATCTGAAATGATCTGAAACACTATGTTTGTCATAGCCCTTCTTAATGTTCCGTATGTGTTCATTTATTCTCACATTCAATGGGCGTTTCGCTCTGCCCACATACAGAAGATCACAGGGGCATTTTATATGATTATGTACTAACTTTTGTTTCAAATTTGACGCTCCCCTGTATACAAATCTTGGTCTCTCTGGTAATATGGCCCATGCTAAGAAATGATCCTATGTTACACTCCATATTACCAGAGAGACCAAGATTTGTATACAGGGGAGCGTCAAATTTGAAACAAAAGTTAGTACATAATCATATAAAAGAAAAACCAATTACACCTTTCTTTCAAAATAAGGTTTTTTTTGGCTGCGGACAATGCCTAGCTTGTAGGAGCACAAAAAGCAACAAGAGACACATTAGGGAGTTCCATGATTCAACGAAAGAAAAAGAACACAAAATAAAGGAAATGATCACTTGTTTTTCTAAAAGGGTGATATATGTTTTAAAATGCCCCTGTGATCTTCTGTATGTGGGCAGAACGAAACGCCCATTGAATGTGAGAATAAATGAACACATACGGAACCCCCGAGTCCCTTAGTGTCATCTTCCTTCCCTTTCTGTGCCTTCTACCTCTTTGTATCGTGAGAGAGCACTTCCTTTCAGTCCGGACGGGTACAGGAAACAGATGCTCCTGTACCACGGTCCGCACCGCCCAGCCACGCTACACTGAGTGACTGGCAGGAGGGAGCGCAGTGCACTTCCCTCCTGCTGGGTTGCTCAAATCTTGCGCTCCCTGGGCCTGTGCACCCTAGGTGACTGCCTAAGTCTCCCATAGGATGCGCTGGCCCTGGTGCAAGGAGTGCCCTGGCCAATCCCGATCATAAGTAGTAAAACGGTTTATGAAATGGTTTGACTTCTTACCTGGGGTTTGCTGGGATCCCCTCCTTGCCTTCACTACAGCTAACAGGGACTTGGAAGCTCTCTGTCTGAGCTAGGCTTGCCAGTTCACGGTAATGCCCATTGGCTGAGAGCAATCAGCAGACCCTCCTAAGTAGAAGAATTTAGACTCTTCTCTAGCTGCAATCATTCACATTGGTTACAGCCATTTTTGAGATTACCACCTTGTCAGCAATATATTGCGATGTGCATACAAATGGGCCACAAGTTGCATGATTGCACTTTAGTTGTCATAACAGTTTATTATAGTGTACACACAGTACTATTAAAATATTTATGTGAGTTCTCTCTAGTAAAGCTCAGTGGTTTGGCACTGAGGGTGGAATAGAGTCATCTCCTCAGTAATTTACGTGTATGTGTTCCTTACAGTATAAATATACATACAATTCCATTATATAAAGCTCAACGTAAGACACACAGGCTTGTATCCACAAATTATTACCTCATCATGTTTAAACAATTCTAGTAATAGCTAGGAGATGTTAAATGCTACTGTTAAAATGCATAAAACCAGAAAAATAAATAATCATACATACTAACGAAGGAAAAGAGTTGTCTTACATTCATTTCTAGTATGTTGGGCTTAGTGGATGTCCTCATCACATAGGAATATGTTAAACTGCACCAGAGAGTTTATAGATATGGGCCAAGATTTGGAGAAAACAGAATACGACATCCTGGCACAGCAATCAACTCATCTAGAAGGCTGGTTATCATTTGTTCACACACACATACTCGCGTTCATATACACATTCATATACATACACAGTCACAGACATAATTTACACAAACAAACACATGGACATAATAACACACGCAAAGCCTTATACACACATATACTCATACAGACATAGACTCCTATACACACATTCCTATATGCACACAGACTCATACACACACACACACACATTCATATACACACATTCCTACACACACAGACACGGTTAATCTTTATTCTATTATTTATTTATTTTTTAACCTAGATTACTATGAGGCATACAGGCAGGTAGGGGAGATCACAAAATCTCTCCTGACTGTCTACTCTGTAAAGATGTTCTTAGAAGGTGGTGATTTCAAATGGCCATTAGAGGGAGTGATGTCAATGATAGGAGAGGTAATGCCTAATGGTGGTGGAAAAGGAAGATGCCTAATGGCAGTGAGAAAGGAGGTGAGGATACCATTACCTAAAGGTGATAAGTGAAGTGATGGGGACACATCTCATGGAGTGGCAGGGGAAGGGGTGATGTTAAATACTGTGAGAGGGGAAGGGAATGACACCTGTGTCATGGTAGCAGAGAAGTGTAGCAGACACTCTCTTGCTACCTAATTTAAACATGGTTACTAGACAGGATGGAACCGTGTTCCCAGTACTCAATAGAGATGAATGCAGAAATCCTCAGGACGCTGCCAATAATTTCAAATAAGATTTTTATTTAACCACAAGTAACAAGGTTTCAACACAGTCAGTGTCTTTCTCAAGCCATCGTTTGAAATTACAGGTAGAGTTCTGGAAATGTATGTTCTGACAAATTAGTTGATAAAATATGTCCTTGCCTAGAATCGATGTTTCATAATTTTTAAGAGTTTTCTCATTTAAAATATTCCTATATATACTCATATTAATTTATTTATGTTCCTAATTATTTACTGACAGTGGTGTACTCTTGAAGTATGCTAAATGAAGACCGGCAAGAGAGGTTGCCTAATACCATTGTTGGGATTCACTAAAAACCAGCACGCAAAGACAACTAGGAGTGGATAAAAAAAAAGTAAAACGTAAGGGAGACACAGGTAGTGGATCTTAGATTGGTCAGAGTTACAGAATACCTCCATTGAGGTGGAAAAGAGAATTCCCAAAAGCTTATAAGAACCAGGAAACAAGAATAGTCAAAAAATAAAAAAAATAACAATACCAGGAATTAATATCACACAGCATTCACTTATGAATCACTAGAGCCACAAGAGGACAATGGCTTGGGGCAAATGACAAAAAGGGGTTCACCATCTTTATTTTTGCAAATGTTAAATTGTTGTAATAGAAGATCTGCATTAATATTAGTGACGCTTGAGAACTAGTAATGGACATAGTGGCAACGAGAAAGAAATCCATACACTGTTTTTAAAAGGGCCAGCACTGTACAATAAAAGTCCATAAGCCCAAATCAGTTCTTAAAGGGCAATACATCCCAGGGCCATCGTCGCAGGGCAGGAGGCTAGCAATCAGTCCTCTCCAATGCCCAGTGGCGAGGTCGGTTTCGCCACACGTGCCTTTTTGGATTTTTTATGGCCACAATTCTAACTTTCGAAGTTGCACTTCAAATTCCCGAACAGTCGAAGTGGCCGCCATTCGACATTTGGCGGCCATCTTGTTCGCATGGACCAAAAACGCTAATAGACTACAGGAGGACTTAGGCGTGAAAGCTCTGGAACTATTTTCGGCATCAAAACCTTGTGGTTCTCGGTCGGTCCCCCAGCGGCACTTAGCCGCGATTCTATGGAACTGTTTTGGGCATGGGACCATGCCTGTGCCTGGGCAAAAATATGACTTCCATAAAATTTCTGAACCCCTTATCTGATCTGGGTGATTTTTGGATATGTTGTTCACCCAGATCAGAGCTATCAGGGGATGTAACATTTATGGGGATATGTTGTTGTGGGGTACTTATGGTACTTTATAAAAATTTGTATTTTTTCTGCCTGGGGATAATTAAGTTAATGCATTATCTGCCTTAATTATATCACAGGCAGAGGGGAGGGATTGTGTACTGTATGTGGGAGTGTCATTCATTGTCACATTTGTTTTATTGGCTTGTACACTTTGTGTCCCTGTGCCCAACAAGGTCCACCTGGGCATCACCCTTGTTGGGAAACTTGCATAAAAGGCCAGTGTGCCTCCATTAAAATTGAGTTCCTGTTTTACCCTCAACATAGAGCCTCATCTCATGTGTGGGGGAAAAGGCTGCATCTACCCTGGGGATGGCTATATCACTATACTCCCCATGGATTATAATCACTAAGCTCTTTTAAGAGCTGTTCCTGCTATGCTCTCTTGGAGGAGAGGTTCACCCACTGGAAGCTGGATCCTGGTCTTGGGTCCAGAGTGGGTGAAGGATGGTGAGTTCCCAGCCAAGCTGTAACGCTGGACGTGGGGACTGTAGTGCTGATGGTGTCTGGTGGAGTGCTTGGGGGCCTTGGTGAGCACTAGGAGCATCCGTCGGCAGAGGTACCCAACCGGGGTACAGGAAGCTCAGTTACAACCAGGTCTTAGGAAGGCTATATGAAATGCCTACTTATTGTATGCCTACAGTAGCCACTTTTCCATCTTACATTAGATGGTGTTCCCCTTTCTTATCTCCAAGTTGTCAATTACAGGGGAGTGAATAGGTTCAGTGTCACCATAGAACACATCTGCCTAAGTGATTTGAGCCAATCTGGTAAAGGCTGAAAATTATATGAGTGTGCCTATTCTTAACCACATTTTATTTTTACAAAATGTTACCCTATTTTGTTATTATTATTAGTAGTAGTAGTATTACTGGTATTTATATAGCTCCAGCATAGTCCATAGCGCTTTACAATATTATCAAAGAGATTTACTAATAAATGAGACAGTTACAAAAACAATAGGTTGAAGAGGGCCCTGCTCAAACGAGCTAACAGTCTATAGGAGGTGGGTGTAAAACCCAACAGGATAAGAGGTAGTAATCAAACAAGGTCGAGTGAAGCAGAGCTGGAGGAGAGAATAAAGTGCTGCCCTCTAGGAGAGAGCAAGGGACAGGTATGGGAGGTAGAGGTTACTCCGGGAGGCCATAAACTTTCCTAAAGAGATGGGTTTTGAGGCACTCTTTAAATGATTGAAGACTAGGGGAGAGCTTGATGGTCGTAGGCAGTGCTTTATACAGGGAGTGCAGAATTATTAGGCAAATGAGTATTTTGACCACATCATCCTCTTTATGCATGTTGTCTTACTCCAAGCTGTATAGGCTCGAAAGCCTACTACCAATTAAGCATATTAGGTGATGTGCATCTCTGTAATGAGAAGGGGTGTGGTTTAATGACATCAACACCCTATATCAGGTGTGCATAATTATTAGGCAACTTCCTTTCCTTTGGCAAAATGGGTCAAAAGAAGGACTTGACAGGCTCAGAAAAGTCAAAAATAGTGAGATATCTTGCAGAGGGATGCAGCACTCTTAAAATTGCAAAGCTTCTGAAGCGTGATCATCGAACAATCAAGCGTTTCATTCAAAATAGTCAACAGGGTCGCAAGAAGCGTGTGGAAAAACCAAGGCGCAAAATAACTGCCCATGATCTGAGAAAAGTCAAGCGTGCAGCTGCCACGATGCCACTTGCCACCAGTTTGGCCATATTTCAGAGCTGCAACATCACTGGAGTGCCCAAAAGCACAAGGTGTGCAATACTCAGAGACATGGCCAAGGTAAGAAAGGCTGAAAGACGACCACCACTGAACAAGACACACAAGCTGAAACGTCAAGACTGGGCCAAGAAATATCTCAAGACTGATTTTTCTAAGGTTTTATGGACTGATGAAATGAGAGTGAGTCTTGATGGGCCAGATGGATGGGCCCGTGGCTGGATTGGTAAAGGGCAGAGAGCTCCAGTCCGACTCAGACGCCAGCAAGGTGGAGGTGGAGTACTGGTTTGGGCTGGTATCATCAAAGATGAGCTTGTGGGGCCTTTTCGGGTTGAGGATGGAGTCAAGCTCAACTCCCAGTCCTACTGCCAGTTCCTGGAAGACACCTTCTTCAAGCAGTGGTACAGGAAGAAGTCTGCATCCTTCAAGAAAAACATGATTTTCATGCAGGACAATGCTCCATCACACGCGTCCAAGTACTCCACAGCGTGGCTGGCAAGAAAGGGTATAAAAGAAGAAAATCTAATGACATGGCCTCCTTGTTCACCTGATCTGAACCCCATTGAGAACCTGTGGTCCATCATCAAATGTGAGATTTACAAGGAGGGAAAACAGTACACCTCTCTGAACAGTGTCTGGGAGGCTGTGGTTGCTGCTGCACGCAATGTTGATGGTGAACAGATCAAAACACTGACAGAATCCATGGATGGCAGGCTTTTGAGTGTCCTTGCAAAGAAAGGTGGCTATATTGGTCACTGATTTGTTTTTGTTTTGTTTTTGAATGTCAGAAATTTATATTTGTGAATGTTGAGATGTTATATTGGTTTCACTGGTAATAATAAATCATTGAAATGGGTATATATTTGTTTTTTGTTAAGTTGCCTAATAATTATGCACAGTAATAGTCACCTGCACACACAGATATCCCCCTAACATAGCTATAACTAAAAACAAACTAAAAACTACTTCCAAAAATATTCAGCTTTGATATTAATGAGTTTTTTGGGTTCATTGAGAACATGGTTGTTGTTCAATAATAAAATTAATCCTCAAAAATACAACTTGCCTAATAATTCTGCACTCCCTGTAGGTGTGATTTAGTACCTTGAATTGACTCCTATAGGACACAGGAAACCAATGTAAGGACTGACAGAGGGGAGAGGTGTGAGAGGAGCAACAGGAGAGGAAAATCAGTCTAGCTGCAGCATTCATTACAGACTGTAGCGGGGCAATACGACTTGTGGGAAGACCTATTAGGAAAGAGTTACAATAATCCATGCAAGAGATTACAAGAGCATGAACAAGCTCCTTAGTAGCATCTTGCGTAAGAAAGGGGTGGATGTGGGCTATGTATTTAAGGCGGAATCTACAGGATTTGGTAACAGACTGGATGTGAGGCTCAAATGTGAGGCCAGAATCAAGTATAACGCCAAGACAGAGAGCTTGCAAGGATGGACTGATGTGGGTACTTGAAGAGAGAGCGAAAGAGGGGGATCAGTATTAGGAGGAGGAAAGACAAGGAGTTCAGTTTTAGAGAGACTGAGTTTCAAAAGCAGGAATACTCCAATATATACTAATTATAAAAGAGGGATAAGTGTGCATTTTATTTGTAGATAGGAGTCATCCACTAATTAACTGGTGTTGGCTATAGCCACACTTGCCACAAAGCTGTTGTATTTGTTTTGCAATTTCTTGGTTATAGCTGAAATAGGGGGCACTATGGATGAGAACCCAAAAGGTAGTGCATAGAGTAAATGGAAAATCATTTTAATATTTACAAGAAATGTCCAGTCAAGGTTAGCAGACAGTTTTCCAGAATCCACTTGAAACCCAGAGGCTGAAATGACCCAGAAAGTGTAAAAAAAATTGGAACCCAGGAAGAATACATTATTTTGTTAGAATAGATATTTCTCCACTTAACAATAAAGTGAATTTTACTTGAAACCACAAAACCAGGTACGCATATTGCCAATGGTCCTCCAAGGAGGGAGAATGGATTAATATATTATCCAAATATACAATGACTATGGACTGGAGGTGATCATTAAAGACATAGTTAATAAACGCTGTAGACAGCTGGATCATTATAAAGACCAAAAACCCACAATGGTATATTTACAGTGACCGCTACGAGTGTTATAAGCAGTCTATGAAATTAAAAACTTAAAAAGTTTATGTCCCTAGCACTCAGTGAATTATTGTATCCTGCTACCCATTATCTACTAAAATTAATATTATTTTAAAAGCTGCTCAGCTATTGCATTGTTCTCTTGCTGTTCATAGTAGTGTTTTATGAAGTAATTATTGCATGACTCAAATAAATTCAACAAATCCATACATTTGCCAACATATGTTTCGAAAATTAATACAATCTGCATGAATTGTTTCCAGCGAAAACAAATAAATAATAACTGCCTTTTCATGTACATTTTTGGAAGTCAAAATAGGACCCCAGTGACGTTGCCAAGTGTCTATACAGCTAATAAATACAATAAAGTTGACTTGAACACAAAGTAATTGCATATGTTATTTACAGATGTTGGTAGATACTGCTATACTACGAAATGTGACAAGCTTTAAAATGGTTTTTAACATGGAATATTTTAAGCTTACAAGATAGGCAATCTACCTTAGATATCTATTTGTCTTTGTCAGATTGCTTTTGCAATAATCAATAAGTGCGGCATCAGGCAGTCATAGTTCTGTGGTACGTTAAAAAAAGAAGCCACATATGGACACCCAGGTTGTATGTCTACGAATATCAACTATAGCTATTTTGCTGCATAAGGGTGCATACCCTTTCCCACAATACTCTCCCACAATGGTTTACATTCTGGAGTCAAGCCAAGGTTCTGAGCTTTGACATGCTGGGCCGTGGAAATTGTTCAAGGAGACGTGATACAGAAAAATATATCAAATACAGAGTGTGGATATGAACAAACAGAAGTTCATAATATAACGGAATATTGTATACCTGGAGTCTACAGGCAAGTCTGAAATCGGCAAAGAATGTCTCAAGCCAAGAGCAAAAGCGTTATCCAAGGTAAACCTAAAGTTTAAGACAATTAATAATTTCCCACCTTGTTGTACGATAATGCGGATGTTTGAAACCGTGCGGTCGGCCAACATGTCAAACCATTCTTACACAGTCAGACTATTTACACTCAAGCGGTGCCAGGGAACCTCTAGTACCATAACTACAGGGAGTGCAGAATTATTAGGCAAATGAGTATTTTGACCACATCATCCTCTTTATGCATGTTGTCTTACTCCAAGCTGTATAGTCTCGAAAGCCTACTACCAATTAAGCATATTAGGTGATGTGCATCTCTGTAATAAGAAGGGGTGTGGTCTAATGACATCAACACCCTATATCAGGTGTGCATAATTATTAGGCAACTTCCTTTCCTTTGGCAAAATGGATCAAAAGAAGGACTTGACAGGCTCAGAAAAGTCAAAAATAGTGAGATATCTTGCAGAGGGATGCAGCACTCTTAAAATTGCAAAGCTTCTGAAGCGTGATCATCGAACAATCAAGCGTTTCATTCAAAATAGTCAACAGGGTCGCAAGAAGCGTGTGGAAAAACCAAGGCGCAAAATAACTGCCCATGAACTGAGAAAAGTCAAGCGTGCAGCTGCCACGATGCCACTTGCCACCAGTTTGGCCATATTTCAGAGCTGCAACATCACTGGAGTGCCCAAAAGCACAAGGTGTGCAATACTCAGAGACATGGCCAAGGTAAGAAAGGCTGAAAGAAGACCACCACTGAACAAGACAAACAAGCTGAAACGTCAAGACTGGGCCAAGAAATATCTCAAGACTGATTTTTCTAAGGTTTTATGGACTGATGAAATGAGAGTGAGTCTTGATGGGCCAGATGGATGGGCCTGTGGCTGGATTGGTAAAGGGCAGAGAGCTCCAGTCCGACTCAGACGCCAGCAAGGTGGAGGTGGAGTACTGGTTTGGGCTGGTATCATCAAAGATGAGCTTGTGGGGCCTTTTCGGGTTGAGGATGGAGTCAAGCTCAACTCCCAGCCCTACTGCCAGTTCCTGGAAGACACCTTCTTCAAGCAGTGGTACAGGAAGAAGTCTGCATCCTTCAAGAAAAACATGATTTTCATGCAGGACAATGCTCCATCACACGCGTCCAAGTACTCCACAGCGTGGCTGGCAAGAAAGGGTATAAAAGAAGAAAATCTAATGACATGGCCTCCTTGTTCACCTGATCTGAACCCCATTGAGAACCTGTGGTCCATCATCAAATGTGAGATTTACAAGGAGGGAAAACAGTACACCTCTCTGAACAGTGTCTGGGAGGCTGTGGTTGCTGCTGCACGCAATGTTGATGGTGAACAGATCAAAACACTGACAGAATCCATGGATGGCAGGCTTTTGAGTGTCCTTGCAAAGAAAGGTGGCTATATTGGTCACTGATTTGTTTTTGTTTTGTTTTTGAATGTCAGAAATGTATATTTGTGAATGTTGAGATGTTATATTGGTTTCACTGGTAATAATAAATAATTGAAATGGGTATATATTTGTTTTTGTTAAGTTGCCTAATAATTATGCACAGTAATAGTCACCTGCACACACAGATATCCCCTTAACATAGCTATAACTAAAAACAAACTAAAAACTACTTCCAAAAATATTCAGCTTTGATATTAATGAGTTTTTTGGGTTCATTGAAAACATGGTTGTTGTTCAATAATAAAATTAATCCTCAAAAATACAACTTGCCTAATAATTCTGCACTCCCTGTACAATGCACTGTAGGGGTTGAGTTACTTAGAGCATTCTTTAAACTAACTACATTGCAACTGAATTTGCATTACTCATATTTATTACACAAATGTGGTTATTTTAGGCAAATGAGCACAGTGATGTCTGCCTTAAAAGCAATCATTCTCACAACTGAATTTACTGTGTATGCAGGAATTGCATTTCTATCAGACATCCACAAATTTCAAGTGGATTCACTGAGAACAAATCAGGCAATTCAGGAAAATTTCCAATCTGCCATATTTTTCCACTGGCAATGCAAGCAGATAGTGGGCAAAGGTTCAAATAAAATACAAAAGTGATAAAATATTAATATTTTTACAAATAACAAATTATAAAAAAAATTGTAAATGGTATAATATGCGTTTTCATAACTCAATAAATATGGTTTTATAACGGTTATACATTGGACACCTCCACAGACTTAACCCTTTCTTAAATGGAGTTAGCAATCATTGGCAGCAAGAACATGTGCCCAAGAGGCATTTGTGGCAGAGGTGGCAATAGGATGGTGTGTGATATAGCCATGCAATCAGGGGATGTGGGTAACATGTTAGGGTGCAAAAGTTAGTTTCATGGTAAAAAATTTAGTAAATGAAGGTGGCATATTGTACCACTAATTACAAATGTTACAACATTATAAAGGAAGATCCCAGTACACTAATACTAGGTAGCAGTACTCATTCTTTTATTTGGGAAACAAAAGATTTGGATAGAAAGGATTTATTTCCTGTTATAAGGACAGAAGAATTGCTAACACCTTAGTACTATTTATAACTTGACTATCGCTTGATTACTATGATATTGTGTGTATTTCTAATAACCATTCATTTCTGTTGCTTACAGATGCGTTTATAAATAAATCCTTCCCATAGGAAATTGGCTGTCCAACCCAAAAAAATATATAACAAATGGAATGTTGATATGCAGATAGAGGGCTCGGAACATCAGAAGATAATACCATCAAAGTAGAGGAAAAGAAAACACTGGGAGAAAGAGACAAATAACTATTTTATTTCCGGTTTAACCTGGTAGGGTTAGAGTCAGCTAGAATTAAAGTGGCTTTGTCACGGGGCAAACCTACTATTTTTTTAATGTCACTGCCCAACTCTCTTAGTGTGACTCTACTTACCCAGTTGGCGTGGTTATCTGATATTCCTGTATGGGCCAGCCGCGCCGTAAGGAGCATGTTCTTAAAGGCACAGAGGGGGAGGGACTGTGTCACTTATGGCGAATACTCCGACATCCCAATTCACACATGTTTTGGGATTGCAGACCCAACAAATTACACCTTACACTATAGTTTTGTGGCCTTTTTACCGTGCTTTACCATGGTTTCTGTTTCCAATACCAGTTTAGAGCACCCCTTATTCCGGTCTGTTATTTTTGGTATTGACCATGGATAGTTCTTGACGTACTTCTGTAACCTTTCACCCAGACCCTTACATCTTCCAGATTAGGGATGTGCATGGGCAAAAAATGTGGTTCGGTTAGGAAATTCGGGTGAGTAAAAAAAAGTGTCTGCTTCGGCATTTGGTTCGGTTCGGCACTTCAGAACTGCCGAACGTCGTCACTTAGAAACTTCGGACATTCATAAGCATCCGAATGTCCGAATGGCATGAAATTTCATACATTCTGAACGAAATTAATTGCACATGTCTATTGCTCACTTTATTGGATACGGAATAGTGAAACTGGATTGGGCAATTAAGCATTACATTGCACAAAAGGAATTAGCTTATTGGTCAAGATTCCTGTCATCATTCACATAATTTTCCCTCCCTCTCTCTTGTTTTGCCACTTTTCAGAAATCTGAATCACTTATTTGGAACAAAACGAATTGCACATATCTATTCCAGACCATTTCACCCAGATCCTTACATCTTCCTGATATTATGTTTTCCTGAACCTGGATAGTTATTTGTTTATTCGTCTACTCTATCCTCTCTGTTACCCTGACCTTCGCTTGTATTTGACTATGATTTCTCTCTTTTGCACGTTAAGCCCGGCCACTCTAAGGTCCGTTAATACGTCTGTTCTACTAGTCTGTATTTGTTATCCTAAGTTCTGTGTATTAGGACATATTACTGTGTCCTTATTGTCCGCCCAATATATATATTCTTTCTGCATGTCGCCTATTTTTATCATTTTATTTTTTGTAGTTTGTAGCATCAGAACTCATAGCATCTTAGTCACTCCTTTGTCCTATGTATTTATGGCAAAAAGATCACAAAGAAAAATTAAAATTGATTTAGAGAGAGGAAGACAAGAGGAAAAAACGTGGCGAAAGGTAAGTTTGCTTTATGGATAGCAAAGGTTAGGGTTAGTTATGATTAAAGGAACATTTCACTTCCAAATACAAAAAAAAAATAAAAAAAAATCACTGTTTAGAATGAATATTGCCAGTGAAAACATGCATGCATTTAATAATGTCTTTTTCACTAGGGTATATCTGTAAACAGCTTTGAACCTATGCAAAGCCCTTCTCTTCTAACATAGCCAAAACTTTCTGTGACTGTCCAATAATACATTTTCAAATACAGCTCAATGAGAAGTCTTTGCCAAGCAGGTGCTCTGAGGAATTGCCTACCCCTTGAGTTTAACTCCACCGAGCTAAATAACTAGCAAGTAACAGGACTGGTTGTCTGATTGACAGCCAGGGAGGTGTAAAAATGTTAATTTAAACAGAAATCAACACTTTTTTGAAAAGAAAAATTAGAGGGCACACTCTTCACACAAGTGCTTCAGGGGTCCAGAGTATCCATTTAAAGGCCTTCATCTCATTGTGGTGGCCTCATTGTGGTGACAAATAGCAATGTTTACATTGCAGGGTTAAGTCCACTTCTAGTGGCTATCTTCCAGAAAGCCACTACAGGTGCTTCCTGCTCCATAACAGAGTTTCATTGAATGTCCTTATGCTTCGCATAAATACTTCTAACGTCTTCGAATTCCCCATTGGAAAGCACTGATTCAATGTTTTCCTATCGGGAAGCTTTAATGCTCCATGCGCATTAGGTCCCACAATTACCGTGGGATTCTTGGGGTGACCTACCAGCTGCAAAGGGGGTAAATACGAAAAAAAGAGATTTTAACCCTTTCAAGATCCATTAAGTTAGGTACATGGGACATTTTAGCTTAAGGAATACAGCTTTGCACCTGGACAGATTGAAATGCAGACAGGAATCTGGCTTATTTAGAGGCAGTATTGAAAACTCTGGACATTCGTGAATACTGTAAAATATGTTTGTTTGTTTTTCTGAAATGTTGCAGATTCTGACTGGTGGTTTTTGGACTTTCAGGCCAATATATAGCTGAACTGAAGACATAACTAACTTGGGAGAGTTTGTTCCCTAATGTATCTATTTTTTATTTATTTATTTTTTTATGGTCTCATATTTGAAATTCACCCTAAAATAACCCTGTGTGGGTCTGGTAATCCTAGATGGAAGACAGGGACCAACATTTAAAACCAAATATTGCATATGCCTTTTTGTGTGGTGGTTTCTTTAAATTACAATGCTCTCATTGTAAGTATCCCAAAGCTTATCAAATCCAATAAAATTATAGCCACACTAATAAAAGGAATGGTTCATTCTTATAATGCATTGGCATAGATACAGGGGGGCATGGACTACATTTCCCTTGATGCCCACCCTCTCATACCCATGACAGAGCATCACGGGAAACGTAGTCCTGCCACAGCTCTAACGCCAGCCTGACTTCTCTCGAACTCTGTACCAAACGTCATCAAGGCTGCGACGGCTGACGTCACTCTCCGTAGCCCGTTGTTATCCTGGCACAGCGGCCATTGGTTGTGTGATTTCCATCGAGGACTGGCCGCTGGGTTATAGTGGATCACGGGTGACCTGAGACAGGTATTCGATAGGAATGCAGTGTATACATCGCTTTATTACAGGCTTGCTCGGACTGGACAGTCTCTGGAAGCAGTGATTAACATGTTCTATGATCTGGTGCCCTCTGACCCCATGTTGGACATCTGGTCTGCAAAGCATCATGGGATCTGTAGTTCTACAATAGCTGGGAGTCTTATTGTTTCACAGACCCCTCACTAAGTGGGGTTATTCACTAAATACCGAATTGTAATAGAATGGCTGGTGCTGCAGCTGAATTTGGAGACCTTTGCCCCCCATATCCTCCCCCCCCCCTCACCTCCCTCTCTCTCCCCCCCTTCCTCCCCAAATTATTTGCCTTTGGGACATTTTTTTACAATTCTGGTTTCAACTCAAAGCAGGTTTAGTGAATCAGCATTTAACATGCGATGTAATATTGAACAGACGCAGAAAATATCTTGTTTTTAATTCAACAGGAAAACGCGTATTGGCGGTTTTGTAGTTTTTTCATTTGGGGCTAAACGGTGAAATTCCCAACAACATCCAGATTAGCGAATAAACTTGTTAGTGTTTACACTTCCCAGGTTTAAAGTGGAACTGTCAAATTTATGGAGACTTTGCAGAATGTGCAAAGATTCCCCCGGTGACATTGCTGCTGGAGGGCAGATAAAGGTGAGAGTTACTCGCTTGAACCTGCCCCTTGCCGACTTGGCTATCTTGTTTTCCGGTGGGTCAGCGCCAGGAGCCGACGTTGCTGCTGCGCGAGAATACAGCATTGAGGTCTATGGAGGATCTTGCAAGACCCCGGGATAGTCCATAGATCGAGCCAATTCCCTGTATTCATCACTGGTGACGGCTGTCGGCATTGACATTGCAGCTCTTCCCAGAGTCTTAAAAAGTAAGGCGGAGGAAATGTACAGAGTATACCTCTTGACTGGTATGGAATTTCAGTGAACTTTCAGCACAGTCAAAATGAGTTTCGTAAAGATTCTTTCTTTATGAAAAACTAATTTTTTAGGCGGGGGGTATAAAAGATATACGAACAAGATGGTAGTGGTTGCTGTCACACAGGGAGTATAATAGTGGGGTGTAGTATTTGCAACCAAAAAGTGGGTATATCACAGCCCAGACAAACAGCCATGGCAGCCAGACTAGTGTACTTGCCTTAGTACAGAAATGATTATTACTATATGATTTATGATAATACTGGCAATTGTTTCTGGAGAACCTTATGTGGTGTTTAGTTGTGGTACTGTAAAATGTCCCTTTAGGCACTAACACAGCTTAAATTGAGCCTGTTATGACATGTTTACTTTAACTAAAGTCACCCCAATAGATATTGAAAATATACTTTGCTATATAGATACATTATAATGTAAAATTTTTAGATACACTGCTTACAGGGATACTTTAGGCACAAAAATATCTTAATCTAAATTAAGTTATTATGGTGCCTGGAGTCACTCTTACCTTCAGGTATTAAACCATTTTCGAACGTTTAACTACAAAGTTGCCTCCAGCGGCGATGTCCACTCCTCTTTGGTTGGCATCTGGCTTCTGAATTTTCAAATTTAGGAAGCGTGGAGTGCTGCCAGGTCGGGTTTTCGCTGATGCCAAGCCTTCTCCATGATGCTAACAAGCTGGCTTAATTGCAAGTGTGATGGTTTTTGAACAGCGTGACATCAGCCTGAAGTGCTGGTCAGAGAGTAACTGTAGGAACCACACCGCATGGTATGCTATGAAGTAGGGTGGGTTCTCCTGCTCTCTCTTACATCATCTCTTCAGCATAGGAAGAGTTGTGAAGAGTTTGACAGGTTAGGTAGGGACTTATATTTAAATAGGACTTTCCTCCATTTTATATATTCGATAGTAATTATGCTATCACAATGTATAGATGCAATTTAATTTATAATGAAATTCCATAAATGTTCTATAACTGGTACACTTTAAGAATATTTTATAGTGTTAGGCTTCATATTTGTGTATATTTTTCTCCACATTCAAATCTCTTAAGTTTTGCAAAAATAAAAATATTGCAGCTTTGTGGAGTTTAACCTTGCCGCACTGCCATGCCTCTTTTCACAAATCAAATTCCGTGTTAGAACAACTCTGTGTGTGTACCTACCTCAGCCAATGAGAGGTCACTTTGAGCTGAATAGCTGACATGGCTCCGACCCACAGCTAGTCACTGTCCACTTATTAAGTATTAAAGGAACACTCTGAACATCATAACAACTTCACTGGAATGGAGGTCCCTGGTACTGTTAATAAACAATTTAACTCCAAAGTCCACTATCGAGCATCCAAACACTCTGCCCTATTTCCTTCCGCTGTTCAGAATCTTGAAGGAAGAAGCCTTGGACTGCTGATTGACAGAGAGCTTTAGCTGACACTCCAAACCAATCAGTAGCTCCCCATTCACAGAGCAACTTGAGAAAATTATGTACAGTATGTTTCTCAATCTGTTTTGTGAATGGGGGCTACTGTTTGGCTGATGCTCTCAGCCAATCAATGGCTCACCTGTCCGAGGCTCTCTCTTTCAAGATTCTTAGGATTGGAAGGACAGCGGGCTGTGTGATTTGTCTCTGGTTACTGGACTTTGGGGTTTAAAAACCTTTAAAAGCCATACTAAGAGGAAAAGGGTAGACAGTAAGAGGAAATGAGCTACACTGTGTACCTAACAATCACATTTTGCAAAAATGAATGGGTTATGCAGCAGAAAGCACCTACAATTTTTTTTTTTTTAACTAAAATAAAGAATATGGAGAAAAACACAGTATGAATATGAGGCCAAATCTATCAAATGCTCTTAAAGGACCACTCTAGGCACCCAGACCACTTCAGCTTAATGAAGTGGTCTGGGTGCAAGGTCCAGCTACGGTTAACCCATTTTTTTATAAACATAACAGTTTCAGAGAAACTGCTATGTTTATTAATGGGTTAAGCCTTCCCCCAAAGCCTCTAGTGGCTGTCTCATTGACAGCCACTAGAGGCGCTTGCGTGCTTCTCACTGTGATTTTCACAGTGAGAGCACGCCAGCGTCCAGCGCGCGCAGCTCTTGCCGCGTGTGTGCATTCAGCCGACGGGGCGGAACGGAGGAGGAGAGAAGGAGGAGAGCTCCCCGCCCTGCGCTGGAAAAAGGTAAGTTTAAACCCCTTTCCAGAGCCGGGCGGGAGGGGGTCCCTGAGGGTGGGGGCACCCTCAGGGCACTATAGTGCCAGGAAAACGAGTATGTTTTCCTGGCACTATAGTGGTCCTTTAACTTGTGTGACTGTCCCCCTAGAGAGAATTGTTGCTCTCTTGCAAGTTCGTGATAAACCAGCAGCAAATTGAGAAATGTGTGAATTTAACAATGCTCATGTTTGTTTCTCCGCTTTCTTCTTTTTAGAGAGAAGAAAATGTCTAAAGTTTCAGACCTTTACGATGTGACCTGGGAAGGTAAATTCATAGTTTTTTGTGAGCAATGAATGTATTACATGCCTGTTGGACAAACCTACATATAATGCAATTTCAGCTTTACTGACTATTGTTTTATAATACTGTAACAACATATGACGAGGTCATTTTAACATGTTATCATATTTAGGTTATACAGTGTATATTCAAAATATACTTCCTCCAAAGCCCGTCCGAGGATTATTCACGCTGTTTATCTCTGTAGTTACCTTGAAAGAACCAAAGCAAATGCGCAGTTGCATGATTGACAGATTACAGTTTAAAAACGGTGAAATGGGGCTGTCAGTAAGAATCAGCTGCTGCTGGACAGGGGTTATGGGATAATTTCTGAATACATTGAACTGAAAGGTAATACCATGTCACCAGTAGCAAGACACCTAATAATGTATATCTGCCGACCGCAAAATCCTCATACATTGAAAGCAGCTCTGAATATCTCCTTCATATAATTGTAAAGCATTTACTAATACGTTGGCACTATATAAATGCTCATAAAAACAACAATCATAATAACAACAAAATGCTTCCTGAGTTATTTGTTTGTCTGGGCGAAGATCATTGCAAATGCTACAAACCTAGTAAGCAGGGCCTTTAATGATGAATATTTTTCACCTATTAATTTTTTTCTGAATGTATTCTTATTTTGCATATTTTTGTTGCTGTATATGTGTATTGGAGTGATACTTTAGCTTAAAGCGTACATGGTTGCCGCACATTTTTTCAGATGGCAGCTTCACTATAATGCACTATGGTTTTCCAGACATTGCTGAACTACAATGTCTTTGATTCTTTGAATGAAATAGATAGCCAGAGAATCATGGGAATTGTATTTTAGCAACATCTGGAGGGCCAGAGTTTTGAAAACCCTGCACTAGTACTAATGGATAGATCCCCTTTTTGTTTATTGTGTTTTTTAAATTTGTGCCAATCATGTATTAAACATTGAATAATGTCCAGGAAAAACTAATTTTCCAAATGTCCCTGATAAGAATTTTCTTTACTGCCTAGTAATACGTTATGGAAAAAAATAAGGTAATAATTAGTAATCCAATCTGAAGTCCTGCCATGGGTTCAGAAAGAAAGGAATAATTAACTTCATTCATGTAGTGTAAAACATTCCCATAGGCACCAATATTGCTGCAATGAATCACATTTAAATTGCAAGAGGAATGCTGGAATAATTGTTTCCCCTCCTTTTGAGGAAATTTGCTGGTAATTTGTCTGGGTCTGAGAAAAATGCACCCACTGCCTTAAAAAGGTAGGTATATTGTAGAGTCATAGAGTGCTGATGTAGTACCATTACAGGATTTAATTAAATTGACATAAATACATTGCAATAACTTGTCAAGTCTCTAATGACTTAAGTGTAGGTTTGTTTGCTCTAATCCATTTTTTTGAATATCCCCATGTTTTAATTTGTGTATCTGGAAGTCCATGTCTTGAAAATCCATTCTGTTGAATCTCCTTATCTACATATTCCATTTTATTGAAGCTCCCCAACTTCATTTTGTATTCTGGTTTCGGTGCTACATTTCAAATAACAGATATATTGGAGATAAACTACTCTAGCCTTTTCAGCATAATATTTGGACTTTTATTTGTCACGTTGTATAAGCCTTCACTCATTATCTCTTTTATTTTTTTAATGCTTCATCCTTTTGTTGCTAGGTTCATTCTATTTAACAAAAACCCAAAACCCCATGCCCCAACTTGAGCTTGAACATATACTAAGCTTACTTTCTCATTACCAATCTAAGGTCTTGTAGGAAGTGAGCACACGTTGTGTGCTAATGCCATATACTGAGAGGCTGATGGGTCTCTGCTGAATTAGTGGCAGTACATCAATAGTAGGAGTGCATGTTCTCAGATATAGTATTACTATATAGAAATGGTCAGAAGTAATTATTTGCAGTCACAAATGACTTTGAATGCACAATCTTAATTTCTGGAAAAGTGATTGTAAGCATATTGACAAAAAAAACCCACAAAGGTTCTGCACACAGATCGTGCCATAACCAATACAGTAAGCCATTGTGCTTGGAGAGTCCCTTTAAGGTTGGAGCAGACCATAACTCTAGTTTAAATGTTATTGAAGCTTTACTTACCGTTTTCCAGCGCTGAGTCTCCCTCTGTGCTGCTCACTTATCTGCCTCCTTAGGTGATATATCTATGAGGTGTGGCCTACTCTGCCGATGTCCAATCTAATATACCTCATAGAAGAGCACTGGAGACCCCAAGCACACGGACAGCAAGTAATGCGCGCACCACTGAGCTCCCCCACAGTTTAGTATTGAATCAAGTTTTACTCAGTCAGTGCCGTGGAAGCGCCTCTAGTGGCCGTAAGTATGACAGCCACTAAAATTGGACTTAGCCCTGCAATGTTTTACAAGGACAGTATCACTTTTGGGTCCTTTAAAGATATGAATGTGTTGAAGAGCACACTTACAGTGCAGTTCTTGGTTTGAAAACATAAAATATTGGCAGATAACATAATATATGAATGTATACGTTTGTGTTTAAAATACAGTGGGTGAGATCAGTCTGATATAAAAATATCATGTAATGACACAATGGCAAATTAAAACTTGCTCAAGGCCTTGGTGAGGACTCGACTGTTTTTACTTGTATGTCTGGTTTTGGCCAACTTTAAGATGTTTTAAACAAATATTGGACGCGTCTCCAGTTGTGGCCGTTTTTCTCTTTATCAACCTTTATATAGCGCAAAGCTTTACAATTTTAGAAAAAGAAAATTTAGATGTAAAGAAAGCCCTGCTAAAATGAACTTGCAATTTATCAGCATTCTTATAAATATTGTTGCAAACAGTGCATACATACATTCAGTGTCTGTTACTTGATGTAAATATAATATATCCTCAAAGAGAAAACACAGAGATAACACAATTGTGCAGTATATTTAAAAAGCTAAAAGGAGTGATACAATAAGTGAAGATAATTTACACTCACATTTGGTAGAGCTAATCAGGAGCTCTACCGTAATTCGCATGGACGGTACAATCCCCGTCTAAGGATATAGGAGCAGATATCTTCAACACTCCGATGGTATGGCAATATAAAAGATATAAGCAGAAAACTCCAATAGTGTAGTAGTTTTAAATCCAAGAATGGAGAGAAGATAAGTAAAAGATGTGGTACTCACATTTGCTAGAGCGAAAACTTGCTCTAGTATATAGGGCTTACAGTGGTATGATCCCCACTGTAGGATATGTAGACCAGGAAGAAAAGTAAAAAAAAAAATAACTTTCAAAGTAAATGGTGTATATCACTTTAAAAATTATTTAATAACAATCATTAAAACAAAGGGCTATATAGAATAACACTCTACGCGTTTCGCCAGTTAGGCTTCATCAGAAGTGTAAAAAAATTGTCCTCAAACAGTCCTTTAAATAAGTAACTTACATTACAAACAATAACTTCCTGGTGTTTTCAGTCCGTGGAACGCACGCGGCATACCGGAAGCGACGCAGCGTATCCACGTGTAGTAATATCCACCGTGGAACGCATGTGTCGCGCCGGAAGTGACGCGGCGTCTCCACGAAGAGTAAGAGTCCTGCGTTCCAAGTGGGACGCATTACGGTCCCGGCATGGCGCCATATCTGTAAGTCCAATCAACGAGTTCTGCAGGTATGCCCTCGCCCAAATATAGCAGTACCACGTCATAAACAGGTCCACTTGCCGCTCACGTCTAGGCATGATGGGAGCATTCCATTCTCACACTCAGCCAGTAGTAAATTCGGCCATATTGGAAAAAGGCAAAGTGTGGGCAAAGCATAAAAAGAATATATCGGAGCTGATCTGTATATATTGATATACTTTTTAAAATACGAAATGTAGCATACAAGGAAGAATCTAATAAAAGATTTAAATAAAGGAATGGTTAAAAATATACATAAAATATACAGAAATAAGTACCGTACATACTCGAGTATAAGCCGAGTTTTTCGGCACATTTTTTGTGCTGAAAAACCCCAACTCGGCTTATACTCGAGTCAATGTCTGTATTGTGGCAATTTACATTGCCACAATACAGACCAGGATGCCGGGCTCATTACAAGCCCGGCGGTCCTGTTGGGGGCTGACATGGAGCTCTTACTTACCTTCCTGCAGCTCCTGTCAGCTCCCTCCTCCTCCGTGCAGCTCCTCTGTCAACTCCGTTCTGCTCACAGTGTAAGTCGCGGCTCTCGCGAGATTTAAACTGTAAACAGAATGAGCTGACCGGGGAGCTACACGGAGGAGGAGGGAGCTGACAGGAGCTGCAGGAAGGTAAGTAAGAGCTCCCTGCCAGCCCCCCCCACTGAACTGCCAATGCCACTGGACCACCAGGGATTCAATATTTTATTTTAATAATAATATCATAATATTATTAAAATAATATTATTATATTATTATTATTTTAATATTTGCATTATTTTTTTTAATGGTTTTTTGTCCCCCCTCCCTGCTTGTTGCATGGACAGGGAGGGGGGACAAAAAACATTTTAAAAAAAATAATGCAAATATTAAAATAATAATATAATAATAAAATAATATTATTATTTTAATATTATATTATTTTAATATTTGAATTTAAAAAAAAAAAAAAATTTTTGTCCCCCCTCCCTGACCAGGCAACAAGCAGGGAGGGGGGACAATAATGCAAATATTAAAATAATAATATTATTAAAATAATAATAATATTAAAATAATAAAATTAAAAAAATAAAAATGCCCTCCCCTCATCCAGTTTACACACACTGCACACACACACACACTGCATTATATACACACACACTGCATTCATTATATATACACACACAAACACACACTCTGCATTCATTATATACACACACAAACACACACTCTGCATTCATTCTATACACACACTGTAAATTAAATATTCAATTAATGTAATTTTATTGGGATCTTATTTAATTTATAAATTTACCAGTAGCTGCTGCAGTTCCCACCCTAGGCTTATACTCGAGTCAATAAGTTTTCCCATTTTTTTGTGGTAAAATTAGGGGCCTCGGCTTATATTCGGGTCGACTTATACTCGAGTATATACGGTATTTAATAAATATTGGATAAGAGTATGTATATAAAATAATAAATATTATTAATTATATTCATAAAATTGATACAAAAGAATAATTTAAAAATACACATAAAATATCTAAAAATAATTACATTTATTATCATATATATATATATATATATATATATATATATATATATATATATATATATATATATATATTTGTGTTCAAGTAGAGATGACTGTTCTGTCATATGTACCAACACTTTAAAATGCATTCCTATATGTTTATTCTATCTATATACAAAGTACTATGTGTAGACCTATGCTTTCCCATACTCGTATGCATGAATGCTTATATATATTACTGTGCATTTATATTTGTGTATATGAGTCCATGTGCATGTATGTATATGTGTTTATGTATATATACATGTGTTTATGCGTTCACATATACATATTTCTGTGTGTGTGCATGTATAAAGTGTATCATCCTGTGCACTGTCTGCTTGTTTGTTTTTCTTTTTCCTCTCTCCCCCCTACTCTTCTCTTCAACAAGATATTTATGACCCTCTGCTAAGATGGTGTCTATTTTCTAACAAACCTGTGTCTTATCTACACTCATGTCGCTTTAACCCCTGTATCACAACTCAACTTTGAATTCTATGTGTCGTTTTGCTCAGAAATGCTTCAGACTTGAGAAAGGGAGGTTCTCCCGAAAGCTTGTCATTAAAAAAATTCTGTTAGTCCAATAAAAAAGGTATTACAAGATAAGAATTTTATCTGTTTTTTACATATATATATATATATATATATATATATATATATATATATATATATATATATATATTAAATGTAATAAGATATAAAACAAGTGGAATATAATAAAAGATTTATATAAAGGAATGGTTAAAAATATACATAAAATATACAGAAATAAGTATTTAATAAATATTGGATAATCATAGTATGTATATAAAATAATAAATATTATAGATTATATTCATAAAATTTATACAAAAGAATAATTTAAAAATATACATAAAATATCCAAAAATAATATATATATATATATATATATATATATATAATGTGTGTATATATATATAATATGATAAATGTAATAAGATATAAAACAAGGACTGTTTGAGGACATTTTTTTTACACTTCTGATGAAGCCTAACTGGCGAAACGCGTAGAGTGTTATTCTATGTAGCCCTTTGTTTTAATTATTGTTATTAAATAATTTTTAAAGTGATATACACCATTTACTTTGAAAGTTATTTTTTTTTTTTACTTTTCTTCCTGGTCTACATATCCTACAGTGGGGATCATACCACTGTAAGCCCTATATACTAGAACAAGTTGTCGCTCTAGCAAATGTGAGTACCACATCTTTTACTTATCTTCTCTCCATCTTGGTTTTAAAACTACTACACTATTGGAGTTTTCTGCTTATATCTTTTATATTGCCATACCATCGGAGTGTTGAAGATATCTGCTCCCATATCCTTAGACGGGGATTGTACCGTCCATGCGAATTACGATAGAGCTCCTGATTAGCTCTACCAAATGTGAGTGTAAATTATCTTCACTTATTGTATCACTCCTTTTTAGCTTTTTAAATATACTGCACAATTGTGTTCTCTCTCTGTGTTTTCTCTTTGAGGATATATTATATTTACATCAAGTAACAGACACTGAATGTATGTATGCACATTTAATTTAAGGCATGGTTTCCTCTCTTCTCTCTGTATATATTGTTTTTTTACAAGGTTGGGAATCCTTGTATTGGTTACTGCTGCCCACTAATTTTCTATTTTGGAGTGAGCACCTAACACATCCTTTTTCTATAATTGTTGCAAACAGTGCCTGGTAGCCATTGTTTCTCTTTTTAAAAATGTGAAGACGTTTTCAGTAAAGTTTGTGCATACAGAGTCTTACTCCTGACCAGCTGTTTCGTGGTACAAAAACACTTCTAGAAAATTGTAAAAGCCTAATATAAGGTGTCAGAAATGCTTATGTTCAAATTTTATTTTGTATTATTCTCTTTACCGAATTATTTCTCCAAGGAATAGCTAAAGAAAAATCGTTCTCTTGCCAGAATTAGCAGGCTTGGTAATTCTTCATTTGGGCGACAAATGTTTGAATAGAATATAGTTACAGGATAGCATAACCTATTAAAGCGATAGTTTATACTGGTGTGGAGAGCGTGGAAGGCGCCAAGTTATTGGTAGGTAGGGAAACTTGGCCGACGGTTGTTTTTTTTTTCCTGTATTTAGCTTCTGCCAGTTCTCTGATGCGTTCATGCTCACGGATAATTCATACTGGCCTATTATAATTTCCAGGGATCCTTATGTCAAGGAGCATTTTGTTTTGAGCCATTGTAGGAAATACGACCCAAGGGTGGTTTTGGTCAGGTTTAAAAATTCGATCTATGAAAACACTGACAGCTTTATAAGAGATTTGAGATGTCTTCTGGCAAGTGAAAATTCTCATGGGATTGTTAACTTGCTGATATATTGTGCTATGTACTTGGAAAGTTTTTGTCTGTTAAAACTGCATTATTTCAAGGGTGTTTTATAATTCTTTAATAGCTCAGCTTTGGGTTATGTCGAGGAAAAATCATACATATTTTGTGATGTCACTGTTCCTTTCCACGACAGCTTTCCATTGAATGATTTTGTGAATTTTTAGCACGTGGTCAGTTTAATAATGAATAAGAAACCTTTTCCAATCAGAGGTGTAATCTGTCCTGCTTTCAATAATTGATCTGTTACTTGTTCCATTTTTTGAATATGGAAACAAGCATTATTTATATATTCGAATATTTTAACCGTATGCTTTGACTACAAACGTGTAGTTTGCAGGATCTTCTCTGGTTTAAAGAAATGTATACTGTGCAAGAGAATCATCTGAAAAATCTATTAATGTGGAGATGACATGGACATCCCCGATAAAGACAATCTATGTGAGAGATGCCCAGGGTATTAGTATAGGTATTTCAGTATCAAGGTTGAGAAATGGACCATTCATAGTAGTGGCATAAGACGATATTTGAAATACAGCAGTAGAGATTCATAATTTGTTAATTGGGACATTATAATGCTTAGTGGTAACGTTGACAGACAGTGAATTTATGGCCTAAGTAGCCAACCTGAAAATATAATTGACCTAGAGAATTTTTCTAATTCAACTGTTTTGTTCTTAAAGGGACACTAGGCATCCAGACCTGTTGATCTAATTTAACTGGTGAGGGTGCACTGTAACCCTGTTATTGATAAACTGCAATAATTGCATTGCAGGGTTAACTTTACCTCTAACGGACAGCCACTAGAGGCGCTTCCGGGTCCTTAGCGGACTTTTGATATTCTTACGCTTTGTATGAGCACATACAGTGTCGGCTAAAACCGTAGGAAATCAGTCATTCAAGGCATTCCTATGGGTAGTCCTAATGTGATCGCCGCACACCATGCATGTGTATTGGGGTCTCCCCGTCTCTGGCCGATGGTGGAGGTGGAGCCTGACCCAGCACCGAGGGACATCAGTAAGAAAGGGGGGTAAGAAGAGGGGGAGGGGGAGTAAGAAGGGGGTAAGAGGGGGAAGGGGAAGTAAGAAGAGGGGGAGGGGCTGAGAGAAGAGGGAAGGGAGGGGGGAGTAAGAAGGGGGTAAGAGGGGGGAGTAAGAAAGGGGGGTAAGAAGTTCTTTATTTGAAATTTAAGTTTTTTTCCCCTGAAATTTCCTTCTTAAAATGAGGTGCGTGTTATACGCTGATAAATACGGTATTTTCTCATCTATAGTTATTTTATTGTTGGAAGAGGTGGCCACATTATAAAAGTCAGGTACTTTTACAAGCTGCCTCAAAGTGGATGCCGGACAGACAATCTCAGTCTTTGGCATTTTGTCAAATGAAATAGGCAGACATATATATGCATTTACAGGGGATCAAGTGGTACAAAACAAAGTTGTAGAATGGAGAGGGATCTCATGGGTCCTCCACTCTATAAGCTACCTTTCATACATAGGATGTGCCGTATGTATCTTAAACTAGAATGTCACCTCAACTTTTATTAATGCGTAGTGAAGTCGAGGGAAAGAAAAGTTAGAAAGGAGGCGGGAGAAAGAGGATAGGGAGATAAAGGGGTTTTCCCGGGGTAGTGGTGGAGGCAGTTATGTTCAGAGTCTGTACAAACATATCCCGAAACCTGTAACTTGCGGCCTTTAAGGGGTCAATAGTGCTTGTCACTTTCATAGTGATCTGTAACCCTGGAATTTTCTTTTGAAAAGATATTGCATGTGTTTTGTACGGAAGAGTAATTGTCTTCATTGTCTAAAACTGCAGTTGGTGTTTTATTTTTTATTATCTGTAATGTACTGTATAAAAGAACACTTTAAACTCATAAAGCACTTCATGTTGCTGGAGTCCTTTATGTGAAAATAATGTATCCTTTTCCTTTCCTCTTAATTTTCTAAAAGTTTTTTGATTTTAATAGAAATCAGCACGTTTATGAATGACCCTTGTTAAAAATCTCTAGCTGTCAGTCACACAACCAGTGCTCTTACTTCCTGTTTGATTAGCCCAGAGGTGCCTTTTTATTGAGCTGTAATACCGCTGTCTGATTGGACAGCCACATAAAGTCTGTGCTGGGGAAGATCAGAAAGGCTTGCCATAGCCCCAAATACTAGACTTGCAGCTACTGTAAGATAAGAATTCATATATCTCCCCCCACCCACAATTCACATTTTCACTACATAGGCAGTCCCAAAATGTAATTAGTGTAATTGCTCTCTTTACATGACCGCTTCACATGTGTTTAATGACTGCATATTTAAGGGAAGATGATCACTTATTTGGTTTATAGGTTTGTTTAATAAATAAATGTATGAAATAAAGTAATGCACTACCCCAAATAAGTAAAAATAAAAATTTAATTTGTTGATAAAAACGAATTAGAATTGGTATACAAAATGTCACAAAAGCAGCAGAAAACCAAATATTCACTCCAGCATGGCAGAAAATATGATTGGTTCCAGCAGCAATATTCCTCCAATTCTGAAAATTTTCACAAAAATAGCAGTACCCCTCTCAAAAGAACTTAATGGAATGAAAAGAAGAGATGTTTGGAGAATGAGTATCCTTGTGTAGTGTAGTTACAATATTGTGAACATGACATGTCTACCATAATAAGCAGCAGTGATAGGAGTTGTGACTAACAGACGTCGGCTCTGGGCATCAACAAAGATATCAGAAAACATTCAGTTCACAGTTTTTGTTTAGTTGTTTTTGTCCCCACCCTTTTCAATGCCCAGAGCCGAGATGCGTTGGCCACAACTCCTATCACTGCTACTTATTATGGTAGCATGCCATGTTCACACTATTGTAATTATCTGCACTCCAAGGATACTCTGTCTCCAGATATTGCTTCTTTTTATTCCATTAAGTCAGGGCTCGATAAATCCCAGGGATATGCGAGCCTCTTAACTCCAAGGCAGGCGGCAAGTTGGGGGATTGTGTAGGCGGGCGGCTAGCTGCGTGAATAGGAGGAGGGCGGTGCTTCTCCTGCGCGCCTGGTCTCCCTAAGTGGCACTTGGGGGAACAGAGCAAGGACATCACAGCTCCCTCGCCGCCAGCAACAATATGCGCAGCTATCCGCCCGCCTGCACGACCAGCCAGCAAGCCGCCTTCCTACAAAATCCCCCAGCATGCCGCCCGCCCCCCATAAACCTCCAGCATGTTGCTCGCCTGCACGATTCCCCCAGCCTGTCGCCCACTGGACCCCACATGTATTAAAACAAGCAATAATGTGTGAGTGTATGTCTGTCATGGCGTGTGTGTCTGTCATGGTATGCGTGTTTAGGTGGCCAGACCCCTTCCGATCGCAAGGGAATGGTGTTTTTATTCACCCTTTTTTTTTTTTTTAAATCCCACTCTGTGCTGGTCTCCCCTCGACTGGCCCTGCCTCCATGGCTGAGATTGTTGGATGATCTCAGCCAATCCAATGTTTTGCCATAGGATTGGCTGCAAAACGCTGCACCAATCAACATCTCTTCATAGATATGCATTAAATCAATGCATTTCTATGGGGAGCGTTCAGCGCCTCCATACAGAGTGTGGAGACGCTGAATTTAGGTGCTGCACATTGTGCAGCACTGACACAGGAAGCACCTCTATTGACCGTCTAAGAGAAAAGGTAGTGTTGACATTGAAAAGTCTGCAGGGACAGTCCATAGACACCAGAACCACTACATTTAGCTGTAGTGGTCCTGGTGACTATAGTGTCCCTTTAAGAATTGTATTTTTGTTGTTAAATATAAAGCTTTGTAAGTAAAAAAAAAAAAAAAATCAGACTCCAGACTTTTTTAGCTGGCTCCTAGATTCAAAGCAAATTTGTAAAGCCCTGCATTAAGTTATTTTGAGTGCTGTATTGCTATTTTTGTGGAAATTGTAATAAATAAATACATGATTAATTCCATACTTGAATAAAGCTTCATTATGCCAAGACTTTGAGATTTCATATCTATCTAGAGCAGGGGTTAACCTAGCTAACAGACTCATGAGCGGGTCAATCGGTGGTTGCAGGTGGTGAGGGACAATCCTCAGTTTACGCATTGCAGCACTTAGAGGAAGTGATCTGAGATCACACCAACACATGTGAACATGAATAGAGCACAGCAGGAGTAGAGCAGCCCACAGCAGCTATCACAGCTGCTGCCCTTCACCTGTACGTGGCCAGCCTGGTCCCCACTGGATTCCAGGGATGCCACCAACACTAGATATACACAGAGCTACTGTATGAGATGTATACAGTGGCGGAACTGCAGGGGTTGCAGCTGCGACCAGGCCCGCCGACATGTGTTGTGGCCCCGGCCTGTGCGGTAGAACCGCTGGGGCCGCACGTTAAGGGGCCCAACGGGTGGCCCATGCTCTTAGGGCCACCCGATGGAAATTAATTTCCAGGGAGCCACGGCCACTCTTCCCAGCTTACACCGGGAGCCGCGCGGGAGGAAGAGTAGGGCGTCAGAGTGGGAACTCTGACTCCCATCAGGCTGAACCACCGCTGGACCCCAGGGAAAGTCACCCTCCTGCACCGAAAAGGTAGAAAACAGGAGGGTGACCAAAACATTTTGTGTATGTGTGTCTGTATGAATTTTTCTCTGTATGTGTGTGTGTGTCTGTGTGCCTGTATGTGAGTGTCTGTGTGTATATGTGTTGTCTGCATGTGTGGGGAGGGTAGACCTATGACAGGGGGGAGGTAGACTTACCCCAGGGCAGTTTTCGCACCGGGACCCTGTGGTTTCTAGTTATGCCTCTGGATGTATAGATGCATCTTCCTCATACAAATAATACATACAGTCCCCACAAACGCAACACCACTGACAATCCACATGCACGCACACAACCTCACAAGCAGCCCCATACATACCACCACCAAAAACACAATGTGACGTGACATCCATACACACAATTCCACAAGCAGCCCCCTTACACAACCTACATTCAAAAGTATCATACACAAAACAACCAACTACTCAGGAACATGTACAATATAACAGCCCACAAAGCAACCGCAGCATCCATAAATAACACATGCTTAATCTAAAAAAATAGGACCAGCTCACCAAGAGACTTCAAGATCTTGTTTTGGCACAGTACTACTAAAAGATTGCCAACCACTGGTCTAGAGCAAAAGTGACTGTTTATATAGCATATCAAACACTTCTCCAAGTTAACCCCTTAAATCCGGAGGACGTACAATTACGCCCTCTAATAGGCGGCTCTAAACGCCGCCGGGCGTAATTGTACGCCCTCCGTTTTTTGTTAACTTACCCGGTCGCCGGCGGTCCCACGCCGGCGATCGCGGTGGGGGGGACTCCCAGGGAGCCCCCCCGCGGCAGATCCTTCTCCTCCGGTGCTCCCCGGCCATGTGAGAGTGGGGTCCACAATCACATGGCCGGGTAGGCTGCCTCCTGCATTGCCAGCAGGGGGGCTGCCTGTAATGACAGGTGGTCCCCCTGCTGGCTGGAAATAAAATTAAAATTACATTTATTGGTGTAAAATAAAAATAATATATACTTAGATCATATATATATTTTATATATATATATGATCTAAGTATATATATACACATATACATACACACACGTACACCATCTAGGTGTATTTTACTATTAATATATATATAATTATATATATATATATTAATATCAAATTACACGTAGACTGATACTGATTAAATATATATATAATTATTGTTATATATATATTTATATATAATATAAAAAAATAAAAAATGTAAATACGTTAAAAAATAAAATTAAAAAAATAATTAAAAATAAATAATTAAAAATATATAGATGTGTGTTATTTCGTTCTAACTGTATTGTGAAATTAATATATATATATATATATATCAAAATACATGTAGAACGAAATAATATATATCTATATACATAAATATATACGTATATATCACTATATATATATATACCTATATATAAATAAAAATATTTAAAAAAAATTATATAGATATATACATATATATACACATACGTATATATATACATATATTAATTATACATATATATTTATGTAATATTTTTACATAATTAGGTATCTTAATTAATTACAATTAGCGGGACCTGCCTGACAACCCATGCCGAAAGTAAAGGGAATTTAAT
This sequence comes from Pelobates cultripes, assembly GCA_933207985.1. Classification (NCBI taxonomy): domain Eukaryota; kingdom Metazoa; phylum Chordata; class Amphibia; order Anura; family Pelobatidae; genus Pelobates; species Pelobates cultripes. The sequence continues at coordinate 294,849,628 of OW240915.1, read as the reverse complement.
TTGTTAGCACTATATTTAACCCTATAACTTTCCAAGACACCATAAAACCTGTACATGGGGGGTACTGTTCTACTCGGGAGACTTCGCTGAAAACAAATATTAGTGTTTCAAAACAGTAAAATGTATTACAACGATGATATCGCCAGTAAAAGTGAAGTTTTTTGCATTTTTCACGCACAAACAGCATTACACGGACAATATTATTGCTGTGATACTTTTACTGTTTTGAAACACAAATATTTGTGTTCAGCGAAGTCTCCCGAGTACAACAGTACCCCTCATGTACAGGTTTTATGGTGTTTTCAAAAGTTACAGTATCAAATATAAGGCTTGTGTTTCATTTTTTTCACATTAAAATTCGCCAGATTGGTTACGTTGCCTTTGAGACCCTATGGTAGCCCAAGAATGAAAATTACCCCTATGATGGCATACCATTTGCAATAGTAGACAACCCAAGGTATTGCAAACAGGGTATGTCCAGTCTTTTTTAGTAGCCACTTAGTCACAAACACTGGCCAAAATTGGCGTTTTTTGCATTTTTCACACACAAACAAATACTAACGCTAACTTTGGCCAGTGTTTGTGACCAAATGGCTACTAAAAAAGACTGGACATACCCCATTTGCAATACCTTGGGTTGTCTACTATTGCAAATGGTATGCCATTATGGGTGTAAATTTCATTCCTGGGCTACTATACAGTCTCAAAGGCAACGTAACCAATCTGGCGAATTTCAATTTCAAATGTAACGTGCTATATTTGACCCTGTAACTTCCCAAAACGCCATAAAACCTGTACATAGGGGGTACTGTCTTACACGTGAGACTTTACTGAATATAAATATGTGTATTTTATTGCAGTAAAAGCAAACAGTATTATGACACTGACCGTTAAAATGCCATGTAGAACTAAAAAAATCAAAAAAAATCTTATTTTCTCCCATTTTTTTCATATTAAATTATGTTTCACAGCTAAATATTTGATATTAAATGAAAGCCCTGTTTCCCCTGAATAAAATGATATATAATAAGTGTGGGTGCATTTACTATGAAAGAGGTGTATTACGGTTGGACAGACATGTAGCGCAAATGCCAGGTTTTGTTTACATTTTGTTTTGTTCACAATGTGTACATTTGGCTCCGTCCTTAAGGGGTTAAAGTATATTTTAAAATGTGTACACAACTGCATATTTCTTTATACTTAAAAAATAAAATTGAAATGCTTGTCATATTGTGCTTATGTGTTTTCAAGTACCCTTATCTAATGTCAACTGTGGAACACCGTTGTAAAACCTGTATCTACTTGGTAAATATTATTATAGATGATTTACGATGGGTTAAGCAGGGCTCAATGCCATTTTGTTTTTCTGGTTTTGATCAAACTTATTACACTTTCTTTTGCGTCATTTATTTTAGGATGCCTTCAGTAAGCTGTATTTTACATTAACTTTTTTAGAAATGCGTGATAAAATGAAAACATGGCGAGAAGAAAATTATCGAAACAGCGAGCAGATACTGGAAGTTGGTGAAGAGCTGTTAAGTGAGCATGCGTCAAAACTTGGAGATGATGGTACGTATTCCATAAATCTTTACTGATCACATATTTATGTATTATATCCTTTTACAGCTTTAAAAGGACACTCTTGTTTTCTAAATTACTTCAACGTGATGAAAATCTTAAAGGGTTAACTGCATATCCCCTCTGACTTATTTTGTAAAAGTGATATCTTCAAGAGAAATCTGTACTTTTATTAATTAATTTAATAACGAATCCCAGCTGTCAAGCAGACAAACAAGGGGAGTTTCTTACCTTAGCTTTGATCTGTAGTTCAAAGTGGAAGTGAGCGGTACTCCTAGTGAAATCTTGGTTGGTGTGATGTGTCCCAATGCCTCTCTGTGAGAAGCATGTGATTTAACACAACTCCTCAATAATGATGACTGCCCAGGAGGAGGATCGGAGCTTTAGCTGTATTAGAAGTGGGGGAAGCTAACTTTTATTAGCTTCTAAAGACTAAATGGACGGAGGGGAGAAGCAGTAAAGTGGACAGTTTAAGGAGCACTCCAATTAAAATATAAATAAATGTTTAGTTAATGGAAATGTTAATGTAAAACTAATTTACAGAAAATGTGGCCTTTTTTTCTAGAAGTCAGGTGGACGTGTCTATGGTAGGTAGCCGATCTAGATTGTTTGTTTTCTTCCAGTATAAACTGTGCTGCCAGGCTGAAATGCAAACCAACAGAAATCAAAGTTAGGTTCCATGTTTAACATTTGAAGTCACTGGCTGTAGATATGGGGGATGTGAAAATTGTAAAGTGCTGCCTATATTTGTTTACATTATGTAGAATACAATATACCAAGATATGTTTTTATTTTCCTAGAATTTTTAAAACAAGATATGTATTACCCACGTACCTTTGTGTATTTATTGAAAAACAGTCCTACCAAATATGTTCTGAATATTTTGAGCCTGCCTGGTGAGCATTCTTGTGACTTGTTTGCTGTTATAGATCTGCAAAATCTCTGTTTGGCAGGGAAGTCAACTTTGTATTGGCTCAGCACACTGTCATCTCTCGGTGGGTCCTCTAAGCAGGCGGCTCACAGCACATTAAGCCCTCCTGATGTATTACATCTCCTCTTGCTTAGGGTACCCCTTGCCTGTTCTCATCAGGATCTCATTCTGCTGATAATTAGGTCTCCTGTGAGCAGAGGCTGTTCCAACAAAAACATATTCCAGGAAACGGTCACCTAACGTATAGGAAATTTGACCCTTTTTTTGGCAGGGGACTATCGTTTGGTACCTTTAAACAATATTAAACAGAGCTCCAATAGTAAATGCTCATTTATCTTACAAAGCTGTGAGCTTTGGCAGCTTTAGTGCTTTTCTTAATTCTCAACTAATAGTAAAACAAAAAAAAGGTTTGCTGTGCTTGTAGTTCGGGACCTAGCTGCACATTCAGATTTATGTGTATGGAATACTTCTTCGTGGATGCAAAATGTTAACTTTGTTTCCTTCTGAGATTTGTGGTTAAAGTGCACCTGTCATGTAAATATGTCGTGCTAGCATTTCGTAGGGAAAATAATTCCTTCTATGACATCATTTAATGGACAAGTGTCACCTTAAAACTATTTTTAATATAATAATCCTTTCATCAAGTTTTGAAAGGAAATATCGTTTTGGGTCTTGTATTGTTATTTGTATAATTTTTTATTAAATATATGGAAAACAATGAGAAAAACCTATCCCTACCTTTTTAATATACGACAGAATCCTTCAGTTATATACATTCACCGACCACTAGCAAACCACAAAAGAGCTCAGGGCAAAAAGGAGGCCACCCCCTAAAAAGTAGCATAAACCAACCAGACCGTTTTGGTAAAAAATAGTTACCCCCCAAAAAGTTACAATTTTCAAACCAGAAAGTCAGGTTGGACACTCAAAAAAAACTAAACTAACATTATATACAAATAGTATGAGCTAGATTAGAGATCACTAAACGAATTGAATGTATGTACTAGTGAAGCACCATAATGTATCTAATTACTAATAGCCAAGTAGAAAAATGGCAAAAAAAAAATGTAACAGAGAAGGTTTAGTAGCCGAGAATAAACAAGATTTTCCCTTAGAAGGTGTTTGTTAAAATAAATAAATAAATAATAAAAAAAAGTAATTCAACTCTAATTAATAAAATGATTTCAAGTACTAGGGTATGTCACCTAAACACTGTGCCTTTAAGGGCACCTGAGCTTGTAAACTCAGTGATGCGAAACTAACTAGCTGTATTAAAAAGTATATGTTACACTGGTTTTGTTCTCGTGACTTGCTTACTGTGATCTATGCTGCACAACAGGGCAAATTGCAGTCTTGTATTATTCTTGCACAAAAAAAAAGAAAAAAAATATATATCAAAGGGCTACCACTACTAAGCTGGTCATCAGGTCATTTTCTATCAAAATATTTGTAATTTTTGTATAGTCTTGTCACCAAAGTGGTAAATGGAGCCGAGCACCGACATGCGTTTTGCTGATTAGACATCTATTCAAGGAGAAATCTGTGTCCTAAATTATCCCTTGACGGGGGATAGACAGCCACTAGAGGAGGACTTAAGCCTGCAAGGTAAATATTGCAGTTTATGAAAACTGCAATAATTACACTTGCAGGGTTAAGGGTAGTGGGAGTTGGCACCCAGACCACTCCAATGGGCGGAAGTGGTCTGGGTGCCTGGAGTATCCCTTTAATGCTTTTATCTTGATTGCCCCTGTGATCTTCATTCAGAGGTCCAGCTCGAATTATTAACCAACTATGAAACATGAAATAAGAATAATCATGTTTTCCATTTTGATATTTTTTAATTAATTAATTAGGGATTGACTGATTATTGGTCTGGCCGATATTATTAGCCGATATTCTGTATTTTCAGCAATATCGGTATCTGCCAATAAAGATACCGATATTGCTGATAATGCAGACCAGGGCCACCATCAGGGTCCTGGGGGCCCAGCACACTCTTACTTATTTTCCGAGCAGCTCCCTTCAGCTACCCTGTCTAACTCTCGTGAGTCCCGCTGCCGTCAGAGTGTTGCCACTGGCTATCATGGCAATGCTTCGCGCCACACACAGGCCGCAAAAGTTAGACAGGGGAGCTGCTGGGAAGAGAAGTAAGTGTGCTGGGCCCCGGAGGACCGCCGCGGGCCCCCAAGGGAATGCCATATTCCCCTTCCCTGGCCAGGTAAGACGCAAGGTGGGGGGACTAAAATTAAATGTAAAAAAATTTAATATAAAATTAAAATGGTTGAAAGCATTCCTCTGACACTTGCGGCCAATGAGGTGACTTTGAACTGCTGTTAGCTCAGTAGAGCTAACAGAAGTTCCTTGCAAGACCTTGGCTGACACCTGGTAACTTTAATCAGTTTGAGTACTTACTCTGAGAGGGCACCAGGGCACTCCTGACACCATAAACATTATAGCAGACTGTTGTGGTTATAGTGCTTGGAGTGTTCCTTTAAATTTATAACAATAAATTATTATTGCTGCCAATTTCCTCCAATGTGTCATTAGTCATAGGTTGAGAGCTTTTGGCTCATCTGCCTCGTCACATTATGGATGCTGCAGAGGAGGGATCCGTTTTGAATACATGAGACAGTCCATTTCTTAATCAAGCCAATCAATGTCTTGGCGAAAAACTTTGGATGGCAACCACAGACCCTTTGCACTGAGTTTATGACATTGTCACACAGAGTGCCTCTTTAAATTTGATACATTCCTGTGTGTTCTTTATATTTTGGAGCAAAGGTTAAAATAAGAGAAGTTGAGATGTATCCTCAGCACAGTACATATTTGGAGCATGATGGTGTCTTACCATGTCATTTTATTTCACAAGGTGGTTTTACAAAGCATTTCTTGTATTTTGTGGCTATACTTGTTTTATCACCCATTCTCCTTTCATGGTTTTCAATATAAATTGTTAAATATTGTTGTAGTGCTGTTTGAATTCATTTGGAGATGGGAATGAGTGATAAGGCATTTTCCCCTGCCTAGTCTGCATATTTCCATGCTAGCTATAAGACAGCAGATCCTCCTTGAGCTCCACATTGATTTCCTTTTTGTAAACTTGCATTGTCCCTTTATTCTTTTCCAATGCTTTATTCAATTACAGTATTTTTCTTACCCCCAGCAGCATTGCATACTTGCCTGTGTTTTTGCCACACTCCCAAGAATTTTAAAAAGCTCTTGCTTTTTCTAGGCAGATATATCACTTTGTCATGAGATACACTGTAAGCAGAAATTTATAAAATAAATGTATAGTTTTCGTATCTGATTCACCCAAGTCGCAGGATTGCTGCTATTTAAGAGCCAGGCAGATGTTTAATAGTTTCCTTTTTAAACTATGGCTCAAAGACTGGATTCAAACTCTGATTGGAACAATTCAGGATTTATGTATTTCCAAATCTAGTTTCTTTGGGGTTATTGACAAAACCTGGAATGTTGGGTTGTGATTCAACAACATTCCAAAATAGTTTAACACTGAATCATAAGCCTGGATAGGGGACTTCAGACTCCATAACCACTTCTCTCGGATGAATTGTTTATGGTGTCTATAGAATCTCTTTGAATCTGCATAGTCACTTATGACTTTACAAGTGTAGTGAATAGATGTAAATTACTGTAAATTGCTTGAACAGACCTTTTCATCCACATACCTTTAATGCAAAAATTTAGAAATATAAATTCTGCTCAGATAATGTTTTGCTACATCTAAATGCGTTCCTTAGAACACCAGTTAAAATTTTTATATGGCTCTAACATAATTTATTTATGTATGTTATAATTCTTCTTTGTACAGTTTGGATAATACATGAACAAGTCATGATTGCTGCCCTGGATTGTGGTCGTGATGACCTGGCAATGGTAAGTTAGTTTTGATTTATGTCAAATGCATATTTGTCCTTCCCTCAGCTTATCATCCTCCTATCTCCCTCCTCTCAAGCTAAAGGGATTGACGTCAGTGGAAATCTTGGCACTGGAGCAACCTTTTTTTTTTTTTTATATTAAACTGTGACCAGGTGGAATTAGGATATTATTATTGTTGTGGCCGTTTATATAGCGCCAACAGATTCCGTAGCACTTAACAATATTATGAGAGGGGGGATTTACGGTAACTACAAATAGGACAATTACAAGAAAACTTACAGGAACGATAGGTTGAAGAGGGCCCTGCTCAAACGAGCTAACAGTCTATAGGAATATTGGATAAGAAGAGATCTTCTTACCAAAACCAGTATTTTTGTAAAACACAGTTTTTTGGTTTACAAAGGAGAGAAAAGTGATAAAAAATGGCGCTAGTGGTCTGGTAGTGCTGCTACGAACTGCGGAATCAACCACTAAATCCCACCAAGTACAGACAATGATAAAACAAAAGAAGGTTCAGCACTCTACAAAAACACAATACAAGTGCACAGTGTTCTAGGGGTGCAGTAAAAAGAAAATACATACACTTAAAATGTACTTTATCCACAGAAGTACCTATAAAACATAAAGCCTCACATAGGGCAATATAGTCTGTTTGATATCCACACTGTATTAGTATGCAAGTAACATCCTACTCACATGTTAATGAGCCTGTAAATACAACTGGCTCAGGTAAACAAGCATAGGTAGGATGGAAGGAATATTTCTCAGCTCCTGTGTTCTCCCCCAGTGCTCACATATAAAATGGAATAGTAAACAGGGGTTAAAGGTAAAATACAAACATTTATTCCAAACATAAATAAAATCCTTACATATAAGAACACAGCAAGCTGAACACAGGGAAACTTCTTAAAAACACAACGCGGACACTAGGTTCTTCGGGGGTGATGGCTCCGCCTCTGTCCCGGTGGTGCCCGTTGTAGGCCGACAACATGGCGGAGCCACAGCGGGAGGCCGCTGATCCTGTGTGTTCGCCCGGCAGCCTGAATATCCCTGGCTCGCGGAGCGGGCCCCCCCAGCCTGTGTCTGGGGCCCCGCTCCCCTCGCAGCCCACTACCGCAGGAATGTGCCGGCCGCAGGGACTCCAAATGGGTCCGCCTTAACGTTGGCGGCACCTACTTCCTGAGCACAAAACAGACTCTGTGTCGGGAGCCCAAGTCCTTCTTATACCAGGACCCCGACCTGGACTCGGATAAGGATGAGACCGGAGCATATCTCATTTATCGAGACCCTACGTACTTTGGACCCATCTTAAACTATCTTCGACATGGAAAACTGATCCTTGACAAAGACCTAGCAGAGGAAGGAGTTCTAGAAGAAGCAGAATTATATAACATTGCCTCCTTAGTGCGACTAGTGAAAGAGCGTATCAGAGACAAGAAACACGTATACAAAGTGTTACAATGTCAGAAGAGGAACTCACACAAATGGTGTCCACCATGTCTGATGGTTGGAAATTTGAGCAGCTGATCAGCATTGGCTCTTTGTACAATTATGGTAATGAAGACCAGGCAGAGTTCCTGTGTGTGGTGTCTCGGGAGCTTAACAACTCTACAAATGGACTGGTCATTGAGCCCAGTGAGAAGGCCAAGATTCTTCAGGAGCGAGGATCTCGAAAGTGAAGAATGGATTAACATCTGATTTAGAGTTCATCTGGGCTGCAACCAAAACCCTTGCTGTTTGTTGAGCTCATGTGCTGTATTACTGACTTTTTCCTGTTACCCTCAGCAGGCCTTAACAGCCCCAGGTTCAAGGGAGGACCCTGTTTGGGCATACAGTTCAATGCATGCTACTTATCCTCCCTTAGGCGGTCTGTGATTTGTGTTGTATGGGAATGTCAAGTATGCTGTGGTTCAGTGGATAACCTCCCTTTGTTTTTGTGTGTCTTCTATCTATGGCCTGTTCTTAAAGAGTCAAGCATAGAGTCAAGCATAATCTGTTCTCCACTTTCGACTTCTGCAAGCATATGAAGCTTCAAATTAAATGGGGAATCTTTGGACATTTCCTTTGGATTACTTTCCTTTCTGACAGTTGCCAAACATCACTAGTTCCTGTCTCAAGTACTGTTTACTGTGCAGTTATGTCTCCTGTCATGATTCCAAGGGAGACCCTTTGCCTGTGGCCTAATTTTCGGGAAATTTACTGCCCGATGGTTTCTCCGTAGGACTTGAAGAGGCGGAAAGTTAATTTATTTCAACCAGGGTCTCGGCTTAATACCACGGTAGCAGAGAGCTACTCACCCCACTGTGGTTACTGTCCAGCTAAATTTGCTGGAGGGGACATTATCAAGGGCAGTTTTGTGTTGTCTGTGCATGTTTTCCTGTCCCTTAAACGTGAGTTTCAGGGTGTTTTCTGTTTTGGGGCTACCTACCTCTGTCAAAATTTGCACTTTGATCACATGCAAACTTTCTAATAACTCATTGTTACAGTGCTAGGCAGAGATTTGGGTGATTGCTACTTTGAGTATATAAATTCCCTACACAAGAACTGTTTATTGTCAAAGTTGATGTGCTGTTGTGTTTTTTTGTTTTTTTTTTAAATTGCTCTCATGTTCAGTGATTATTCCAAACACACATGATTTGCTGTCTGACTGTAGGACACACTGGAAAAATTGTACTCCTTTTAATAAAGTATTATTTAAAAAAACAAAACACAACGCGTTTCGACAAACAGCCTACTTCATGTTAATTGAAACAGTTTTTTGGTTGGAGTAACCATTTAAAGGGACACTATAGGCACCCAGATCACTTCATCCCCTTGTGCAGCTTAGCCCTGCAATGTAAAACATTGCAGTTGAAGAGAAACTGTAATTTTTACTTTGGAGTACTAAGACTTCCTCTAATGGCTGTCTACCAGACAGCCACTAGAGGTGCTTCCTGTTGTTTGACTCTATGAAACGACGCTACATGTCCTCCCGCTTTGTATTAGGACATCCAGTGTCAAGCAAATCCCCATAGGAAAGCATTTATTTAATTCTTTCCTACGGGGAAGGCCAAGTGCGAGTGGCACTTGTCGCACATGCGCATTAGGTCACCCCCATCAACTGATTTCAGCAGAGGAACAGGTGTTTTAAGGGTTTGTAAACACACATCGGTGGTGGGCAGGAAGGCAGCTGGTAGGAGTGTTTAATCCTGCAATGGAAACATTGCAACTTCTTAAAAAAACTGCAATGTTTTACACTGCAAGGTTACAATTAAAGGGGTACTGCACCCAGTCTACTTCATTGAGATAAAGGTGTAAGAAATTATGACCCTCTTACAAGGTTATTCTTTTAGGGAATGTGTGACAAATACAAGTGTATAAAATAAATGTATTGTTAATATTGATTTAAGGATACAGATTTTAAAAGGATATACGCAATACACAATATAACCATATCCAGTCCAAAACCAAAAGATACATAGTAAAAAGGCAATACTTAAACATTTAAATGAAGATTTTCCCCTTGCGCCTTCATCTTTGGTAGTCTGGGACAATCTCTATCAGTTCATCATGGCATCTCTGCTTTGCTGCGCTGTCCTCCCCAAAGGAGACAAAGAAAGCCCAAGAGACTGACATCCTTGGCTGTTGTTCTTTTAACCCCTTAAGGACCAAACTTCTGGAATAAAAGGGAATGTCACACATGTCATGTGTCCTTAAGGGGTTAAAGATTAATTATTGTAGTCCTTCACTACATGTCCCAGAATCCCATTCACCTCCCAAAAAGCAGTTAATCCAGCCCCCTTTTTCCAGAGAGTTCTGTCTTTATACAAGTCTTTCCCTTTGATCTCTTCCCTCCAGTTATACTACAACACTCTGTAAGAAGTGAGCAGTTAGGTTAAGTTTCAGAGTAGGTTAGACAGGTTGGCTTGGGAAAACACATACTTCCATGGTTACACCTAGATGTTAATTACTCAGAAATTACTCTTCTGATCTTTTGTTTTAGCCGGGTGCTGTAAAATGCAACTGAAAGATTTGATTTGATTTGTTTTCAAGTAGATGGCCCTCCATTGTGAAACCGGTCACATACACAGAAAGTTATTTACAATATTGCAGTTTTGCATATCAATTTCTTACAAATGGGTCTGGGTGCCTTTAGTGATCCTTTAGAGCAAAGCTGTCACTTTTCCAAAAGTGACAATTCCTTACCCCTCTAAACTCTTTAGAAGTGTTTACATGAGTGATAATGCAGCATGGGCATATATAAAATGTACTTACCTCTGCAGCACTTTGTTTTCGCAATGGTGTCACACAGTTGTCCCTCAAACTTCAGGTGTGTGCCTGGGCATTTGCAAAGAACTTCTGTACCAGCTTGTACTAGTTTTAGCATTCTATCGCCATATGCTTACATTCACACGTGTATGGTGCAGTGAATGCTATATTATAGCCAGACACACAAGGTAAATATAGATGGCAAGACACACAATGAAACTGATAAGTTATTTGGACAACCCACAGACAATTAATAGTTCATCATCGGGATGAGCAAAAATATGACAGTCTGACTTTAATTAATTGACCTGGCCTGCTCACACACCAGCTACTACCAGGGGACTCTGGAGCACGTCAGACTGAGTTGCCAAAGCTTGACCGAAGTCTCTGAGGATCTCTCGCTACTACCAGGGGACCCTGGAGCACGTCAGACTGAGTTGCCAAAGCTTGACCGAAGTCTCTGAGAATCTCTTCTATCCGTCCAGGCTACAGTGATTATTGTTCAGGGGACCTTCTCTCATTTAAAGCAGACTATAGTTATTTCCCCCACACATTACAGGAGTCTGAATACAGTGATTAGAATTATCTTTATTGTACAGAACACAACTATTTATATTTAACAATGTTTAGGGACAGTGTCCTTCATACAAAGCAATGTACAGTACAATTGTCCCTCCCCATTGCCACTCTGTTTGGGAACTTAATTACATTAAACCCAGTTAACACAATCGGCTTTCTGCTGTGTTCTTACAGTTCTTACAAAATGTCTGCCAGAACCCCTTTTTCCTGGACAATATCCCCACACAATATACAAACCTGGAAAGCTTGTCACAGAGTACCATAGCTCTTCAAAGAGCATCCTGATTGGAGAATCCGCACTTGAGTTACAGCATGTTAAAGTTTTAACGGGTTGTGACTATTCTCCGATTCGGTGAGGAGTTCCAGGCATTAGTGGTTTAGAGCCGGTCTCCAAAAAGGGATTCCCGGACCAGAGGAGAGCTCTTTCAAGCTTCAATTATCCTTCAATGCTTCCTTGCATCCCTGATATTTGGAGCTCTACTTGGAGTTCAGGGGACTGAGTGATACACGCTTAAAGATCGATCGGACTCGGTACAGTCCTGATCCATGGAACAGCTCCAGAGTGCTTCGTGGTAAATCTTGTTCGATGTGTAAAACAAGTCCAAGCAATTCCCAGAGGTCCTCCAGTCTGGCTGGGAAGCACAGTACACATCTGGGTCCTCCATATCCTGCCCCACCATGACAATAGCCTCTTTCTGGGGCTCTTGGGACCAGGTCCATAGTCTGTGGACAGGAGGCTGGCCTTTAAGCCTCTCCAAAAATATGTGGCATGGGAGCTTCAATCCCAAAAACCAATAGGAAATATTCAATATTCTTTGCACTTTTAATGTGCTTTTTGGCTCATAAGCTTGTGGAAGAATTGACAGACATCCCATCTAGCTGCAGGTTTAACGGAATACGGTTAAATTTGAACAGACATGCTGGTTTAGCTTGGCAAATATCTGGTAGAACTCACCAGCTGTGTCATTGGCAAAGCCAGCCCTGTTTATACCAAGCAAGTGTAGTGGGTTTCGTTGATTACTAGTGGAAGTGTTAAAGATCATAGTTTCTCATAAAACATTGTCCCACGCTTGTTCTAAACCAAATTCCTTGATATATACTGCACCAATTCTTGTTTACATTTGTGTGGTTATGTCATGCATATTTATAATTTTTTCATCATGTGCAATGCTTTTCTGTTCAGTGTCCAAGAGTGTTACTGATTTGTTTATTTAAAAACTTCCCCAGCCTTCACAAGTGGCTAAAAAAAAATCAGAAAAACTTCAAATAGAAATGTCTGCAACCCCTTCCAGAAACAACTTGAGTTTAGGAGTAGTCCATGCAGTTCCAGTATTATGTACAGTCATTAAAATGTTATATACTGTGTGTGTGTGTGTGTATATATATATTTATTACTATTGTGTAACCACTGCCTACGTTCAGAACCTCTCATTTGTTACTAAGGAATCTTTAAACACTTAAATCACTGTTAAGTTAGACATTCATTTAGTGGTTTCACTCCATTATAATTAAATCAATGACTGATCCATAAAACAACTTGTAAGCCTTCTATGTTGTCAATAGTTGTTATTGTTGGTATGCGCCATAATCATGCATTATTAATCATTACTAACAGATAAAATACTCTCCTAGAAAGGAATGAAGAATAGTAAATCCTAAACCCAGTCTAATCAAACACTGTATAGGTGATGGGACTTGGGATACTTCTTCATGGATAATGAGAAATAACTCTGGATGGGTGATTTGTTGTGGGCCTTGGGATAATGCTGAATGAGAGATGGTCCGTGGGACAACACTGGTTTTGTAATGGGTCTCTGGATACTTTGTCAACCAGGTACTTTGTAAAGTCCAGCCTGACAAATGCCTCAATTTAATAAGCTTTTCAAATGTTGTAATATATTTATAGAAGTCACCTTTACAGCCTATGGAATTTTTTCAGATAAATCATTTGGAAACATATTCTAACAATATTGAATTATTTGGAAAGTGTAGTGGCCAAAGATGGTGTTTCAGTTTTAATGGAATTTTTATTCTAACTCTGTTTTATGAGCATATCAGAAACTGGTTTCATAAATCCATGTTGGTTGGACGAGAAGTTAGAACTGTGATAACAAGTACACAAGACTAGGCTAACTGAGAGATAATAATTCTCCCCTTTTCTCTATGGCAGTCTTGAGTTTGGGCTCATGTACTGCACAGAGTATCAGTGTCCTTTCCGTATACAGAAGTGTGTTAGTGCTCCTCTAATGTACCTCTTTATTGACCTATGTGTATGGTTTGATCTATTTTCTTGTTAAATTATTAAGAGAATCACAATGGTGACACACTAATGCACTGTGGTGGACAAAATTAGTCTCCTTGTCAGTAAAGATGGTTCAGAAGACACCTTTTCCTACTGCATCCCACTCTCAAAGTGCATCCTGACTGACTGCACTGGGAGGAAGAGGTAAGATGCCAGATCCCCGCTGCACACTGGCTGAATATATTGCTCATTAGTGGTGAATACTATTTGCTACTGGGTCATTGACGGCCCTCACCACCAATAACACTAGGGATCAGCTACTGACTTCAAGCAGCAACCAGCAAGAGGAGATATTACAGTGTATGTGCGAGATAGCCAACGATGTGAGGGTGTCTATATTAAAAGTGTTGCCTTGCTCCTAAGTGCTAGTGAAATTCGCCAAGCTCTGAAATAATAATTAATTTATGTAAAGGTGTTTTTATTCACATGGTTTATTTTATTCAATATATGCATCTAAAAATTTTACATTTTACTTTAAAATATAAAAATAATATATAATAATAAATACCTTGACATCTTTTTTTCGCATGATATACCCAACTAACCCACTTGATTATACTATATAGCCAACAGCATAACTGATGCAACTTCCACCACAATTTAAGATCTTCTTACAGTTTATGCCTAAATGTATAATGTTCTAGAAGCACATTTTATTCACAGTATTTCTCATTATTTAGTCTTCTCTTCAAGAACTACGGAGGCAGTTTCCTGGCAGCCACAGAGTAAAGAAATTAACAGGCTTGAGATTTGAGGCTATGGAAAGGTAAGATAATAAGATGGTTGTATTGTTTTTAGCTGAAAGCAGCAAGGTGAATTGTTAGTGTTAAGGATGCACCGAAATTTCGGCTGCTGGAAATAGGGCAGAGTGACTTGTCAGGTCCTCGGTCCATGACAAAGGACCCGACATTGGGAGGGGGCTCGGCGGCTTGCCCTGTGTGCTGCCGGGTGCGAGGCCTCTCCCATCTGCCTGGGGAGAGAGTCAGTAAAGTCTGCATCTCTGCCTGCTGTGAGCTGCAGACTGTGCTGTATCTTGCGATCTCTGGCAAATTGGAGTAACCCACGGCAACGCTCTGACTTCTGGAGCGCGCGAGATTCAGCACAGCCTGGACTGGGGAGACAGACCACCAGGGAGCATGGACACTGGGATAAAGTGTCTGCAGCCAGACACTGGACCACCAGGGAAACAAAAGGTATTTCTAACCTCCTCAAGCACTGTCACCAGTCACTCCTCTCAGTCACTGATCCCAGTCACTTTCCTCAGTCACTGATCCCAGTCACCTCCTCAGTCACTGATCCCAGTCACTTCCTCAGTCACTGATCCCAGTCACTCCTCCTCAGTCACTGATCCCAGTCACTCCTCCTCATTCACTGGATCCCAGTCAATTCTCCTCAGTCACTGATCCCAGTCACTCTCTCAGTCACTGATCCCAGTCACCTCCTCAGTCACTGATCCCAGTCACCCTCCCTTAGTCACTGTCATCAGTCACTTTCCCTTAGTCACTGTCATCAGTCACTCCTCCACCAGTCACTCCTCCTCAGTCATTGTCACCAGTCTTAATGCCACTTTCCCTCAGTCACTGTCAACTCCTCCCTTAGTCACTTGCTACTAGGCACCTCACGTTACACTCGCTTGTCACTCTGTCACTCTCGGGCTTGTCAATTTGGCGTCACTTTCGCTTGTCACTCTGTCAATACTTCCTCGCTTGTCACTTGTCAATACCTCTCGCTTGTCACTTCCTTGTCACTTCGTCACTTGTCACCTGTCACTCGCTTTCAGCCGTTTCATGTCACTCCTCGCTTCTGTCACTCTGTCACTTCTCGCTTCTGTCACTCTGTCACTTCCACGCCTCTGTCACTCGTCACTCCCACGCTTTTCCACGGTTACCCCACGCTTTTCCACGTGTCACTTCCCACGCTTTTCCACGGTTACCTCTACGCTTGGCACGTGGTCACGCTTGGCACGGTTACTTCCTACGCTTCTGGCACGTGTTACTTCCCACGCTTCTTGGCACGTGTCACTTCCCACGCTTCTGGCACGTGTCACTTCCCACGCTTCTGCCATGCGTCACCCCACGCCTGCCACGTGTCACTTCCCACGCTTCTGCCACGTCACTTCCCATCGCTTCCTGCCACGCGTCACTCCCACGCCGCCACGTAGTCACTCCCTTATCAGCCTGCCACGTGTCACCCCCTCCCACGCTCTGCCACGTGTCACCCCCTCCCACGCTCTGCCACCCCTTCACTCTGCCATCTCTATGCCACCCCACACTGTGTTCTAACCATACTTCACCCCTAACACACCTCACTCTATGTGCCTTACACCCCTATCACACGCCATACTATGTGCCCTATACGC
This sequence comes from Pelobates cultripes, assembly GCA_933207985.1. Lineage (NCBI taxonomy): Eukaryota > Metazoa > Chordata > Amphibia > Anura > Pelobatidae > Pelobates > Pelobates cultripes. Next base: position 294,833,731 of record OW240915.1, on the reverse strand, counting down.
ACCACATCCCTAGCCCACCCCGCACTTACATACTCTACATAAACTACATCTCTATCCCACACCACACTGTTCCCCACACACACTACATAACCTACACACTACATCTCTATACTGCACCACACCATGTTCCCTACACAACACACACACACTATATAATCTACACATATACACTCTGCATCCCTTTCCCACACCTCACTTTATTCCATACACACACTACATAACCTACACAAATCATTTGGGGAAAAAATTAATTTTCGGTTTCAGTTTTCGGCCACGGGCATCCTGAATTTTTGCTTTCGGTTTCGGCCCAGAATTTTCATTTCGGTGCATCCCTAGTCAGTGTAGAACTCGCCGAAGAGGTTTTGCCTTGACATGGCAAGGATGCTTAAGCTTGAATAGCCAATGGAGTGATAGGAGTAGTGGGAGTCTAAGTGCAGAGCTTAATTTTCTATAGTTTATTGTTATATTAATATCCTGAATAGGGTTATATTTAATCTAGGAACTATAATAAAGGTGGCAGAAATAGAACATGTTTGATCTGGTTTAAAGAATTACTTTTAAAACCGCTTTAGAGAAAAGTTAACCTTTACAAAATAATTCTTTGTAGCTCAGAACACCTCTAAGGATGTAATGGGGTTTTACAATGTGACTGCAGGTTTGGATAACATGCTGTATGTCTGGAGGTTGAAGTGCTCCATAATTAAATTTTCGGCTGGTTTGGTTTGTAGTGCGCCTGACCATGAATAAGGATTCTACAAGAGTCAGTTAGGCAGTATAAAAATAAAAATTTTGGTTACAGGAGGACAAATATATCAAACTGCAAACCAAAATGGAATATTTTTCCCATTCCACTATATTTTCAGTTTCAATGTTAAGTCTAAAATCTGCAATTTATGTGAAATAACCCAGGTTGTTCCTGGTTTTTATCAAATAATAGCATCATTCACAAAATGCATTATAAAGCATTGCATAAATCATTGCAGATAGTACATTTGACCTTTCATTTCTTCTTAAATACTTCAGATTTTGATTAAAAAAAAAAAAAAAAACATCTATTTTATCTTCAAATATAAAAATATTTTTAAATAAAAACAAATCTGTCTGAAATTAGAGACCATCGTAGAAAAGGAAGATTGGAGCTGTGACTCATGGAGTGTCACTTCTTGGTAGGGAATTCTTTTTTCCCTGCCATCACTAACCCAAATTAAATGTCTGAAACAGAACTGTTCTTGTGCTGAATAGTAAGATTTTTCTGAGCCTGATTTTCCAATGGTGGTTTTCACTTTCCTTTTTGGAACAGGTACGATGATGCACTCCAGATTTATGACAGAATATTGCAAGAAGACCCGACTAACACAGTAAGTAAAATATTGTGCCTCTAGGGTAATTTGAGAGAAACCATCTGAGACCATACTTCTTGGCTAGCAAAATATTGCTTCAAATCATTCTCTCGTTCTCTCATTCTCTCCCACAGGGAAATATATTTCCTTTAATTATTTTTTTGTAAACGTAGACACATTGTTTTTCTTGAAATCTATACACCACAAGAGTAAGAACAAAAAAAATAACAATATTGTAACAATTTAGATGATGGTACCTTTTACTTAAAGGGGCACTTCAGGGTGACATTGATCCATTCATTTTTAATGTGTTGTGCCAATGCCAAAACAACCAGTCCAAATTAACACTATAGTCACCAGAACAACCACAGCTTATTGAATTTGTTCTGGTAAGTAGAATCATTACCTTCAGGCTTTTTGCTGTAAACACTGTCTTTTCAGATAAAATGCAGTGTTTACATTACAGCCTAGTGATAACTTCACTGGCCACTCCTAAGATGTCTGTTAGAGATCCTTCCTGGGTCATGGCTGCCTAAAATGAATCCAAACATTCAGTATCTCCTCCCTCTGCATGCAGACACTGAACTTTCCTCAGAGATTCATTGATTCAATTCACCTCTATGAGGAGATGCTGATTGGCCAGGGCTGTGTTTGAATTGTGCTGGCTCTGCCCCTGATCTGCCTCCATGTCAGTCTCAGCCAATCCTATGGGGAAGCACTGTGATTGGATCAGGCTATCACTGCTGCTGATGTCAGCAGACTGCTTGTTTTTTTGTTTTTTTTAGGTAAACGGCATGCAAATCTACAGCTTCTGGCTTGAATACATTAAGATGATGCTATATTTATGGAGGCATGGGGGGCCCTTGGGGGCCAGATGGTGGTTTTAACTCTATAGGGTCAGGAATACTGACCCTATAGTGATCCTTTAATAAAAGATATTAAAAAAATACTCACTTTTCAGGTTATTTTTGCGGCAGTTCCCACATACTACTCAACGAGTTTTAGCAGTCAGAATTCTCTCGTTCTGATCTGTGGAGTCTGAAATGCTGGATATGTTTTTTAACCAACACTGCAACTGGTTAAAGTTGAGCTATGTGTCAGTCAGTGGCCTCTACACAAACGGAAAACTCACATCTATAAATCGCAAATCACCTGTTTATATTCACACTGGAGGGACTAACTAGCAGAGTTCGAAGCTATCTGCACACAGACTTATTTCGGGTCAGAACAGGGTTTATGGGACTTGAAGTTCAATTATTCATTTATCGAAGAATTACAACTCTCTGAATTTTTTCAGTTGTTCAGGCGTTTGCTATGCACAGCCTTGTTAACAAAAAAAAGTTTTAGCTGCTGTCACTTGTGTGAGAAGTTCCACACGTAAAATGTAAACGAGAAATGTCCCATTATATAGTGCGCTTTCGCCCATGAACATTCATGCACACATATGGAATTATTAATGGAAAATGCCTGTTTGAACATGCATGCATAGATCCCCTTGGATCTATGCATTTAAAAAAGGAATTAGATTGAAATGAAAATAATTCTGACACTTTCTCCAGCGCCTAGTCTCTCTGCATCCTGGATGACGGTACAATCCACTGCTTCTCGTATATAAGCATTGGGGACCATAGACACATTATTGGAGTCCTTGGTCTGCGATGATTCTCTGTGGCAAACCGTGATGGCACTGCTCTATTTTGATAGATTAATATAGTGGGCTTATTCCACGATTTGGCAAAATGTAGTAGTTTGACAGTTCAAGCTACCCCATAGTTGCACACAATTTGTGAAAGTTGACAACATATGATATATTTTGAACCTTATTGTACAGCCATTTAAGCACCAGTTTCTTTCAAAGATTAAAGTATTTTATTTTCGTTTTTTGTTTTTACAAGCACATTGCAATTTAGTGGTTTATTTTGTATCTTAATGCAGGCTACTGTCATAAAAACCACTAAATTGTGCCCCGCTATATCACCTGGGTACAGCATACCCTTGTCAAATTCTCGTGAGAATACAGGGCTAAACAAAATTTTTGTTAGCATTTCATTTTAAAATATTTTAGTAGCTCATATATATTACACCATAAATGCATATGTGGATACCATCATTATTTTACTTAAAGGGACACTATAGTCACCAGAACAACTACAGCTTATTGAATTTGTTCTGGTGAGTAGAATCATTACCTTCAGGCTTTTTGCTGTAAACACTGTCCTTTCAGAGCAAATGCAGTGTTTACATTACAGCCTAGGGATAACTTCACTGGCCACTCCTCAGGTGGCTCTTAGAGATCCTTCCTGGGTCATGGCTGCCTTAAATGCATCCAAACAGTCAGTATTTCCTCCCTCTGCATGCAGACACTGAACTTTCCTCATAGAGATTAATTGATTCAATTCATCTCTATGAGGAGATGCTGATTGGCCAGGGCTGTGTTTGAATCATGCTGGCTCTGCCCCTGATCTGCCTCCTTGTCAGTCTTAGCCAATCCTATGGGGAAGCATTGTGATTGGATCAGGCTACAACTTCTGATGATGTCAGCAGACTGCTTGTTTTTCTGAGTCTAACAGCATGCAGAGTTACAGCTTCAGGCTTGAATACAGTAAGATTTTTACTATATTTATGGAGACATGAGGGGCCCAGGGGGGCTAGATGGTGGTTTTAACACTATAGGGTCAGGAATACATGTTTGTGTTCCTGACCTTATAGTGATCCTTTAAGTTTTACAGAGCATAGGGGGATGGGCAGTAATCACTTTACCATGAGGGAAACCTATAGTCCCATAATAATGATTACATTTTGTGGTTATAGGTTCCCTTTAATGCTTTCATGCACACATGACCATAAACTCCACTTTGGCAGCTCACAGACAAGAGGGTCGATAACAATTAATTTTTTTTTTGCAAGTGTGGTCTTTCTGATTTAGTGTGATAATCAGCTATTTCGCACCTTACATTGTGTTTCAGTAACCATGCTGAACATTGTAACTATTGAACTTTATTTTATAAGAATTCTGTTACCAGTTCATGTTCATTCTAGATTGAAGCCAACTGAAGGAATTGGTTTCAGTCTTTAAGAGAAATGTTTGCTTTTGCATTGAGCGATATGTTTAAATTAATAAAGCATTAGCAACTAATGAGACCACAAGTGTGTTTTTCGGATAACTGTAAAAAAAGTAACGGTTTCCCTAAGAGGATGTATTTCCAGCTGTTAATCTCTAGACCGGCAAATATTTATTGTAATACTGTCTTAGTGGAAACGAAACATTCAGATTTCTAACGTACTTAAATGCAAGAACATTTGATTTCATTGCACCCACGTGATGCTCTGTGATGTTCTTAGAATGCAAATGTACTTGAAGTCGATTTGCTCTAAAATATATATATCAAGATATTAATATAATATATTTCAAAATCACTTGTAACAAAGTACCTGGCCTGTATAGCAAAAAAGGGTCTGACCACTTTGACAACTTTTGTCATTTTTGCAGCAGTTGGAAATGGAATGATTGAATTTTTTTTATCATTATTCTTATTATATTTTTCCCCTGGCTCCCTTTTTCACCTCTCGCCCTAAAAAAAAAAAAAAACCACAAATATACAAATGCCTGCTTCATATTCCTTATTTTTTTTTTATTTTTTTATTTCATAAATAAATGTTTTGGAGATGAAAATAAAAACGGAGACATTGAAGATAATATGAATTCAACTTGGCTCGGTCTGTCTGTTTGCTGTGTGAAAGCTAACTAGAAACATTTGATAAATTGTCAGGTATTGAAATTGTTTATACATCATCTACCTGCTAATTATTTCCATACACACATGTGGCTGTTGAGGAGCAGAAAAAAAGGCTCTGGATTTTAAGCAGAACTTTTGCTGAGTTTATTTTGGCATGTTTCGCAGACTATCACTTTTTTCTTATGTGTGTGCTGACACATGGAGTTGCTTAGATTATAGTATAAAGCAAAAATGAAGGAACTTTAAGCCAGCCAAACAGCTTGGTTTGGCCAAGTCATTTTAACACTTCCTCTTTTGTGTACAACTTTCTTAACTCATTCGGGTGGACATAACTCTAGAGAGAAGAACTACCTTCTTTGCAAAAAAGACATTATTATTATTATTATTATTTCTGATTATTTCTACTACTACTTTATTGTTACATTGTGTTTTGTTTTTCTTTTTTCTTTTTCTATTTTGTGGATATACCATATATTTTCTTTTTTTTCTTTTTCATGTGATTTATGTATGGGTATGCAACAGACAACTGAATTTGGAGGTTTGCAATAAAAGTATACAGTCATTGTTTTGTTTTGCATGGACGTGCGCCTATCTGACAAACATAATTTGCATATATTTTCTATAGATAATTAATTTCAATAAATGAAAAAAACAGTAGAGATGCTCACTTTCAAAAGGACACTATAGTCATCAGAACAGCTTTATGTAGTGTTTTGGGGCATATAGCCTGTTCCTACAATGTCTGCAGAGTAAACTCTGCATTTTTCTTTGAAAAGGCAGTGTTCACCCTGCTGCCTAACTCCTTCTCTAGTGGCCGTCATTCCAACAGCCACTATAGGGACTTCTTGCAGGACTGACATTCAACGGCCGATCTACGTAGTTGTTGGACATTATAGCGTTAGGAATACACATTTGTATTCCTGATAATATAATGTTCCTTTAATGTTTCTGCCTTTTCTGGGTTCCATCATTTTAACGTAGCACATAACAGTCAAAAAGTGGTTTAGCAATGTTCTCAGTATATTTAGTGGACCTTGTAGTTGAGCTCTGGAGAGCAATTTGCTTCAGCACATGAGATGAATTGATGCCTGAGCTAATTGCTGCATTGTGACTACTATATGCTCTGTGACAGCTCCGTTCATGATAGCAGCCGAGTCTCCTTCGCAATAAACATAAATTACTGAAGCCAAAAGCCTGCTCCTTTGCTGCGGAATAAATGTCATTATGATAAACAACATGTGATAAAGGGAAGATCTCCCAAAAGCTATAGTTATGGAATTCTGTTTTTCTAGTTAAACAAATTTCTACATGTTATGTTTATATAATATTTTATATCTGCACCTCCGCACACTATGCAAACTTTTATATTTTATATAATATATATTGTTGATTACTGCACAGTTGCTTAAAAAAGTAAATATTTCTTGTTCCGTACTGACATTTTGGAAATAGTTGCTCCACAATGACACAAAATTTTAGAACTATGACTTGCACCTGCATAAACATCCAGGGTCCAATCATTATACACACAACTTCCTTCTGATAACTTTTGCCGTTGATACTATTTGGTGCTGAAAGTAAATCTGTCAACCAAACCATTATTCGGGGATAGCTATGTCACCATGCACTTCTATGTGACCAAACATAAACCGGAATGCTGGGCGATGCCAGTATTATGAGACATGTGGATGTCCCAAGAGAATGATCTCCACGAGTTTCTATCCATTCTGTTTTGGAACACAGTAAAGCAAGAGACCCAGGCGTATGCATCCATAACCAAAAAAAGCCCACTGTACTCAGAGGGACACAGCTGTACTCCACTAGTGATGCTATGAACGTTTGAAACACATGCCTATTACATTATGGCATTTTTGTTCTGGACATCACTTATGAGCGAGCTTAATTTGGTGCTCAAAGTTTTTTAGTCAAAATGGCAGAATAGCATTAGTTGCTTCTCAGAGACAGGTTATTTTAACATGGGATAAACAATTAAGAAGAGTCCATACTCTGTTCAGATGATAGTTCTGATTTCTTTCAATATATATTGATATTCAGCATCTTTACTACTTTATGGTATCTGGGACTCTCCGCACCTCATCCTTTCACTTCTGTTTTATTTATATTTTAATATAATTTGTATTTTACTTCTGTTTTACTATTTATATTTTAATATAATATGTATTTTCTTTTTCTGTTTTCTGTCTCCTGTTACTATTCCATGAGTATTTTATGTATTTTTCTAACATTGTGATTTTTGACAACGAGAACTAATTCCATGTTATTGTTAAATGCAAATCTTCAGTTTTACATAGCAACTGATTAAGTTAACGGGAGGAATTGCGACAAACCCTTTTCGCATTTGCACCTCTCGCATTGAAAAACCTTAGAGTTAAATTTGGAGATTATTGGAATGACAGGAAGGAGAGATGCAGCTCTGAATGGTATCTTGGGATTAGTATTCCCTGCTGATTTGTAATTACTACATTCTAACAGGTCACTTATTTGAATGAAGTGATGCATGCAGTGTTTACATCAAAAGGAGTGCATACGTAATGTGACTGCAAGATCAGCTTTCATTGTCTCATTGGGACACCATAGCGTGTGTTTATATACTCAAACCAAACCGCAATGTGAATGCAGGAATTCCTTTGGCATTGAGATAATAATTTGCACAGTCAAATTACCTTGCTTGCAATTCCCTTGGGTTTTGTATGAGACTAATCCTCTATTAATATTAACCTACAGGCAGCAAGAAAGCGGAAGATTGCCATTCGGAAAGCTCAGGGGCGAAATGCTGAAGCCATCCGAGAACTGAATGAGTATCTGGAACAGTGAGTGTTTTACAAGCGGATTTTGGTTTTCTATTCTGATACACAAATATATATATTTTTTTAATTAAAATGGAATTTGCATTTGATTTAGCCCTTTGCTTCCAAGCAGTTCATTTACCCTAGTTCTTTCCCATCCAGCCTTGTTCTCTTCTTCAAGTACTTTCTCTCTTGTTCCAGATTTGTTGGCGACCAAGAAGCATGGCATGAACTTGCAGAACTTTACATTAACGAACTAGAGTAAGTTATTATACAGTTATACCTCCATTACCTAAAATAAAGGTTTTATGGCATTTACAGAGCTAGGAGAAAATATTCCGTAATAGATCATTCCGTATTGTGAATATCTCATTGCTTAATATACTGTTGAGTTTTTAAGATTTCTCTTTTGTTATTCTAATTAAATACATTCATTTAATTCAAGTTATGTGTATTTTAGGTATGTATTTTGCCTTTTTTTTGTTTATTTTTTTGTCTTTTTGCTTGTATTTTATGTATGTGGTTTTTAGAGCTTTCTTAAATGTGTTTTTTTTTCCGTCCGTTATGCCAAGTGACAATGACAATAAGAAATTCTTTCCGTTGCCAAACAAAAGACATTTTATCAAGACAAGGCTCACTGTTGCCAGGGTACAAAGCCAGCGGTAATCAGGAATTCTGAATGTGATAGGAACCAGCTTATTGGATATGTAATGTTAGTGTTGTGTGTTTTATGGCTCCATTGATAGGAGGAAATCCCAATCTGAAAGGATTAGCGCAAAACTGGGTTTTCCAATATCACAGTATTAATTCTGTCCTCCCTCTCCAAAGCAAAGGCGTGCCATTTTATCTCTTAGGTTATTGTGCCCTGCCTATTAGATCTTATGGTTTCCTTCCTTCCTCTGTCTGCTGACTGTAAGGTGAAGTCTCACGTTTCTCAAGAGAACACAAATTTTGTTCTGTACGTGTAAATCATTTCAATGGGTAGAATGTTCTGACCAGTTTTAATCTGTAATGGTGCACAGAATTCTGTCTGCACTAGTCAGTCTGGCTTTATTTCAAAACAATAATAATAATATTTTACATGAAAAATGAAACATCTGTACTTTTACCACCAATAGCATCTACCTCCCCTCCTCAATAAGGGAATATATTTTAGTATATAACAACCTATCTACTTAAATACCTTACTACATTCTCTACCTGTCCAATCAGACACCTAGGCAGCTAGTTAAATGACATTGCCACTTATTGTTTCATTTGATTTGTTTATTGTTGCCAGTTTCTCAGTAATCCACCGCCGATATCTAAATCCCATAATCTGTATTACTCTACAAGTTTTGATGTCAGTAAACTGCAGCAAACAAGTAGGTCAAATATTTGTGTTTAAAAAAAAAACAAAACAAAAAACAAACAAGCAAAAAGAGAATTGGAGTAGTAAAAAAAAAAAGAAAAAAAGAAGAGGGGAAGGTGCAAAATCTTTACTTATCTAGAATCCTCTCACCCTCATGATCGCCGTGAGAGACAGCACGCCTGTGAGGTTTGACACTGACATTGTTCATCTATTCTGCCTTTGGTCGTAGGGCAGTTGCAGTCCTGAAATCCCATGAAAGGGGATGATACCAATTGTTCCAATCCTGGTTTATTATATGACTGGAAGCCATGTGACTTTATGGCTTTGCTACCAGGGCCGGACTGGGGATACAAAGCAGCCCTGGAAAAAAAATTTGTGCCAGCCCCATAAGTCACTGCGCCATATATTGTCGCGTGTAATATGTAAGGCTATGTCTTGCCAGGACAGATAATTGAGTAATATATATATATATATATATATATATATATATATATATATATATATATATATATATATATTGCTTTTTTTCTAATATAAAATATTGGTCCTTTCAGAGTAAAATGTTTAATTATACAGTAAGCATACTCACATGCAGACACAGACAATCTCACTGACATCTCAATGACACACAAGCTCATTGATACACAGCCTCATAGATAAACAATCTCACTGATATACATCAGCATTGACATAAAAACACAAGCTCACTCACTAGCAGGCACACACATGCAAGCAAGCTCACTCACTAGCAGACGCACACACAGCTTAATGTGGTGGTACTGGTGTCTATAGCATGTCGCTACAGGCTTTTCAACGTAAACACTGACTTTTCAGAGAAAAGGCAGTGTTTATATTGCTTCAAAGTGACACTGCTAGTGACAATCACTCAGAC
>OW240915.1:294683382-294823504 GCA_933207985.1 Pelobates cultripes | reverse complement strand
ATCAGCTTGATATCCCTGACCAACACCAGATATATTAAAATAGCAAGCTTCTTGGCGTCTGGTTTAGTTTGTGTGAGAAAATGGAAACCAGTGATGTAGCACAGAAAAAATAAATACAATGTGACGGAATGCAGCTTAATAAACCAGAATAGAGTATATTTGGACTCCTTGCCTCATTTGAACTGGTTTCATTTTAAAATTAAATAATGTTACAAAATGTAAATTATGAAATGTTGCGCAAACTTGTATAATGCCTCATAAACCGTATTTATGTATATTTCTTTCCTCCTACCTTTCTACCAGCCTGATCATTTCTGTTACTTTATATCTTTTGTTAATATTGCTAAATCTGAATTCCTTATATGCTGATATTCACTTTGTTAATTTTCCCGGAAGAGAGGACCAGGCATTTTGTCTTTAACCCCTTAAGGACACGTGACCTGTGTGACATGTCATGATTCCCTTTTATTCCAGAAGTTTGGTCCTTAAGGGGTTAATGTCCGTGTTAATCTGCAAGTGTCTTCTTAGTTGAACCCACCTTTAACTATGCCGATTGTAAACCTAACATTTTCAAATTATTATATATACCCCCCACACCCACAATGTATCTTTATCTTACCTGGTTAATGATTTTAATGTTTATAGTAGATCACATGTCAAAGTGTTTGATAAACTGCCTCTATATTGTCCATTGGCAAATCAGGCTGTGCACACACTCAGCCACATGCACGTAAGCCTTATTCACCAGCACTTGTCAATATTCTAACTTTTACACAATTCATTTTACCAAATACAGTACTCCGCTGCTTGGATTATTCATGAGTCCAAATCCGTAAATAAAATAAAAGGCATTGTTTATTTATTAATTCTTTTGGATGCTTATTGATTTTGATATGAACCTGTTTTTATGCGTCCATTTCTGATTTCTCTTTTCCCCCTAGTTATGCAAAAGCTGCTTTTTGTTTGGAAGAGCTCATATTGACAAACCCTCACAACCACTTCTATTACCAGCAGTTTGCTGAAGTAAGTTTATTAAGGATGTGCAATTCACATTCAATGTATAAATAATTGTAGGAGAATTAACAATAAATATCGTAAACAATAGCATGTTCCTTCCTCTGTTTAGGTTTAGGGTCCCTTTTTTAAAGAGATAGCGTGGCATTAAATAATCTGTAGCTCAATGAAGCAGTTTTCTGCAGTCTCACTACCTAATTCTATGTCATTTAGTAGTTAAATCACTTTTGTTTCTGTCTTTGCAGCCCTAGCCACACCTGCATGAAAAACATGGTTTCATTTTCAATTAGATGTTAACTTGCTTTAGAAGTCTTTCTTACTCTGCAAATTTAAACTTTAATCACAAACAGGAGTCATCTGCAGACTCTAGCAGGATATTAACAGAGCAAGAGATATTAACTTCTAAATTTAAAAGACTGTGCAATAAAGGACCTAAAGATTATATCTCTTTTTATAGGAAGGTTGTGTTGGTCATATGCAGGGATGTATGACTAGGACTGCCTAAAAAAAGTTATTCAACTCCTAAATGGCAGATAATTGAGCTTTGAGACTGACGGGTCATGATCTATACACCAAAACGGCTTAAGTGGTTTTGGTGCCTATAGTATTCGTTTAAATTTAATTTAACAGCAAAAAAATACTAGGAATGAGTTCTTGAAGAAGCCCCTCTGCCTTTTCTGATATTATCTCAGACAAATCCAATGTTTCTCTTAAGGCAACGTACAGAACATATACAGCAGTCAAGAGACTCTTATATGTTGTGGTTGATTAAGTTAAACATAAGGACCTTTTAAAAAAGCACCAGAACCACTATAGCTTCAGTTAGTGGTTCTGGTATAAAGATCCTGTACCTGGCTGAACAGTGTAAATGTTGCTTTTTCTGAGACAATAAGCTGTTTACATTGCTGCCCATGTCCATCTTTAGTGGCTGTCACTCTGACACCCACTACAGGGATTTCTGGGGGGTTTGGTCCTGCAAAGATTGCAGAACCGACATCCAGGTTTTTTTTTTTTTTTTATGCTCTGAATGGAGACGCTGAACTCTCCTCATAGAGGTGCATTGGTTCAAAGTATCTCTATAAGGAGATGCTGGCTGGCGCAGCACTGAGATTTGTCATGTATGCACACTAGCCTTTCATGTATTGACATTGAGAACATTAGGATTGGTGATCTCCGCCCGGTAGGTGAGGGACCTCTTGGATACTGATGCGCTGAAGGAGCACATTTACATAAAATGCTTTATTTCACGTGGGGGAGTGGGGAGGGGATCATCTAACTAGTTACTAGAACACTGTAGCATTCGGAATACTTGTTTGTATTCCTTACACAATAGTGGTGCTTTAAGGTTATTTTGCCTTTAGCGCTGCCAGTCTGACATCAACTAGAGGCATATTACTCCGCTAAATGTTAACTTTGCCATTTCCCAAAATTTGCTGTTTTTTACATTGTCCCAGTAAAGTTGCTGCTTAGAGTGCTTCATTTCTGAAAAGAATGAACAACCAAATTCGGAGTCTTTATCGTAGTCATCATTTATTATTTCTGTTTTTGTTGTTGTGTGGCTGCTGTTTTGCACTATGTTTTAATTGCTTGCTACTCTTACCCTTACTCCTGCATGTCCTGTGTTGAGATAAGAAAGAAGGGAGAAATCTCCAACAGTCGCTTACAAGTCACCATTTATGGTTACCTCAAATGCTAGCTGATTGGAACTTATTCAATGTGTAGCACTTCATCTTTTTATTCATCTTTCCATAGGTGAAATACACTCAAGGTGGACTTGAAAATCTTGAATTGTCGAGAAAATATTTTTCTCAAGCTTTGAAACTGAACAATCAGAGTATGAGAGCCTTGTTTGGACTTTACATAGTAAGTTCTGTTTGCAAGCAATGCGTACTAACACTGACACAAAACTATGATTTGTTTTTGTTTTTTTGCTGCCCAGATATAAATAAGATAAGTAGGGACTGATGCAAGCAAAGGGCAGTAGTAAAATTAACCTTTCTTAATTTAATTGTTGATGGGGCATCAGTTTAAGGTTGGTTTAATGCAGTATTGCAGTGACCGTAAAATTGTTAATCCTTACAGTATTTTGCTGTCATATTACTAAAACACCTTATAACATTATATAGTTTGGTGTGTGTGTGTTTTTTTTTTTTTTGTTTGTTTTTTTTATTAATAATAATTGTTCTTGGCAGTGCTCATACAATCATAAAATCTCTGATGTTCAAGCACTAATCAGTGCTTACCAAAGTCCATAGATGGCATTTGTTCCTCCCCAAAATTTGTCAGAACATAAAATATTTTGGTTTCTTAAATGCACCATTTAAGATATCAAACTCTATAGAAACTTTTGAGAATAGTCACTTTATTTTATGTATTTATATAATACAGGTAAGCACCCCTCGAGAATAGCCTGCATCAATTCATCATGGTGAAGCATACATTCCTTAGTTCAGGGGTAGTCAACCTTTTAATACCTACCGCCAACTTTTGTGGATGTGTGTGTGTGTGTAGGGTGGGGTGCCTGTGTATATAAATAAGATGACTAGGGACTGATGCAAGCAAAGAGCAGTAGTAACATTAACCTTGTTAAGGGTGGTGTGTGTGAAGGGTGCGTAGGGTTTATGCTGTGTGTAGATAGGTGAGATGGGAAAATCTATCTTAATGTCTCCCCCTCCCTTTTTCTTACCTTTTACTGAGGGGGTGGGGACATAATGCTGCAGGCCATGGTGGTCCAGTGGTGGCATGTACACTTTAGCAGGCTGACTCTCCCATCCTTATGTGAGCACAGCACTGTAGAGCATTGCCATTGTAATGCACGGCAACGTTCCAACCAGCCTGCTTGCGGGAGGACACAGAATATCCCAGTACTTTCCCTCCCTCTGCTGGAACTCGGTGCCAGCAAGCCGGTGAGGGAGATCTTTGATCCCCTCAGCAGCCCGAGAGGGCTTACAGCAAGGCTGGCTCTGCATGGGCCAGCAGGGGAGATAAAAAAATCTCCCCTGCTGGCCTTGATGCACGGCCATCGAGGCCCACTGGGCGTTTTCTGCAGAACCCACCACCGCCCACCTGAAATCCCATACCGCCCACTAGTGGGCGGTAAGGACCCTGTTGACTACCCCTGCCATAGATATTTAATACTGATTTACAAAAGGGAACATGCAGTTCCTGCAGTTGTTTTGACCAGGCATTCTTGCTGTACAGAGATACAAATTGGTCCAAGATAACATTGTCTAACTATTCACACAAACTTTGCATAAGGCATGGATTGTCATGGTTAACGCTGAATGCAGGTCCTGCTGTCTACAAGTGGCAGCAAACTTTGAGGTTTTGGTAATCATGTGTGCTGTAGCTTCATCTCCCTGTTTTCAGGTGGCAGGAGTAGAGCCAAGCATTGTCTCCTGCTGCTATATCCTATCTATTTCATTAAATGATACCGTTCTGAGAAATACTGTTTAAATAAAGAGGATCTGAGTATTTCTGGTCTTAAAGTCCAGGTGTACTAACAACAAAAAAAACAAAACACAACACATATTACTGTAAAGCAAAGGGTTCCCCTTGCACACGTTCTGCAGTATGACAATTAGACCTACTCTCTTTTGCTTCTGTATAAAATGGAAAGCCTATGGCTAGGTGACGCGTGGCTGGAGGAGAGTCTAGGGGTTTGCAGTTTAACAAACGGATTTGCATGGCTTTCATACGTTTTTTAATACGACTGTCAGGAAGCTCCAGTTCTCTGCTGACCTAGAGATCTATGGGGAGGCAGTTCTGAACAACAAAAGGAACATGCTGTCTATGGGATTATAGGCACAGCAGTATTGCGTAGGGACAAGTGAATAGTAGGCATTACTTAACCACCATTATCCCATACATGGACTGGACCAGCAAGCACCTAGGTGCTGATTGTAAATTAAATATGCTATAGAAGCAAGAAAATATGAGTCCTTGGCATGAACTTTTAACATTACTAGCATTTCCTGTGTTTTGTTTCTTTTTTTTAATTAAGGATTAGAACATTTTGCTCTTTTACAAGTTATAATTTCAGTTAGTCACTGTGTCTCTTGCACATTACTATTTACCCTTTCTGCAAAGATTATGCTTACAGTATAAATTGCTCCCAAACGAAACACTCAATTTTGGAAAACCTAAAGTCTCAACAATTAACGGATATAAAAAAAAAAAATCTTTTTACAAATGGAAAATACTTATAGCTAGTTAAATTATACAGTCTAAAAAGTGCTTCATCATGTCACTAAAATATATATTGTGGTTTTTTTTTTTTATTTAACTAACTATCCTCTTTTTATTTTTAGTCATCTATCCACATTGCTTCCAATCCAAAAGCCAGTGCGAAAACAAAGAAGGACAACGTGAAGTATGCAACATGGGCAGCTAACCAAATAAAAAGAGCTTACCAGGTAGGGTATAACATAATAAAATACTGCAATTACCAAAACAAAACTGTATTTGTGAGGTAAGGAGCATGCTTTTTCCCCCCAATATTAATCTTATCATGGTCTATAAGAATCCATTTCTTGTGGGATATTTTTTTCCAAAGTTGTAGAGGTTGAATTAATTCCAGAAAGCCTTGAGACTCATCTTGCTTTCTACTGCTCCCGTGGGAAATTCCAAGTTATGGTTCTGCCTCCTACAAAGATGGATGTACTTTATATGTCTTCTATCAAGGGATCTTCTACCCAGTGAGTATGTCAGTGTAGGAAGAATAGAGACTGGGGTTAGTGACGGAGAACTTGTTTGTGGTTTTGAACTCTTCCTTGTAAGACTTCATGCCCGTTTGTTGCTACTATATTTCTATTTCACTGTGCAGTTCCTCTTTGAGCGTACCCTCAAGGATTGTTTGAGCAAGGAGAACCATCCTCAAAGTTCTCTCTGGAGTACACATTAAAAGGATACTACAGGCATCTATACAATTGTTACATCTCATAACCTTTGGACCGGAGAACATGTCTTATTTTGCATGCTCAAATTTCCATAGTTTTTGCAGAAAGATGGGGAATGTTTTGCTTTATAAGCCTGGCATCTTTGCTACACTCCTCAATTCTAACATACTTACTTCCTAACTCCTATGCATACACTACTCAAGCTCTGACAGCTTGAGGAATCGATAAAAAGGAAGTGTTACATCTTGGTGTTTACAACATGGAAAATCACATATAACTTGTGCGATCATTATTTTTTGCGATTCTTGATTTTCTTTTAAATCGATATTAAAGATTTAGCAAATCTCCTAATAATCTTGACGGTATGACGTTTTGTTAAAAATAAAAATGTCCTATTTTGCAAAAATTGGTTTGGAGAAAAAGTTCTCACATTGACTTTGCATGATTTTTGTTGTTAGGCAGAAGAATAATTTAAAAATGTACCGTTTTCCAAGACAATGAGGTGCTACACTGAGCCTTGGGGGGGAAAAAAAAAGAGAAAAAAAAAAAAAAATTATATATATATATATATATACTGCTTTACACATTCTTTTAAAAAGCTTGAGCAAAGTCTCTGTTAGCGGGTTTATAATAACTTGCCAATTTGAGTATACCTTAAACAACATTTATTGATATTGTATATTCTTCCTGGTGGATAGAAATGAATAAATTACCCCAATGCAAATTGTTTTCCATTTTTTATTTTTACAATTTCTAATTTTTGCTTGGGGGCTGGAGGGGAGGTGAGTGATTTGGAGGGGTTGAATCAAAGCAGCCTACATGTTTTAGGTAATTGGTTTAGCATGTTCAATAGAAGAAAAATCTTGGCACAGGCACTTAAATTTGATTAATGCTTACAGAGTGCATTAATGTGATCTCTTTTGCTGCTATTTTCCAGCTAAATACTTTTTGGATATGTTGTTGAATTTTAATATGACCGACCTGTGCTTATAATTGCAGATGTGGTTAACTTGCAAATAATTTAGGTTGAAACAATGGTTCCTTCAATTTCTTAAAGGCTGTTTTTCATGATTAGTGCGGACATAATAATTGCATGTCACGGAAAATTACCTCAATCAGCATGGTTTCATAATGATCAGAATTGGCTTTGACATAAGTATACTTACAATATTTATTCTAACTTACTTGGACACCTTTCTTTAAATGAACGCAAGGGATCTATTTCTGAGAAGCTGCCATTTGCTTATTTAAATTGAATCTAACACCTAAAAATTTAAATGTTATTTTTTTATTTTACTTTCATACGCCATACTTATTGCCAGTATTTTTTAATATTTCCTACAATGATACTCTCCTTATGAATTTTAATATCAAATATTTTTTTCTGTTTTCATAAAATGAAACCAGTATTCCATAGATGATTTTAGATGTGCAACATTAAAGAATTCTGTGTTTTGTATATTTGTATCTTGCCTTAAAATTCTTAATTTTCTGGTAAACTGTTTTTTTTTTTAGTATTTAAGATTTTCTAGTCACGTTTCCTTTCTTTAAATGATCTACTCTTACAAGTTAATGAATATGTTCTACTCTTACAAGCTAACTAATGTGTATTCCAATATCATTAAAGGGACACTATTGGCACCCAGACCACTTCAGCTCATTGAAGTGGTCTGGGTGCACTGTCCCTATTGCACTTAGTGTTGCAATGTTAAACATTGCCGTTCCAGAGAAACTGTAATGTTTACATTGCAGCACTAAGTCTGCCTCCAGTGGCTGTCTATCAGACAGCCACTGGAGGCACTTCCTGGCTGTTTACTGACTTTTGGTTTGCTAACTGACGCTGGACGTCTTTGCACTCTGTAAGAGGACATCCAGCATCGGCTATTTCCCCATCGGAAAGCATTGATTCCTGCGGGGGAGTGCTAATGCGTGTGCAGAATGTGGAGTAACGTTGGAAGAGGCAGAGCAGCGACTCAGTGCCAAGGGACAAAGGCACTGGAATCGGGTAAGTAAATAGAAGGCTTTTAACCCTCTATTTACCACTTTGGGGGGTGCCGTTTTGTATTCCTGGCAGTATAATATCCCTTTAATTCAGCCTATTACAGACAAATACCATGCAAAAGAAAGTACAGGTACTTAAAAAAAAAAAAAAAATAATAATAATAATAATAACATTATATTAATCACAATATAAGTATTCAGATTAGCTATTAATAGAGGAATGTGGAAAAAATTTAATTTAAAAGAATTCCATAAGGAGTGCGGCACAAGTTGTAAATTCATAAATCGCTAAATAAAACACAACAATGTTTTCTTTAATAAAATTACTGAAGCATAAGTAACTATGATTAAGTGAAATATTTGATCTACATCACTTTTACCTACCTGAAGGTGAATGTCTACATGACTTGTGTGTGACACGTTCATTACTAAAGTAGACTATTTGTGATATTTCATATTACTGATCAGAGAGTTAAAATGTTGCTTACAGATACTTCCCACAGCTGTGATGCACCTTGACTTAATGTGCAGCACGTCATACATCATGATTAAATTATCATTTCAATCTCGGTAAAGCGATTGCGTAAATACTTTTGTAAAGATCAGCTTCTGAACTTGAAAGACCTCGAAATGAATGCCCCTTGCGAACTATAGTTATACGAATATTGTTTTAAGCATTATTTCATCTGCTCCTATACTTTAATATTTTAGCATTATCTCTGCAATGTTTTCTCAAAGCTTAGAAATCTGACCTCTTTTCTTCAAAAGCCTCTCTGATTTTATCGAAAGATTCCCAAGCATTAAAGATTGCATTTTTTTTTTTTTTCGCATCAAAGCTATTTCTTGAAGGAATTGGAACTCCCGACGCATCAGATTAGGACCATTCCTGTTTGCCTGGGAATGGAAGGGGAGAGGCAGAAGAAAAGACGTTCTGTTCTCCCTCTGGCCAGGCGTAGTTCTAGTTTATCAGCTAGGAAAGTGGAAATAAAAAGTAATCCACATTGCAGTTCAAAGCCTTTTATCATGGTGGGCAGTTATGGGAATATATAAAAGGTGGATTACACCTAAAGCACTCAGAGCAGGCAAAGATACAGTGTCTAAAATTAGGTCTGGGTTTGCTCAGGGTAATCCAGTATCATGGTTATGTACAGCATCAGCCTGTGTATGCTATTGTGTGTCTACATGTACATTTACACCTCATCACAATATCTAGAATGTAATATGTATGTTGCTCTGGTTGGTGTTTCTGTTACACGTAAAGGGACCCTATTGACACCTAGACAACTTCAACTCATTGAAGTGGCCTGGGTGCCAACTCCCATCACCCTTAACCCTAGAGTGGTAATTAATGCAGTTTTTAATTACCTGCTAGGGTTAAGTCCTCCTCTAGTGGCTGTCTATTGAATAATGCTTTCATATGGGAAATCCTAATGCGAGCGTGGCAATTGCTGCGCATTCGCATTAGCTCTCCCCCCACTGGCGGATGTCGTTGAGGGAGGAGCGTGGGCGGAGCTGAGTCAGCGCTGCTGGACCCAGGTAAGTGACAGAAGGGGTTATTAACAGGGGGTGGAAGCTACAGTGGAAAAAGAGTTTGTTTTCCTGGCACTATAGTTTCCCTTTAAGGCATTCAGCCCTAGATACTGGTCTTGCATTAATGCAGAAATCACCTCAATGCAATCTGGAGACCCCAATCTCAGCTAGAACACCAACAGACATTTCACGGTATGCCCAATGTTAGTGGCAGTTACACTTCCAAGCAGCAGCTGAAATAGCTGCCAAAAGGGACCATAACAATTGTCTTGTGCTACACTTGGACATGAATGCCGTTGTGCTACCCTACTAGTAAAGACCTTTCATTAACCCTTACTCTTCACAAGCACAAACCATTGTCTATATTACCCTAACATTACCAATTAAGCCACACACAATTCTATATACACAGCCCCTACTCTTAACACACTAGCCCTAGTCTAACAATGTAAAAGTTACATTATTGGGAAGCATGTATCAGGGGAGAAGAATTCCATGTTTGGTATCTGGAGGTATTTTATACATTTTGTTCACTTGGTTGTATGATGTCTAGGTAAAAAATAATGGGGGTTTAGTTACATAATATGATCATAATATATTTCATATATATATATATTTTTATGTCCCAATTGTAAACTGTAGAAATTGATGATGCTCTTTAAATGGGCGTGCAGTAAATTCACATAGCATTTCTGATTTCACAAAAATCCGTTTATCAGTCATGATACATTGCTGTTCAGGATGCACATAGTTTTTGAAGAGGAGAAATCAAAAATACATAAGTAATGACAATGCCAGGGAATTCCATTTAGAAATGCAATGTTACTTTTTGATCCTTTATCATTTTATTTCCATTATATGACTGTTCAGCCCAATTGAAAACATGGTCTTAATTCCAATTTGACATTACGCCACAGGAGCAGCGTACACAGGGGAAGTGGTACACTACTGCTACTTTAAATCCTTCTAGATACACGAATGTACACGTTAAGTGTTCCCAGCAATTGATTGATCTTGATGGTTCGTGGAAGGTCAGGTGCAGGTTAACCACTTTTGGGTCTTGCTGTTGCTTCACTGGAGCTGTTCTTGATCACTTGATCCCAACCCACATATCAAGTGAGCTTACCAAATGAAGTTAAATCTGCAGAATAGTCATAAATCAAAGCAGTAATGTGCTGGGTCGCAGAAAATAAACATATATATCGAAAATTTATTAAGTGTTTAAATATTCGCATTAAGTTAAGAAATGGCTTCCCTTACTAAAAGCAAATTACTGCAGTGTTCTCTAGAGAAAATCCTAGTTTACTGCTAATATATTGAAAATCTGCCTTTCACTGACAAAAACAGCAATTTAACTACTTAATATATTTTGTATAATAAGCCTGGTGAGTGATGGTGGTTGTCAGTGTCATTAGAAAACTCATTTTAAAATCAGCATGACGTGCTCAACAGCTTTCTATTCAAAGACTTGCAATCCACTAATAGTGCAGCCTGAAAGTGTAATTATAGGAAGATATAATTGACTTGGCTTAATTTCTTCCTGAGTAATACTTCTGAGTGGAAATTAAATCTTAGTTTAATGGTGCACACGATTGTTAATCTTTTCTTCTGCTGCTGTGTTATCCGTCTGGAAAAACGTCTGTTTAACTGCTCAGATTAAGCGGAAAAGTTATTCTACGATCAATTAGTTACTATGGGAAAAGCATCAAGGTATGGGACAGTAGGTAGGGTTTGTTTTTGTTTTTTTACTTAAATCATTGTTTGACAAGACTGTCTTAATTACACAACAAAATAATAAGGTTCGGTATCATGATAGCCCTACGAAATCTGTTGGCACTATATAAATGGCAATAATAATAATCAGGAAGGTGAAGAGATAAAAAGGGGAGTTGTGGGACATGTAAGCCGCCTAGTTAGCTGTCATTGATTTAGAGAAAAAAATGATTTTGCCACATTCAGCAGCCTAATTGTCAACAATTTCCTGTGTTTTGGAAATAGGTTGGGTATGATGTGCAACAGACTATAAACCCTGGTTAAAATGCAATGGGTGAGAACACTAAAAGAGAAATTATGCTAATGACTTTTCCGCAATCTTGTAATCCCACCACAGATGTAATAATGCACCCTCGATCTCTCCAAGCTGGGAGCATAGGTTTGACCTTTTTAGTCCTATTTATAGAGATTGCTCAGGGTGTATTACCACCTGGCCTACAAATTGTATACTGTTTCCTTTGTGTCAACAGATGCAAAATAGTAATGAGTCATGCTGAATGTTTTTCCCCCCAGTCCTGATCAGTAAAAGTGATGGACACATTATCTTCCCAAGACCTTGTGAAGTGGGGAAGTGGGTTATGTCTGTAGATGAGTAACCAATGTGGAATCCTGCACTGAATAAGTCTCAAAATCAGTGCCAGTTTGAGAAAGATTGTACAATCACTGTAGGGAATGAACATAAGTAATATGAAAATGATGGACCCTGAGAGGGCCATCTGTAACCAATTCCTTTAAATCTCTTGCTTCCCCTGCTAAGCCAGGATGTACCTATTTCTAGGTGCTTGTATGAGTGAGGCTGCATGGCCTAACTTGATCCCAGGGCTAAAAGGGAAATCGGGAAAATTCCAGTGAAGGGAACTTGCCAAAAAGTGGTTTATTCTCTGCCTATCCCAGATCTCTAATAGAACCATAATAAAGAGGTTGTCTCTGGGAGCATTATGTCCTCTGTGAAGGAGGGTTGACGGTTGAAAGAGGTTTAAATTCATTGCATAGTAACATAAAATTGTGGAGATTTGACAAGGAAATTTTATCAATTTTAGGCCTATTTGGACAAATTACAAAAAAAATTATCAAGCTTGGTTATTTTGGTCTAAAACTTACAATACCTTTTGTCAATTGTTCTAAAGTTGGTTAATAACCCACAGTTACGTCAGCGTGCAGTGTATCATACATTCAGCTCATTAACATCTATGATTGTTCTCATAATTAATAATTCTGTTCTGTCTTTAGCTTGCAGGTCGTGCTATGAAAGACACCCAGTCATCTTTAAAGGCCGTTGAAGATATGTTGGAAACTTTGCAGATTACACAGTCCTAGCCTTTACAATTCTATGCATTGTTCAATCCACATTAATTCATGTAACACAGTTGTTGCTCTCATCACGGTTTCTAGATAATTTAAATTAAATCTTCTTTAATAACGAGTTTTTTTTTTTTTGAGTTATGTAAATTAATTTTTTATATTTTATGTATGTTTCTTCAGATTTTTAAACTACGGGGCAGTTATTGTATGCATGGTGGCAGATTCTTATTGAATTAGGCTGAGAAACATAAGAAATTGAGAATACGTACATCAGCATATCTACTAAAAATAAATAAATTACAATATTTAGAACTAAGCATTTATTATTTTTACATTTTTCAACATGGATTTATGGTTATGATGTGATACTCCTCCAATGTTTGGCATGTCAGAGCAGCCACGGTAGTAGAAGAATTATGCTTAAAAATGAAAAAATATAGAAAATATATTTAAAACCATACTTTTTCTTAATGTATACCTAAACCAATAATAACCTAGGAACCAATTGACGTTTTGTCAGAAGCTTTTCTCTGAAATTTCATGTTAACCATCTGAGCATATTAAACACCGCAACCATATGTCAAAATCTTTTACTAGCTTCCTAATGAAAACCCCCTTGTTACATTGTTATGAAGTTTAAGACAAGCAATTATTTATTTGAAGCCATTATGATCATTGATTCCCATCTTAATGTTTTTAAAAATAAATAGATTCAACTAATAACTGTTGTCAGCATTTCTAATTCTATGGAGCAATCTACAAACTGTGGAATTCTCCCCCACTGCAGAGCCCTGAGACTGTACATGGGCCACAGAGATAGCCAAACGAATGATGTTAATCGTTCTGTAAGACTTTCTGTATGAGAAAGCAAGTTCAAGATGGCCATAATAGGGGTAGAAATTAGATCCAAACCCCTTTCTGTAAAGCTGAAGATAATACTTCTGGTGCCTGTAGCCCAGCAAATCTCGAGCCACTGCCGATATGTCCGACTCCCTCCATGATCCCCAGAAACCAGTACAGGTCACCAAGGATAGACAATCCTGAGACAGCTGTTGAAGAGGCGCTTCATCCGGGTCTAGCATGAGATAAAGTGAATGGGGAAAATGATGAGAGGATTGTCGCAGGACAACTCCAGCAAAAGTGGGGAGCCATGGTTCAGTCCCACATAGAGGGGAAAAGAGAAATATAAAAAAATTAACATACTCTGACATTTCAAAAAGTGGAAAATCACAGAGACCGGGGAAAAACATGTTGTTGACAAAGGGGCTTACATGGGAGTAATGCGTCCCCCACCTAGCATACCGGAAATGGATGCAAACCATAGAACCGTTTCATTTGCTGCTTTACTCTGGAGGCAAAAGAGACATTAGCATTGAGAAAGGGCTGCTGCTCGAAACGTTTGCTGCATTAACTTTGTCCTCAAATAAATTGTGATAGCACCTGGGTGTGCACATCTATACTGGATGCGCAGGACTCGTGTTTGTTTTTTGGCAAAAGAGATCCAGATGAAGAGGACGATGCCAAAAAATCCAGAAGACGAAAAACACTCTGGTGTAACCAGTCGTTGGCTTCCCTCCCATGACAGGAGAACCAGTTCACGACAAAGGTGTCTTGACCTAGAAAGTATTCCACCTGATCGAGAAATGTTGATCCAGTCAATACTGATTAAACCATTTAACAAATAATATTTCAAGAGCTTATGGAGGTATGGGTAGGCAGGCCAGAGTCTCTTCATTCTGGTGAGAGGTACAGTACAAGAATAGTGGAAGGAACGCAGCACCTCATTGGTGTCCTAAGATTCAAGTTAGGATTAGGAAACCCATTATAGTCTGGTATGTTCTTATAATTGGTTAGGTAAGTATACTTTTTTTTTTTTTTTTTTTAGAGCTACTGTTCAGCTCCAAGTATTAACGCTTGGGTAGTACAATCCCTGCCTGTGGATATGCTGGTCCAATGGAGTCTTGGAAGATGCTATATCAGGATCCTGTCTCGCTAGAGGCGTTTAGGAATCCTTACTTCCATGTTTGGTAGTAGCAATTCACCAATGCGCATGTTTTATGAAAGAAATAAAACTAATAGTGAGAGGTACTTGTAGCGGATGGCCATGAGCTGCCCTGGGACTTACTTTATGTTTAACCTGTATTCGTCTGTTTGCTAAATGTCTATGCAGTAAGGGAATGCATTTGGGTAAAATAGCTAAGTTCTATGTGTAAAATGTATTGGATTCGTCTGAATGTTAGGTAGTTTCATTCCCTTAGTTTGTTCGAATGAAACTACCGAACAGTCAGACCTCCCCTGTGTGAAGTGTGCCTTCAATTACCTGTTGCAAAATTGTTGCGAACTGGTAATTGACAAGCTGTGTAGCAATCCTTTGTTTTTGAGGGTGGCCGCCATTCGGGAAATGAACACGTGGCGGCGGCCATCTTAAACTCCCGAACAGCGGTGTCTTGCCGTCGAGTGTCTGGAACTCAAAACGGACACTCGACTAGGCGAACACCGCTGGAACCTCCATCAGCCCGGTCCGTTCGGTTCCAAACTTCCGAACGGCCCCTCGTTCGGTAGGCATAATCAACCGAACGAGGGGATTCAGGTGAACCCTCCCAAGCCTCTAAATCTGGAGGCTTTCAGGTACTGCATTCGCCTTTTCCAGGACCGACCGCAGGGCCCAATCGCATGGAGTCCAATTCGGCTAGTTCATCCAGTGCGGTCGGTCATTTTATTCCCTCCATGAAATTCCCGGACCCCTGGTCTGATCTGGGTGATTTTTGGATATGTTGTTCACCCAGATCAGGGTTACCAGGGGATGCATAATTTAAAGGGGTACCCCTAGGTTTAGGGGTACATCCAGAAACGGGGGGAATTGCTGTACTGGATAAGGGGATTATGATGCCGGCTGAGGGGAGGAGATTGGCTAATGTATTAATGAATGTAATCCCTCCCTTGCATGGGAGCATGCTTTAAAAGGCCAGTGTGGAATAAAGCTTTCAGTTCTGCTCCTGATGCTGTGTGTCGTCCAGTCATTGGGATTGCTGTGGGGATACTATTGGATTATTTTGCCTGTTGGAAACCTTGCCTGGGGATTTATAATTTACTTGTTCCTGAGCCTCACTGGGATCTTAAGCGGAGATAACCTGGGGAATATTGTATCTCCGCTACAGTACTCACAGGAGAAGAGCAAAACTTTGCTCAATCCTAATAGCTTAGGTGGTATAACCCCCACCAAGGATTATGAAGAATCTTCTGGATAAAATCTTCTAGAAACAGCCAGGAATGTCCAAGTTAAGTATAAAATACAGAAATGTCATTAGAAATAAAAACATGTTTCGCCAAACCGTATGCTTTATCAAATCAGGATCCTGATATATCTTCCAAGACGCCTTTGGACCAACAGGTGGGGCTATACAGCCCAAGCTCCCAAAAAACAGTTTTCATACTTCCCTCATCGAAGAACTTACTTCACTATATTTGTGTTTGCTGTCCTCTTATTTTGAATATTGACTGATCCTAACTTGAACCTGAGGAGACCAACGAGGCAGTTCAGAGACAAATTTGTTCCCAAAGTCCAAAGATCATCCTGAAGGAGGCGAGTGTCCACAGAAATACCCACAATGAGTGCCTTATTCACCAATAAGAGGGTCCAGGTCAGTGGTCTGCTGATTATCAGCAGGATATCTTGGGTGTAGCGGTTGTCCAGATTCAAATTACAATATCTGCACTGGGCTGTCAGGTGGTTGAACCGAGATGGAATACGTACAGTAAAGGATCTGGACATCTCCTGGATGTAGCTGGAAGTGTGGCCATAAAAGGCCATACCCTTAATATAATGAAGCCCATATCAAATTGTGTAGTGCTCATCTAAGCCACAACAGGAAGCAAAGACCTATTGGCTGTAGCAGCAGGATTTGAGACTCGCCAGTTTCGAGGGAGCCCTCCCCTCAATGGAAGAGGCACCTCAGTTAGTCAATAGGCACTCATTGGAGATCATAGGGATTGGTGCTTGAGGGGCCGACTCAGACTAAAGCGCAGCCAGCGCTATAGAAAGGGAGTAGTGAAAGCTGAACACAACCACTCCTGTAGGTCTGAGGGCACATTGAATACTTACCTCTACAATTCAAACAAATGTTACCTTAGAACAAGGAAGATCCTAGGATCAAATACACATAGGGGGGGTCACCCTCGACAAAAGCAGTAAACAGGTGGCAATTACAGGTAGGGCCAAAAACAAGTACGTCCCAGTACTTAAAAGAAATTATGTGAGTGGGGGTTACCCAGGATTATAATAGTGGTAATACAGTGCTGGAACCACCAGTAAGGCCAGTAAATGCACAGTCAGTAACATATATGTGCAAGACACTGTTCAATCAAAAAATAGAGTAAACTGTGCAGTACAAAAAACTCCCCCTTGTACCGAGGGTTCAGAGCATATTCTGTTATAGGAGGGAGGAATAACATTAGAGCTACCGGCAGCACAACCAGTCGAGGTGCAGTTGCAAGGGACTCTGCCTGGGAGTGCTGGCGCAACCAAGGTGGTCGCCGTTGCGGTCAGAAAAATGCCAATCGGAAAGAGCAGAGCCTCCCAGGCTCAAGTAGGGAGGTGGGCCGCACAAGACAAAATCGTGGAGCGGACATGACAGCCATGATTGTGATTAAACAGGGTCCATAAGGAGGGGAACACCCCAGTGGGATAGAGAATAAGTAGCAAACCAAACAAAAATATAATAAATAATTGTGTAAACGATAATAAACAAATCCAAGACCAACCCCAGACAAAGCACAAGAGCATCAGAACTGAAAAGTAAAAAATGCAAACCGAGTGTAAAAACAATCTGAGAACTCTTTTATATGGAGGTTGCTCACCTGGAGGCAGCAGCAAATAAATAGAAAGTGGGATGGTCCCGTTGAGCCTTACCTCATTCTGGTTGTTTTTTTACTGACCGTGTGAACTGTTTCTTTGCTGCTGGAGGTGTCAATAAAGAAGGTATAAGAAAATATGAAGACTCCTGTCTTGCTGTAAAATTACCATTGTGCATCATCTACATATCTCAAGTAGGACCTTGGAAAAATACACAGCAAGTAATCTTAGTGCTTGCAAAATAATTTTAAAGGGACACTAAGTCCAAAAACCACTTTAGCTTTACAGAACATTTTAGTGTAGGTGACTAGCAAGCATGTTTACGTGTTTAGGCAGCTCAGCAGGTGGTACGACAAGATACCAAGACCAACACATCCTTATCTTGGGTGTTTTAGTGGCAAAGTAGCCAGGTGGAGTGGGCTTGTTTTTCAAACCATTATTTGCTAATTCTGCTGTTTTGCTCAATTTAAATACATAATCTATAAACAAGATGAAAGCTTGTATCAAAGATGGCTGATGGTCTGTTGTTTTATCCTTAACAGAATGCAAAGATTCATTCCTATCACTAAAGTGTCCCTCTGCCCTAAACACCTCTCCCTACCCTATCCATGAAAGGGTTAAAAAACTTTGTCACTTACCTGATTTCAGCACCAATGTCCCTCGGGCTGGGTCACGCTTCTCCTCTGCCAATGGGGAGACCTAATGCACATGTGTGGCACGAGTGCATGAGGCCTTCCCATAGGAAAGCATTAAATTAAATCCTTTCCAATGGGGTTTTGCTTGACGCTGGATGTCCTCATGCAAAGCATGAGAATGTCCAGCATTGTTTCTCTGAGTCAAACTCTGTGAAACTGATTTAAGCACCTGTTTGGTAGACAGCCACTAGAGGCAGTATTAGCACGGTTATGTAAACGTAGCTTATCTAAAACTGCAATATTTTACATTGAAGGGCTAAGAGGGGCAGGGTCACACCACAAAGACCACTTCAATTAGATGAAGTGGTCAGGGTGCCTATAGTGTTCTTTTAATTAAGCAGTTTCAATGCATAGATCATGGCCCTGCAGTCTTACTGCTCGAGTTTCTGCCATTTTGGAGTGAAATCAGTTTGTTTATACAGCCCTAGCCACACCTCCCCTGCATGTGACCTACACAGTCTCTCTACACAGTTCCTGTAAAGAGAGATCTAATAGTTAAACTTCTCTTATTGCACAGTCTGTTTTATTTAGAATTTATCTCCTGCTCTGTCAAATGCCTTGAAGAGCACACAGGAGCCTCCTGTGTGTGAATCAAGTCCAGTTAACAGAGCAGGAAATAACTTTTAAAGTAAACACCTTGTGTTGTCACATCTGATTGCAAATGAAACCTTTCATGGAGGCTGCATGAGTCACAGCCAGGGGAAGTGTGGATAGGTCTGCGTAAACAGAAACAAAAGTTATTTACTTCCTAAGTGAGCCTGCAATGGTAGAGAAGTAAGCCACTGTGTGCAATTGTGCAGTCAGACCCAGTCCTTGATCCAAGACATCAGGCATCAGACTTAATTTTCCCTTAACAACGAAGAACCGCAAACCCAGCTAAACCAAAGCATTGGTTGTGATCCAAAAAGACCAGTTCAGACCTTTTTTAGCCCTATTAGCACTGTTATGGCATCATAACGCCAAGTACTAAATAAGTTATTGTGAGACCAAGCATGAAAAACTCTGCTACATCCGTGGAAAGTTTTATCATGTTAAGTCTCACCACAACTTTTTTTATGCTTGTATACTTTTATGCTACTATCCTACTGCTTTTTTTTTTTATCTTTTATTGCATATAATAGACCTAGACATTTTTATCATGTCAGATCAGTAAAAGCCAAAATACTTTCATAGTAATAAATACCATCAGTGTCTGAGAGGATATTTTTCTCTTTGTCTTAAATTAACTCTTACAGAGTTCTAAAATAATCCAAGCCTATGTAGAAGCAGATTGGGTAAAAATTTGAATTGAGTGCTCTTAAAGGGACACTATGGGCACTCAAACCACTTCACCATAATTAAGTGGTGCGGGTGCCATGTCCCCTCATTTTAACACTATCCTTTAAATCCAAAAGGCTCATCACAAAGCCAGAATCTGTTCTCATCAGAATCGATGACTGTCTTGCTACAATGCACTGTTTTATCTGGAAATGTTTCACAAGTATGAGTTTCATTATCAAGATTTCCATAGGGCTTAACAACTGTAAGGGAAGTGGAATGCGTTTATTGTCCTGTCATTCTTTCCAGTTATACCTAAAGAAAAAAAAGTATTTCAGGAATGCTCCAGAAGTACAGTCTTGTCCATAAATATCTAATGATGATTGTTTCTTTTTAAAAAACCACATGTCGCCCTGTAGAAACCAATCTGACTATGTATGGATCTGAGACTAATTTTCAACTAAAAAACGTGATTTAAAAGTATAAATAGGTGCTAAAGATGCATGCAATTAGCTTTTATACTCACTCTGTTTCAATACATTTGTATTAATTAGAACAAGTAAGCTGTTATTAGTTTACTATGATATAATAAAGACTTATGGATCTCTCAAGCTTAATAAGAGAGAAGTGACCAAGACAAAGATTCTGTCTATTTTTTTGCACAAAGTTTTACCAATGTAGCTCCCTTTCAGCAATATTTGCTAGATGATTAGATAATGTAGCTCAATTAGCAAAATGGTCTCTCCAACCCTTTTCTCCTGATGATTGAATAATGACCTAGTGGCATTATTCCATCAGTCCCCACTACAAAAATGCTCAAATAGCATTTTTGTATTAAGTTTACTAACCTTAATCCTCCAGAGGAACTTAAAAAAATTGGTTAAGGAAGTTGCTGCCTTATTTCAGGGAATGGAACCCACTAAAAGTAAGGCAAAAGGCTTCCCTACTAATCCCAGAATTCTGGAGCTGCTCCAGAGGGAGTGGAAAAATCCTGAAAGACAGGCTTTTGTTCCTAAACACTTAAAAAAAACATTTAAGTTACAAAGTGAAGAAAGATGGGAAGTTCTACTGAAAGTTGACATCCAGGTAGCCTCGCTCTCCAAGAAAACCACCATTCCTATAGGGAAAATTTAAGGTTTAAAGGAGCGTATGGATAAGCGTGCAGAAGGGCACCCTGTAGAAACCAATCTGAGTATGTATGGATCTGAGACTAATTTTCAACTAAAAAACGTGATTGAAAAGTATAAATGTGTGCTAAAGATGCATGCAATTAGCTTCTTTTATACTCACTCTGTTTAAATAAATTTGTATTAATTAGAACAAGTAAGCTGTTATTAGTTTACTATGATATAATAAAGACTTATGGATCTCTCAAGCTTAATAAAAAGAGAAGCGACCAAGACAAAGATTCTGTCTACTTTTTTGTGAAAGATCCTTTCAGTTTCAAGATAAATCTAGGAGGTTTTGGAAACCATTTTGTGAAGGCAAGAGAGAATATCAATCCAAAACAGCTTTGGGCTACCAGGATAAAAGAAGGAAATATTGACACTAGAAGAGTGGGAATGGAAAGAAACTACTTCCAACAGTTGGATATGGCATACTATAGAAGAAGGTTACAGAATAAAGTTTACATGCACCCCTACTTCAACATTCCTGGTGTCAACATACAGTTCAAAACATAAGTCAGAAGCCCTTCTCACTGCCTCACTGACACTCCTAAATAAATGAGTCATAGAAAAAGTACCAAAACACCAAGAGTTCCAAGGTGTATACTCTTGCCTGTTTCTTGCCAAAAAAACAGACAAAAGTTTTCGTCCTATTCTAGATCTAAAAACTGTCAACTCCTGCATTCCATACCAACAATTCCGCATGGAAAATATCCTTTCAGTCTCTCATATTCTTCAAAAGGAGGATTACATGGCGAAAATAGATCTCAAGGATGCCTATCTTCATGTGCCTATGGCCGCAAGCTCAAAACGGTTTCTCAGATTTTCAATAAAATCAGGCAAACAAAAATTTCTCCATTTCCAGTTCAGGGCACTTCCGTTCGGCCTATCTTCAGCTCCTCGTATTTTCACGAAGATTCTTCTACCTTTAACAGCCGTACTGAGAATAAAGGGCATTGCACTCGTTGCTTACTTAGACGATTGGCGGCTGAAGGCAGAATCAAAAGAACAGCTGGAAATGAATCTTCTGCTTACCATTCATTTTTTGCAGGCTCATGATTGGATAATAAACTCCAAAAAAATCAGAGTTGGTACTATTTCTAGGCCTGCTGGTGGATTCAGTGGGTCAAAAAAATATTTTTGCCAGGAAAGAAACTAAGAAGAATAAAACAAGAGATTTTTATTCTTCAGAGAAAGAATTGATGTTCGGTCAGACAAGCAATGAGCTGCTTAGAGCTCCTTACATCCACCATCCCAAGATGGCAAGCTCCCAGATCAGATCTCTGCAATGGGACATCTTGTCAAAATGGTCCAAAATAGAAGAAGATCTGGATGAATTGATTCAAATCTCAGAGTAAAAAATCAACTAAATTGGTGGATGGACAAAAAATTCATGAAAATCGGTCACTCATTCAAGCAAAGAAATTGGATCACCAAAAATACAGATGCATCAGTCACAGGTTGGGGTGCACATCTGGGATCACTCTGTCACCTAGTTTCCTGGTCCCAAATGGAAGCTGCTCAGTCTTCAAACTACAGGGAATTGAAAGCTGTTTGGAATGCCCTTCTAGCTTTTAATCTAGAAACCTGAAACAAATCAGTAAGAATTCAGTCAGACAATCTCACTACTGTCTCTTACCTGAACCGTCAGGGCGGTACAAAGGTAATAACACTACAAAGGCTCTGTGCTGAGATCATGGCTTGGGCTTAGATAGAACTGGAGTCCATTTCAACAACTTACATCAAAGGCTCAGACAACATAGTGGCAGATGATCTTAGCAGGCAACTCTGGACTCGGACAGAATTGCCCCTTTATCCAGATACATTCAAGAGATGGATTTTATGGCCAACAGACTGAATGCAAGAGTAAGAAACTTTGCTTCCATTAAGAAACAAGATCTCTCTCTAATTCTGGATGGATTTTCAATCTCTTGGAAATTCAAGATGGCGTACATCTTCCCTCTAGTAGCATTAATAGCTTGAATTGTACAGAAAATCGATGCAGACAAGGCAAGGGCTAGCCGTCTCTCATTGGGTTCTTCCTTGCTCTCCAACCTTACTGGAACACCCAGACGTCCCTATGGAAACTTTGAGGATGTTTCGATTGATGGCTTGGCTGCTGCAAGGATAATTCTCAAGGAGCAGGGTATTTCAGACTCCATCTGTGACACCCTCCTTTATTCCACTCGTAATTCTACCACTAAGATTTACCTCCAGATCTGGCAAAAGTTTTTACAGTGGTACTTATCGAAGGATATTGAAGATGGTTGGTCTTCCATTCCTTATATCCTGGCTTTTCTTCAATTAGACTTCAACTCTGGCCTTAGTGTATCATTGCTTAAAGTACAAGTTTCTGCCCTCAGTCATTTTATGGTAGCAGATTTGGCATCCAACAGGCTTCTTCATAGATTCTTTAAGTCTGTTTATCTAAAACATCCTCCTGGTATTTCTGCCTTTCCCACCGGGGATTTGTCAGTAGTACTTAAGGCGATGTGCAATTCCCCCTTTGAACCTTTGCAAGAGATTTCTTTGAAGACGTTGACTTTTAAAATCATTTTCTTTGTAGCAATTACTTCAGCAAAAAGGGTTGGGGAACTGCAAGCTATGTCTTTCACCAAGAAAAGGTGGAATTACACCTCAGACCTTCATTTCTACCTAAAGTGGTTTCTCAACTGCACTTCAACCAGCCTATTGTTCTGCCTTCCTTCTGTCAAGACCACTCTACGGAAAAAGAGAAGAATTGGCACTGCCTAGATATTAAAAGGGCCTTGGAAATATACCTCCACAGATCACTCCTTACAGGATTTCTGACAATCTATTTATTCATTTTCAAGGTGCATTTAAAGGCAAGATGGCTTTCAGATCTATATTAGCCAGATAGCTTACTGAGGCAATTAGGTTGGCCTATAAAACCAGCAATGTCTCCCTTCACCTTCCGGTCAAAGCACACTCCACCAGAGCCATGTCTACTTCCTCGGCTGAGAGGTCATCGGCTTCTCCTGAAGATATCTGTAAAGCTGCTACTTGGTCTTCGCTCCGCACTTTCATAAAGCATTACAAGCTGGACATATTCTCCTCCTCTGAAGCTGCTTTTGGGCGAAAGGTGCACCAAGCTGTGACTTACTAATTAACCACCCATTGCCTTAAAGGACCACTCTAGGCACCCAGACCACTTCAGCTTAATGAAGTGGTCTGGGTGCCAGGTCCTTCTAGGGTTAACCCATTCTTTTATAAACATAGCAGTTTCGGAGAAACTGCTATGTTTATGAATGGGTTAAGCCTTCCCCCAAATCCTCTAGTGGCTGTCTCATTAACAGCCGCTAGAGGCGCTTGCGTGATTCTCACTGTGAAAATCACAGTGAGAGCACGCAAGCGTCCATAGGAAAGCATTGCTAATGCTTTCCTATGCGACCGGCTGAATGCGCGCGCAGCTCTTGCCGCGCATGCGCATTCAGCCAACGGGGAGGATCGGAGGCGGAGAGCTCCCCGCACAGCGCTGGAAAAAGGTAAGTTTTTACCCCTTTCCCCCTTCCAGAGCCGGGCGGGCGGGGGTCCCTGAGGGTGGGGGTACCCTCAGGGCACTATAGTGCCAGGAAAACGAGTATGTTTTCCTGGCACTATAGTTGTCCTTTAAGGGATCTTGCTATATGCCACTTACAACAGGAAAAACAGTAATTTTACTTACCGTAAATTCTATTTTCCTTAGTAGAGCGGCAGTACTCCAATCTTTCCCTCCCATTGGATAATAAATATTTTTTGCAGTATTTGGTCTCCGTATGGTTATTTAGAAAACTGTGGATGGAAGGAGGTTACTGCCTTTTATGAGCAGGTAGGCAGGAGTATTTACATTTTTATATCTTTTCAGAGCTTCTTGTCCACATAAGAGGGAACAACCCACTTGTGCAGTACTGTCACTCTACTAAGGAAAATAGAATTTATGGTAAGTAAAATTACTGTTTAAAAAAAAAAAAAAAAATGTTTAAAGGAGTAGAGCTTGTTCTCTAAACACAGATTTATCAGTACAATTTTTATATAACTTCACATATGGGCTCTTAAGAATGTTATTGAGCCAAGGGGTATGATGACAGCAACTCCTACGTATCAGCTTACATCAACAGTCTAGAAGATTTTTAGTTTTAATCTCCTTTTCAGCAACATTAATGTCCAAATCTAAGAATTGTACTTTTGTATTGTTATAAGAGCTTTTTAAATTAATTCCCTGATTGTTGCTATTTAGATTTGTCAAAAATACCTCGAGTCTCCACACCACCATCCCAATTAAACAATAAAAATCAACGTACCTGCAATAGAGTACCAAGGCAGCCATCCAGTCATGCCCCCTATATATAACTATATCTTCCCAGTGGGTCATAAAGAGGTTGGCATAACTGGCCGCGAACTTCTTCCCAATCCCATCACCGGAAGGCTGGAGAAAAAAAAAGTCATGATTAAACCAAAAATAATTATGAAGGATAAAAAATACCCTCCAAAATAAAGTGAACTTGAAGAGGATCTATATTGGAATCTTATAAAAAGTACTCAACAGCTTACAAACTTAAATTATGCGGGATTATAGTGTAGAGAATCTCAACTTCACTAGTAACTAAGAAATAACCATCTTTCCACTGAGTGTTACTAAGAACTTTTACTATTTGGTGGCGTCTTTAAGATAGTGTTTTTTGTTTATTTAATTACAATAGGCTGGAGCATATTATACAGAGCCTGATCACGGCTCTAGTACATGTGAGTGGTTCTATCTATTAAATTGCTTATTCATCTACATTACAGTATTATACTGTGCATTTTTCTCTTTCTCTTTTTGCCCTGCTATTTATGTAGACTGTTATATACTTCTTAACCTGTGTATTAGAAGATGTGTGTATTTTTTATATTTACAAGAACATTTAAAGGGGAATTATTTTCCTTCTTCCTTTTTATCTTATACTACATACCACTATGTTTGGTGCATTTGAATAGCACTGTGCACACTTTATAGGCTGGTTTATGTGCATTATTTTGGGTTTGTGAAGCACTTGTTATTTAGAGTAGCACGTGCACCTTAGATGTCCTGCTAATATTTTATTGAAGCGTCTTATAGCATTTCCTGTTGTTATTTATATCATTGAGGTTGGTAATGCATCTAGCAGTAGGATATAGTTACAGATGATAACATACATATCTGGAACATTCTTCTAACTCTATAACATGCTTCACAAAATGTGACAACCAAATTCTCTAACAAATCTAAATATGTTGTTTTTTCATTACATTCTTCATACAGGTATTTGCCTGTAAAACATTAAAGCTTCAATAATATTTTATTGGATCAACATAAAGTTGAACTGTAGCACAATACATCACTGAGATCATGTATCTTTCTTTAAGTGTGACATTGAATATAAAGTAATCATAACATTCTCAAACTAAGCTTTAGCTTATATTATCAGTACATATCTGCCTTCTTAAATAGAAAGATTTTGTTTTCCTCTGAGGAGCCATTCTTTAAATGGTCATTTTTAAGAAGGTATTTATTTTAAACATAGAGAGATCAGTTCGAGGTATCGGATTTCAGACTTCAGTCTACTCACTCAGCTGTTTCATTAAAACGCCAAGAGATAATTTTTATATCCCACTTGATGCAATGTGATTGGAGAGGAAATACTAGAATGGTAGTAAATTGTGCTAAAGTGGATGAGAAATGTTGTGGTTTATTTTCCCTTTGAAGCCTATTAAACACACCTTTACACCTTTGCTAAAATAGATGTGTGCTTCAAGATACCAAATGTTTTAGCAGATGGTGCTGATATCCTAGAAGGCTGATGGTAAAATAGGAATTGCAAGTGTTCCAGATACGTTTTTTTTTTTTTTTTTTGTAGAACATCTGGATTTACCCTGCTCTGTACTTTTTGCTTCTCTGTGTGATATCTTTGTTGTGGTGTGAGTTTTTTCTAGCATTATCATATATGTTATTCATTCCTCAGAATGCTTCGAGGGGTTCTAATCATTGTAAATAACATGCTGAGAATTTCATTGTTTCAGAAGTATTATTCAATGCTTTACACACACGCATTCATATGTGCTGAACATAAAAAGATACATATATTGTCTCAATAATAACGTTGCAAAAGGAATAGTATGAATCTGGAATTATAAATTATAAATTGCCTTTAAGCGTCTTAAAAGATCTCCAGATAAATTTTAGAGACCCATCTAAAATCTGATCTCTATGTAACTGTCTTCTTGAAGGGGGTAGACAATACACCATAAACAGGCTTGTTTATTAAAGTGAGAACTATTGGGAATTCAAAGCATTAAAAACTTTAAGGAACACTGTAAGCACCAATAATGAAGCAGTTTTGGTGCATAGATCATGCCCCTCCAGTCTCACTGCTCAATTCTCTATCATTTAAGAGTTAAATCACTTTGTTTATGCAACTCTAGTCACACCTTCCTGGATGTAACGCTAGCAGCCTTCCTAAACACTTCCTGAAAATGGAAGAGATATTTTAGGTTCCTGTATTGCACAGTTTGTTTAATCTAGAATTTCTTATCTCCTGCTCTGTTAATAGCCTCCTAGATCCTGCATTAGCCTCCTGTGTTTTTCTAACAGTTCAATGTACAGAGCAGGAAATTAAGACTTCTAAAATAAATTAATATCTGTGAATGGAATCTTTTTTTTAAATTTATTTTGTATTTATTTTTATTTTTATGCAGGCTGTCAGTAACAACCAGGGGAGGTGTGGCTAGGGTTGCATAAGCAGAAGCAAAAGTGATTTAACTCTTAAATTGCAGAGAATTGAGATGGGAGACTGCAGGGCCATGATCTATATATCAAATCTACTTAATTAGGCTAAATTTATTTTAATGCCTATAGTAGGAAAGGGAGCTGTTTAACAAACGCATTCAGCGAATTTGTTTATTTTTTCCGTTTTCCATCTGTATGACTTCATTTTGTGCCAGCAGTATTTCTGCCTCAATATTGTAAGTATCAGTATCTTTTAAAAATATATATTTTTTAAATACAACGCACCTGGGATTTCTTCTCAATACAAAAGGTTAATGGTTATATTTTAAGAATTTAAATAAAGAATGGTGTCACATCAAAGATGCTTTCTTTATTTGACACCCTCAAAACCTGTATCGTTTTGTTGTATTAGGCTGAAATGTTTCTTTCTATACCCCTTTAAACATCATCGTCACACTGTGCAGTAAATCTCATGCAAAGGCATCTTAGAAATAAGCAAACTGTGAATAGAGGGGACCAATGAAGACATACCCTTAGAAACTTGTGTTTATTATGAAGTATATTAGCCATTCCAAACTCATTTTAGATGCTTTATATGAAATGCAGTACCAGATTGTTTTTGAGTTTTGGGTTGATGGAGCTACATAGCTTAGTGTCTTGACATATTCCTAAAGATGTTTCTTCTTCTGTCTTTTGTATTGATGGACAGTGTCACAAACGCACCCTACATTAAGAGTGTGAGTGACATAGTTGTGGTGATAAAAGGGTTAAAGTTCACGATTTGTCTGCACTAGACCGGAAATAATGACAAAATCCCCCATTAACACTACCCACACTTAACCATAACAATAATAATATTCTAAAGGATAATAAAGGAATATTTTTTTTTAATTCTTTATTTTTGACTCAGGTCATGGTTGTAGTATTGAAGGCATGCGTTACAAAGGTAATAAAACAGGTAACAGGAATGTAATATTAACATATTGTTAGGTTTAGATATCAGTGCGTGGCATTCACATGGGGCTTGCTGGCTCAGGTTCATGAGCTGAGGGAATTTTATTTTGGGTAGTGTGGGTCGGTGTGGCCGTGATGCCTAGGGGGTCTATAGGTATGGGCATATAGCCGGTGCGACCGGCTTTAAAAGGAATATTTATTATGAGCAAAAAATGTGCATACAAAAATATAGATGACAATCAAATTAGTTACACCAACAACAGATAAAACCAAAAGGGATAAAATAACAGAAGTTCTTATCACTTACTCAGGTTTTCAAAGTAAAACTTCTGCCCAGGGGGTCTCTGGTAAGAAAGGTGGTGACTTACTTAGAAATAGATTATGCCCCCCAAGCAAGTACAAGCCACACTTCAGTATCATTAGATATATACCCTGTGGATTACCAAGCCTTACCCAGAGGTGGAGATAAGGTGTACCTATAGAAGCTATAAGTGACCACCCACTTGTTTAATAAGGGCTCAATTATTAATCTGTGGGTGATTTATCACACCTTGCAGAGCCTTTGTTTAATCAAAGGATCAATAGATATGGTAAACCATTTGACTCCTTTTACTTTCCTATGCAATTT
Organism: Pelobates cultripes; assembly: GCA_933207985.1. Lineage (NCBI taxonomy): Eukaryota > Metazoa > Chordata > Amphibia > Anura > Pelobatidae > Pelobates > Pelobates cultripes. The sequence goes on along the minus strand of OW240915.1, from coordinate 294,794,689 downwards.
ACATTACCCCTTTTATAAACTAATCTCTACCAAGTGGTAAATTCATATATGCACTGCACAAATTACATTAAATGGCAATATTCTATTCTGCAACTATGTATTATGCACCCTTGGCGTGACAGACAGATCTGTAGAACACCAGGTTAATTGATATATAACGTCCAGAATTAATTCAAATCTAGAATTCCAGATTCATTACCCAAACATCGATAACAGGGCTTTCAATAGAAGAAACATATGGTTGAGTGAGTGATCTGTTGAACCCCAGCAATCCTAGCGCTGCTTGCTTGCAGCACTAAAGCTGTGTATGAAATACAATAATTCAATAAGGATTGGAGCCAAGTATATCAACACCCTGAAAATGGGGCATATCCCCTAAATAGTGAACTAACTAACCAAAAAAATAAAAAAGAACAATGAGGGGTGTGAAAAATGAGTATATGGTTAAAGATTATCAACCTCAGAAAGACTACTAGGACCTAAATATTTGCTAAATACATACAAAGAGTTAAATAAAACATAACTTTTATTGGTATAGATAAAAACTAAATAAATATATGCAAGCAAAAAATAAATAAATAAAAATATGTACATACAGAACCAAACACATAATGTTAAAAAATCTCCTTGGTGTTGCTGCAATGTGATAAACACTGCCTGTATAATTGAATACTAAACAAAGTAGCAATGAAAAGAAACAGAGCAGTGATACGGTGAAGGAAAATTTCACTTAATTAATTAGCAAGAGTAGCAACAGGGTAGTATACACGGTACAGACTGGAGCTCACAGTCTGGCCTAACACTCTGACATCTGCAAACCAACGATCTAGGTAAACTATACTAATTTGGCACTATACCTATATGAGAGAAGGGGGAAAATACCTATTCTGGTCGCTTGTGCCTTCGAGGGCACTCCCAGTCTACAGGGAGTGCAGAATTATTAGGCAAGTTGTATTTTTGAGGATTAATTTTATTATTGAACAACAACCATGTTCTCAATGAACCCAAAAAACTCATTAATATCAAAGCTGAATATTTTTGGAAGTAGTTTTTAGTTTGTTTTTAGTTATAGCTATGTTAGGGGGATATCTGTGTGTGCAGGTGACTATTACTGTGCATAATTATTAGGCAACTTAACAAAAAACAAATATATACCCATTTCAATTATTTATTATTACCAGTGAAACCAATATAACATCTCAACATTCACAAATATACATTTCTGACATTCAAAAACAAAACAAAAACAAATCAGTGACCAATATAGCCACCTTTCTTTGCAAGGACACTCAAAAGCCTGCCATCCATGGATTCTGTCAGTGTTTTGATCTGTTCACCATCAACATTGCGTGCAGCAGCAACCACAGCCTCCCAGACACTGTTCAGAGAGGTGTACTGTTTTCCCTCCTTGTAAATCTCACATTTGATGATGGACCACAGGTTCTCAATGGGGTTCAGATCAGGTGAACAAGGAGGCCATGTCATTAGATTTTCTTCTTTTATACCCTTTCTTGCCAGCCACGCTGTGGAGTACTTGGACGCGTGTGATGGAGCATTGTCCTGCATGAAAATCATGTTTTTCTTGAAGGATGCAGACTTCTTCCTGTACCACTGCTTGAAGAAGGTGTCTTCCAGGAACTGGCAGTAGGACTGGGAGTTGAGCTTGACTCCATCCTCAACCCGAAAAGGCCCCACAAGCTCATCTTTGATGATACCAGCCCAAACCAGTACTCCACCTCCACCTTGCTGGCGTCTGAGTCGGACTGGAGCTCTCTGCCCTTTACCAATCCAGCCACGGGCCCATCCATCTGGCCCATCAAGACTCACTCTCATTTCATCAGTCCATAAAACCTTAGAAAAATCAGTCTTGAGATATTTCTTGGCCCAGTCTTGACGTTTCAGCTTGTGTGTCTTGTTCAGTGGTGGTCGTCTTTCAGCCTTTCTTACCTTGGCCATGTCTCTGAGTATTGCACACCTTGTGCTTTTGGGCACTCCAGTGATGTTGCAGCTCTGAAATATGGCCAAACTGGTGGCAAGTGGCATCGTGGCAGCTGCACGCTTGACTTTTCTCAGTTCATGGGCAGTTATTTTGCGCCTTGGTTTTTCCACACGCTTCTTGCGACCCTGTTGACTATTTTGAATGAAACGCTTGATTGTTCGATGATCACGCTTCAGAAGCTTTGCAATTTTAAGAGTGCTGCATCCCTCTGCAAGATATCTCACTATTTTTGACTTTTCTGAGCCTGTCAAGTCCTTCTTTTGACCCATTTTGCCAAAGGAAAGGAAGTTGCCTAATAATTATGCACACCTGATATAGGGTGTTGATGTCATTAGACCACACCCCTTCTCATTACAGAGATGCACATCACCTAATATGCTTAATTGGTAGTAGGCTTTCGAGCCTATACAGCTTGGAGTAAGACAACATGCATAAAGAGGATGATGTGGTCAAAATACTCATTTGCCTAATAATTCTGCACTCCCTGTATACCCCTGATTGGGGAGAGAGGGCGGGAGGAGGGGTCTGGGAAGCAGATCGCTCGTCCGGCGAACACGCTGTGTGGAGCATTGGCCCACGTTACCATGGCAACGCTCAACACCGCATTCTGCATGTGGGAGGACAGGAGAGCCTGCAGCCAGACAAGCTGCTGGCTACATAGAACTTACCACCACCGGACCACCAGCGCTGGCTGTGTTCCCCCTCCTTCACCAAAGAAGGGAGGTGCGGGTGAAGATTTTATTAATATAGAGGATTATAAGAAAAAAAAAAGAAAAACACATTTGCTACCTGCACCCCTCAAACTCTGCAACATTCACACACAGCACCCCACCCCCACCTACACAGCACTCCTCATACGTAGTATTATTCATCAGTCTTTCTGTGTTTTTTACTTACCCGAATTTTCTAACCGAAACAAATTATTTAGCAGTCTCTGTGTGTGTGTGTGTGTGTGTGTGTATTCAGCAGTCAGTGTGTGAATGTGTTCAGCAGTCTGACTGTATTCAGCAGTCTGTGTGTATGTATTGTATGTATGTATGTATTACATTTGTTGGAGATACTAATAAATATAAGTTAAATTTGTATCTATAATTTACATTTTTATTCCTGTGAGTTGTGTGTAGGCAGGGCCCAGTGCACTGCTTTGCCCATAATGTTGTTAAGATGGCACTTAAATAACAAAGTGGGCAGTAGTCTTAGAAGGTACCTGGCAGCTGTGGAAAGAAACTACCTGAATCAGGAGACACATCAAAAATAAAAAGTTTAAAACCAAAAAATCAACTTCCCAAACTGTCAGATTAAAGAAACAGACTGGATAGCTGGTCTGATAACTATTAAAGCTACACTAGCTTTGGGAAGATAGATAGAGCCCCTGACGTACGTTTGGTGGCTCATCAGAGTGTGTGTGTATGAAATATATTCTTCACTCCATATCACCAAGGTGGGTAACATAGTAGAATTACAGTGAACAAAAGGATCTATGAAATATTATCACTAAACTTATATATATTAATTAGTAAGAAAAATATTTAAAATATTACTTGAATTGTAGAAAACTGTACACAACCCTTCATTTATTTTGCATCTTAAATAGTTTCCCAAAAAAATCCTTTTCCTAGCTTTCTATGTCTATAAATACTCGATGTTGTCCTTTAATTAGTTTTTTTAATTTTATTTATTATTTCTGTTACATAAAACTAAATGAAAAAGAAAAACACGAGAAGTAAAAAAAAAAAGTTACATGTACAATACTGCATATCTGAGCGCCACCTAGGGCCCAAGATAAAAATAGCTAAATTTCTTTTTTACAAATGTCTGCAAGATTTTTAACTAAACTTTCAGAAATCAGAAAATAAATGTTGAGAAATACTTTTTGCTGTCTTACTCTTTATGTTGTATTTTCTATTATCTGCTAAAAGACACATGCATAGAGTTACATACAGAGAGTCTCAAATAATTATTTGGAGTGTGAGCTAGTTTTTTTTACAAACCTCTCAGTAGACCAAACTAGGTGGAATGATTTCTGCATCGAGAACAAACAGATAAGTATGACTTGTTTTATATACACTGTCAGTTTCAAATATTTATTACTCATGTAAGTTAAATACTGAATGATGTACTTTTACAACTGAGATTTGCCCATTACATGTCTCTGTAGAAGGGAAGTCCAAATATGGCCCTTCAGCTTTCATTGGTCTATAATTCGCAGAGCATGCTGCCACCAAGTGGCTGGGAGAAATTCTGTGAAATATAAAAACAGCTGGAGAGATAAGGTTTGACATTTCAACTCTCATCTCATATACTGAAGCACCTTCAAGGACTATGCAGACTCCTACTCCTACAGACTCCAAGGTATGGTAGGAAAAAGAGAAGTTTCACCGTCTCCCCTTCACATTTTCTTTGGCTGTCCACCTTCAGTTTCTTTCTAGCGGTAGTTAGTAAGATATGCAAAAATCATTGTAAGCAATGTTTTCAGAGGTGGGTTATGGAACTCTCACAGATTAATTGTACAAAGCAGCATTATATTTGGGCATACCATGAAAAAGTACGGCCCATTGATTAATATTTTGTTCACCATAGGGTAGTTTGGAGCTGTAAATAGTAATATTGCACATTTATGCTATATACTTTGCATTTGTATTTGCCTCTTAACGAAATATGTTGCCTTTTCGTCATCTTTCCCTACTTAAAGGACCACTCTAGGCACCCAGACCACTTCAGCTTAATGAAGTGGTCTGGGTGCCAGGTCCAGCTAGGGTTAGCCCATTTTTTAATAAACATAGCAGTTTCAGAGAAACTGCTATGTTTATGAATGGGTTAAGCCTTCCCCCAAAGCCTCTAGTGGCTGTCTCATTGACAGCCACTAGAGGCGCTTGCGTGCTTCTCACTGTGATTTTCACAGTGAGAGCACGCCAGCATCCATAGGAAAGCATTATGAATGCTTTCCTATGTGACCGGCTCAATGCGCGCGCAGCTCTTGCCGCGCGTGCGCATTCAGCCGACGGGGAGGAGAGCTCTCCGCCCAGCGCTGGAAAAAGGTAAGTTTTTACCCCTTTCCCCCTTCCAGAGCCGGGCGGGAGGGGGTCCCTGAGGGTGGGGGCACCCTCAGGGCACTATAGTGCCAGGAAAACGAGTATGCTTTCCTGGCACTATAGTGGTCCTTTAAACAAAATTGGTGGGTCTTCTGAATTTTGTAACTTGAGTATCACATGTACGCATCACGAAACAAACTACACAGACAATGACCGAACAGCTTAGTTTGATTTGTGATTTGAAGTTCTGTTCGAGGTGCCAAAAAAAAAGAGATTGATGTTTAGCAAACAGCCACTAAATTTAAATAAATAAAATATTCAGATACATAAAAAATAAAGTAATAAATTAGGGATCAATTGATCAAAAGCTTAAAATATGCAACTAAATGCTGAAAAGTGACAAAACACTTAAAATTTAAATGGTAAAATACAACTCTTCGATTGGAATATGCTTGATCAAATTCCAACTGGAATTAGCATAATAAAAATGATGCAAAAATTAGCCTATCACTGTACTGCAAAATATGCAATATAATATATATATATAATATATTTATCATAATAGAAATATTATGTATATATATTGTGCAGGCCTGTGATAGGCTCATTTTCACTCCCTTATGGTTTCCCAGAATCACTTTCCTCGATTCATTTGCATTGTATGAGCTTAGTTGTAAATGGAGTCTAGCGACTCACTATATTAAACCACATTACTTTGGCCAGTGTTTAAAAAATTAAATAAAAACAATTGAAGCTCCACCATCAAACAAAAAGTTTTCGAAGTCAATGAAGTCAATTAAGGGTGGCTAGTAATGCTACATACAATGTATCAAATGAATGTTGCTGAGCTGCATCACCAAAATGCACATGACCGGGTCTCAATGGTGGTGTAGAAAAAGCGAAGAAAAGCAAAAACATCACAGAAGATGAGAGATATTCGCACAAAGAAAGAGACAATTCAGCCATCCCAAAGAAACTCAACAAAAGTAGAAATTGGAAACATATTACTTGGCGAGTAGGCAGACATTGAGGTTTTCATATAATGATATAGAAGATTATAGTACATAGTATAACACCATATAAAATCAGGAATCTGGAATGTAATAGACAACTCCATATCATCTGCTGGACCAAATACAGAAAGGGTAACGTGCTCTAAACAGCACCACGTGCTGTCTTCAATTGTGTTGTTGAAATAAAAATCCCAAACTACCACAAACCATATTGAAAATAATGAATTCAAATTTAAATATGTAACAGTGTTTACAATACAAACAACTAGCAGTGTGAATTCAAAATGTTATAAGGTACAGACATCAACGGACATAACTTTTGTATTTTCCTCTTGTTCCAGAGCAGGTATTTCTCATGACTTCTTATGGAAATGTGGTATTTCCATATTACTCAAGCATGAGTGGAAGACTTGTGACTAGTCAACCTCTTTTCTAGTGTTGGCCAAATTGATGTCTTGTAGCTGTAGTAGAATACAATTCCGATCCACTCACAGATATTCGCTCTCATACACTCCTATAAGAACTAGATAATATATTACACAGAGCTAAATAGTATGCTAGGTTTGCAAATATTATTTGCATCAAATATCATAACCAAAATGAAATAAGATATATATTTAATAGAAAAACTGAATATATATATTTTTTTTCCAGAAAACCAGAATACACACATATATATATATATATATATATATATATATATATCAGTCTAAAGAATCATGGTTATTTACTAAAAATCTGTATTTTAGTGAATTAAATATGAACTGCAGCATTGAATCTGAGATATCTCATTTGGAAAAATACTTCATCTTAACCTTAATATCACAATTTTGGATTTAATTTGCTAAAATCTGTTTAGTGAATAACCCTGTTGGAGGATTGTTCTAAACTGGCAATTTCATAGAATACAGAAAGGATGTGGATATTGAAAATTGCTGAAATGGAAAAAAGTTTCAGTGTAGATAAAATTATTACACACATACGTCACACGACATGAGCTTATGATGCACAGTATATTGTGAACTGTGTACAGAAGGAATGTATGGTAGGACTGCTATTTAGAAACTGCTTGTATCAAAGGCCAACAAACAAAATATGCATGAAGTAGTATAAAAAGTACAAATCCCGAATTGCCGAAGTAGACAAATTTTTTTACTTACCCGAATTTTCTAACCGAAACAAATTTTTTGCCCATGCACATCCCTGTTAAAAACCAGGTGCAGACTGTGATGCATACACTGGTCCCTTCAACTGGTTCCTTATTCAAGGATGATACTACCAACAAACACACAATTAAATAAATTCTAGTGAATTAACTCAAATTTCTTCCACGGTCTCCCCTATAAAATGATCTATACATCAGTGAAACATTGCATTGAGTTTTGGAGCACATCCTTCATCCCTCGAAGAACTTGAGGCTTTTCTTTGGAAAAATTGAATGAAATCCCTCTAGGCCCAATTCAGGATTTGTATGCCAGCATTCTAAAAAGGAATGATCCTGTTCTAAAGACAAATGGTGTTTGACTATGTCTTTACAAATATTATATTCATTGTTTGTATTAATCCATCTTTTATTTTTATATACCACTATATAATAAGAGAAGGATGGAGAGCGAGAGAAAGTGAGATGTCCGGAGATTCTGGATCTGAGACGCAGGACATTTTTGTTCTTTTGCTCATCATAAATAATTTGTGCCAATGTTAAAATTCTGTTTTCTGAAAGTAGACACAATCAAGCCTTTTGGATATTAAGTTTAGTATGTCTCTTAGTAGTGGAAATTATTTTTGTCAATGTATGGTTTCCACTTGGCATTTACAGTGTTTATAATGGCAGCGTAGTTTGTTATTGACTAAATTTTGTGTGGAATTCTTAGTTTAGCCAGTCAAGGAAGGGAAAGACAGCTAATTATGCTTGACTTGTTGGCAAATATGCAGTAGCTTCTCGTTACTTACACTTACATGTTCCAAGAATATGAAAAGGACCTGTTCAGTTTGCCTGAGGTTACCAACTCTCCAGTGAACTTTATGTACATGTATTCTCGTACATATGTATATAAAGGCGAGCAATTAAGTAAGACTGGCTTTTTTTTTTTTTTTTTAGTAATTGCACAGGATTACCTAATTTTGTCTCCTTTTGAAACATGTTGAATTGCTTATAGATGTTAAAGGGACTGTCCGAATGGCATTGCAAGTTATGCTCACCGCATCAATGCAGAAACATTTTTGAGAATGGTCTACATGCTAAAAGTTGTAGGTTTAGTCTTGTAGTTTCTAACTCCCCATTTACTGGTTTCCTCACAGAGCAAATGTTCTGTATTGTTAGTCTTTTAAATATCAGGGAAGATAATTCTTAGCTTAAATTCTCCTGTTCCAGTCTGTTTCCTATTTTTTTATGCACATGAGAAATCTCTTACACAGCTACATCCACATACTTTCTCTGTCTCTAATATACACACACACACACACACACACACGTACATCTCTTTCTCCTCATGCATTAACACGTACTTTCTCACAATGACAGACTAAATGTGCATCCAGGCTCATCCCTAAAAGGTACACTGACAGATTTATTATAACTTGGCGGCTAAACAAAAATACAAAATAAAAACATCACATTTGTGAGTGTTGTACAGCATTAAAGCAACACAAGCTCAGATTTCAGATAAAACAAACACAATTTGGTACCTACGTGCTTGTCAAATAGGGTTCATATTATCGGAACACACCCGAGTCCACCTAGGGAATTGCTCCTGTATTTTGAGCAGTAAATAGTAGATGTGATGGTTTTAATGGTCCTCCTAGACCTATAATCAACATGTTAGGGATGCACATGGACTAAGGTGGCTTTTGAAGAATACACAATTCATGGCATTTTTGATACTCATGGGCCACACAGCATTGTTCTGGTTTATTGGCATATTGCGTGTTTAGTATGGTCTTTGCAGGGAGCCTTACCACTAGAAGCTATATAAAAAAAACACACATACACAGTGTTTTTACACAAATTGTTACATTGTTACGTGACCATCATAGAAAATTTGACTTGTTTTACTTGTTCATCTTTCCAGTCTCATTTACTCCCCAAATAAGTAAAAACTTTTATATGCTGTGAGCAATTTGACACTAGTTAACATCAGCACTAAAAGTATTTTTGTGAGGGATCGTTGCCAGATTGATGCACGAAATCTGTCTAAAGAACATGTTGCTTGAGAAATCTGCTTTGAACATTTTTTTCTCACTGTTGGTTTGTTCTCACATTTGATAAATCCAGACTACAGAAATTGATTACTACTAACCTTTCCACCCTTCTGGCATTCCTTTAGGTAGAGAAAAAACATTCTGAAACTATTTTTAATTTTGTCTTTCACTTCCAGATTCCTCGCTTTATCTTGGCTCTCTTATGATACTCTTATGAAAAATGATGTTCTTGTTAAAAGTTACACCTGAGAACTTTCAAGTATGTGAATCAGATCAACATGTGCAAAATAACAGGTTTATAAACTAAAAAAAAAATTTAATTTCCTATACTCTAATTTCCTAGTGGGTTAAAAGGCAAGTGTTCGAAGATCAGACCAATTTTCTCAAACGAGGTCCCCGTCTATTGAAAATGATTTGTCACCATTCCAAATACTTACACCATCAAAGACATTTGCTGAGATCTATTCCCCCCACCTGCTGTGATATAGTAGTGAATGTAGAGTCCAAGTTACCATTTTATTTTGAACACCTTTATTAACCCTACTGCAGACACGTGTGTGGGGACTACGAGAATGGATACATTTTTGTTTCCTCGATCTAGATGAACCTCTGGTTTTTTTTTATCTTTAGTATTTTTATATTTTTGCCCAAAACAAATCTAAAATATATATCAATTGGAAAATGTAAGTTCCAGATGAAAAATCACAAAGTTCTACGTGGAACCATTACACACTTTATAAATGCTGTCTTTATCCCTCATTCTAGCCTATTTCAGTTACAGCGATGGTATTCTTGGTAATAATGACTCAGTATTTAGCTCCATATTTCATGGGATTTAGCATTCATTGAGAGTTAAGTCTCTGTCTTCTGCCAGACTGTAGTGTGAGTATTTGTACATTACAGTTATAAATGACCTGCTACATGATTTGTTGAGATATCCACATCTGTGATGATTCAGTTGGAGCGGTTAACCAGTAAGGCTTGAAACAAAATGAAAACACAAGAAGTTGATTACATTTTATGCAAAACAATTATTTTTTTAAGAGTCTTGAACTGTCCTTGCTCAGACGTTTGCTCGTTCCTATAACCTCTGCTAAGTGTATGCCCCACTACTGAGTTATCATGTCATGCAAGTAAATATTTTGGGGTTGGGAGACACTATGCCGCTGCCTCTGATTTTCCTATAGATGAATAGGAAAATTGCAATAATTAGGTTAGCTACAACACTTGATTGGATACATTTTCCTTTTTTTCCTAATATAATATTTTATGTTTTATCTCGCTTATTGCCACCTGGTTATTTTTTATACAATCGTTTTCTGGCACTAACTTTTTTTGGTGTGTAGTATTTGCTATCTAATAAACCTTAGTAAATAGCATAGGGGGTAGTTAGTATTTATAATATGATTTGGGCACAGGGAGTGCCTTTTCATTTATTAGTTAGATTTAAATGCACATTTTACAGGAGGAAAAGTAGATTTTACAGAGGAACACTTACACAGAATATTTTACAGATACTGAAAAGTGCGGTGTCAGTAGTGTAAACACTATTTATCAAAGTCTGAATACCATCTTGTCTCAATTAGTAAAAATAATGCTTTCTCAGGATCAGCTAATTTCCGAGTCCCATATGACAAATGTATGTGGTTTATTCACCTGGTCTACTTACAGCTTTCTTACAGCTTATACCCCATGTATAGCGGAGTGCCACAATTTCTTACGAGATTTGATACTAATTTTTTGCCACACCATTCCATGGTTTATACTGTATAGTAAAACAAATTCTGCAACATTGTATTTGTCTAAATCTATTGGGCATGGAAAAGTCCCATATTCTCTAATTACAACCTACTTTAGTGCACATTACATGTTATAGTGGCCACGGTGGGAATATTTGTATTTCACATTTTATAATCTTATTATAGAGGTGTGTTTTTTTTTTTATATAATTCTTTATTTTTGGTATGCAGGTAGTTACAACAGTGCATGTGTCACCACAACAGCATTGGCAGGCTTAATTTTCAAAGACATATGATGGCAATATTGTGGCAAGTTGGACATGCATACAGTTTTTTTTTTAAGTGAAAGAGGTAACGATACAGCAAACAAGTTATTAACAATATGGTTTGAGCTAAGTTAGTGCGACTAGCTTGAGGCCTCGTGGTAAGATCGACCGGCTTGTATGCTTATGAGAAAACAATACTGTACAATTCGCTTGTCGTTTCCTAAAGCATACAGCTTATGGCTAACAAGACAGGCTAGGCACATGCTGGTTAAACATAGTGTGTTAATTAGTGATTATAGTGAGTGTCATCGTTGTATATTATATGAAAATCTCAAGCTATGAAACAGCGTTTTTGTTAAGCTAGACACGTATAGAGCATTGCGAATTGCGCCTAGGGTGTAAAGCAGGCTAGCTGTTTAAAGGTATGCGCATTTAAAACAAGGAAAAAAGTTAATAACAAGCACATCTTTACATTAGAAACATCAGGCTTGTACAGGGTAATAAACATAGGTTGAGCTGGCTGACTATGTGAGTGAGAAGTATAAGATGCCGTGTGGAGATAGAAGGTAGGTGGTCAGTTGCCTATTTTAAGTCCCCTTTCATGAGATCAGTTCACTCAATGCCCGCTGATGGCAGGGTACCTTCCCCGAGAAGCGTGCTCTTGCTGGGCTAGTGATAGACTTGTTATCGTGTACCTACATAGGCTGCGGGGCTCAGAAGGACAAGAAGCAGCGCTAAGCCATGCTTATGATTAAAGTATCATTGCTTCATAAACTAACATCGCATATGAGCTTAACTGGCAAACTCTTTGTGCTTTCGTCATAAGTAATTGTAAAAGTGTACGTCAGAATTTACTAGTCAATGAGGAGCTGGAGTCCACCACTTTGAATATGGTCTGCAATGTCCTCCGTGCCAGCAGCCTCGCTGCGGTATGCCATCAGGCACCTCAGGTCTTCGCCTTCCTTCACCCAATACCCAGTCTGTGGGGAGGTCGCTTGCCGTGCAGCCGCTCGGTCTCTCGCTTTGTGGCCTTGGTCACGGGGAGCTGGGTCGTGTTGTGCCGAGCAGAGGGGAGCTGGCTTGGAGAGGCCTTTGTTGGTGCCGCTGGTAGGTAGGGCTCAGTTTTGTGTAGTCGCAGGCGGGTACCTGTGTTTCGGAGACATCGTGCTTGAGAGGGAGCACCGGTGCCCGAGGGATATGTCGCCTTTTCCCGCCATCTCGTTTTGCGGTACGTGATGTGTCGGCCTTTGGTTGTTGGGACCACTGAATGAGGAGTAGATTGGGCCTTGTTCCTTGGCTTGTGCATGGGAGTTTCGGCTCTCGTGGGACCCGGCACTGTCTCTCGCCCCTCCGAGCTTCGGCTCTGATGCTGTCTGGAGGCCGCTCCGGCTCTGCGAGGGGGGTTCCATTGTAGGATGCGTCGGGTGGTCGGGCGTATCCACGCTGCCACCTCCCTCATCGCCAGCCTGTAGGGTTGTCTTCGGGCTTTAAGTTGTGCCCAGAAATAGGTGCGTAGTCGGTCAATGTGCTTGGGTGGCTTGATACATATGTGCTGGGTCCCAGCCCTCGTCCGCGCTGCCATCTTGGCTGGGCCTTTGGGGTCCCGTTTGATTGAAGGTTTTGTCGCTTGATCGGTTGTACATGTGGGGGTAATCGTCCCCAGCGAGGACCGGGATGTCCCCCGCCGGTCCAGAGGGGGGGGTAGCAGAGCTGTAATGGGCTTAGGAGCGTGTCCTGTGCCAGGAGATCGGCCGCCTCCCCCGGTCCTCAGGCTTCGCTCTAGTATAGGCCGCATGGACAGTTTCAGTTTTTCTGCAGCGCACTGGTGCCGGACAGAAATCATTTTGTTCCTGATGCCTTTGTGCGTCTTGTACCGGTCCCTGTTTGCCGCTAATGCTTGTATATCGGTCGGTATCTTTACTCTTTAGTCCATTGCTGCAGGAGCTCATAAAATGTGCAACCGGCCATGTTAGCTGTCAGGCCCCGCCCCCAGAGGTGTGTTTTTAATAGCGAATTATAATAAAGTGCATTCAACTATAACGGTCATTTTAAATTTTTACATTCTTTTCAAGAAAGTTTTATGAATAGGGATTCACTGATTGGCTGACAGTGTCAGCTGACCAATAAGCGACACCACTGCCCGATCATGAAGATAACAAAAGGGCAGAGAGGCAAGGAGATTTGGCGCTCGAACAAAGATTTTGTGGTTAAACCGTTCGAGAATGGCTTAACCCCTTAAGACGAGCAAACACCAGGAAACTCCAGGCACCATAACAACTTAATTTTGCGGAAGTTGTTATTGTCCCAGGAGTGTTCCTCTAACTTGATATAAAAGAAGGATGTGAATAACATTCCTTTATTGGGTTACTGCTGCTCTGCTTGATGGAACATGTCCACCTACAGTTCATAGCATAGAGAAATACTTGTAAAACTAAGAGACCGACTCCAAGAGGCATTCAAAAGTATAGATTTTGTTTTATACAAATTGGCGCTGATATAAAACTTCAACCTCTGCTACATTACGTAAGGCTGTGTATGAAGGGTAAATGAGATGATAACATTTTTAAATATAGATTTCTCTTAAGTAAAATGGAAGGCAATATAAACTGTTAACTTTAATAGAAGAATTACCTCAGCGAATATGGAGAATTAATATTAAAGTGAAGGAGCCAACTTTTTGGATGAAAGCTAAGAGCTTATATTAAATTTGACATAAGTGTTCTATACCAAAAACAAATTCATTTACCTCAAATTTAAATGAACAGAAATGTATCAACAGTTGTTCGATTATGGGAATCTGCCTTAACACATAGTGGACTTTGCATTTTTAACCACCACAGACCTTCATGACCCTTTACTGTTATATTCTGCTCTCCTCTGGAGCAGAACAACAGATAGGTGATAAAGTGATACGTTTCTGTCTTATTTTCACAGTAGCATTTTCTATTTTGGTGAGGTTATTTGTTAAAATCTGAATGACCCAGTAAGAAATGGTTTGGTGGCTGGGTCCCTAATTATAATATTAAAGGGGGGGAAACCTAGTGTCCTCCCCCTGCCAACCACCAATGGTTGGCAGGTGGAGACTCTAACGATAATATTAAAGTGGGAAAGGATCTAGTGTTGTTCCAAGCTTGCTAATATCAATTCTTTCTTTTTTATAGATAAACTTTACCTATATTTTCTTTTATATTTATATTTGGGCTTGAGAAAGACCACACTTTGGAGGAATACAGTCTCATTTCCATAAGACGGTTGTGAGTCATAATTTATGTTGCTGCCTGTCTCTTCAGTGTCGTTAATTCCTCTTGCCTTCAAATGTATGAAAAGCTTGTACGAACCTACTAATTACGTTCACACTCCCTACCAGACCCTGTTCAATATCATTTCAGGGACATTGAGGAGTTTTAATGCCGTAAGGCACAAACAATTATTGGTAGACATGCCTGATTACTCTCCATATTTTGCTACTAATGTGAATGTACTGGATACATTTTTCGGTATGCATGAGGATAATGTTTTCATCTATCTTTTGAATGTGTGTTATTTGCAAAGAGATGTTTGCCATTTGACCAAGAAATACCTGAATTTCACTAATTGCCCCTTACCTCCTGCAGTTTAGCTTCTGTTTATCTACAAACACTTGGGGAATTTACTAGACCCTTCTGGGCACTTACTTTTTTTTAAGGAGTTACAGAACCATTTTATTTTAAATTTGAATTTATTTTAATGCAATAATGCACCTTTATCACGAGTTTATATCATGACAGTTATTTTCAATATAATTAGTTCAATATTGTTCTAAGCCATAATAAATATATTTTCAGTACCTAGCAGCTGTAGAGTTTATTATCTGGTGTGTCAGTGAATTACAAAGCAAGACATAAGTACCGTGTAATATTAGTCAGATATAACAATTTATGCCTGTGGGGTGTGTGACTTGGGTATCAAATGATCAGATAGCCCACTATTTCACTTGGACCCTGTACATGGAAGTGATATCTTAAACCAGGTTAATGGGGTGCTCTGAAATTATAATAAAATTTAAAGTCAGCATTGGAGAAATTCCAATAAGTTGAATGTAACCAACAATAACACCCGACCTTCGGGCTTGATTTTCTCATTAATTGCTTTTGACAAACCAAAATGCTTGACTTGCTGGTTTAAATATTTTGTTCCAAGAGGTATTTTAAGTCAGATGTGTATCTATCATTCAGTGATGTAGTCTTCTATTTTCATTTTTGTTCAGAAGCATAACAAACTTTAGCTATGTTTCCAAACCACACATCTGTGACTAACATCTGTGCTTATTGTAGGCCGTAATTTAACAATTATAAAATAAACTTTAAAACACAGCAAAAACCACTGTATGTCTAAAATCTTTACTATGGACTTTGAAGAACTGCATCAAAGGTTACAAATCTAATCAAGTGTATAAGCTAAACAAAACAGGTTTGTAGAGCCATTTAATGTGAGCTGGACTATAAAATAAATAAATAAATGAGTCTGTTACATTTCCGATTATACACCAGATTCTAGAACTGTGGTTCTTTTTCACAAGGATGGTTAATAACCAATTCCTCTATTGCAATATACTAAATTAAATTATGTAAAACACCTTCAGAGCACTTATCACTGGGTCAGAAGGTCCCATATTATACTGAGAAGGCTCAGAACAAAAATAAAATAATAATAATAGAATACAAAATCGTTTGTGCATAGCTGCCTGGGGCCTGATTCATAACATTTGCCTGATCTAACAATTAGAAATCCAATATAATGGCATCATGAAACAGTTTTAGCTCCCAAACAAGGGGTTATGGGTTACTCCAAGTACCCCGACCGCTTCAGTGATTTGAAGTGGTCATGGAGTCTGCATGTGCCTTGTTTTCGCTCCAGCAGCATCATAGGGTGCCATTAACTAGCTCGGAACTAGATTTCCGGGATGGGAAATGTCACTTCTGTGCAACGTTTGTTGCACATCTTGACAGTAATTGGCTGAGAGCAGTCAGCTATCTCTCTCAACCAATGA
Source organism: Pelobates cultripes (assembly GCA_933207985.1). Lineage (NCBI taxonomy): Eukaryota > Metazoa > Chordata > Amphibia > Anura > Pelobatidae > Pelobates > Pelobates cultripes. The sequence continues at coordinate 294,778,410 of OW240915.1, read as the reverse complement.
ATGTCAACCCCTGCTGCTTTTGGCTTCTGTGGTTCTGCAGGAACCAGAAGTAAGTTACTGGATCACCAGGGAGCATCTGAATCCAGCAGGGAGGCAGGCAAAGTGACAAACCATTTCTAAACGGTACTCCTGGCATCATAACAACTGCATCAGACTGTTAGTGGACTTGTGTAAAGTGATCCTTCCCACTTCATGCTCAGCCTCAGATACAAATATTGGAGTTTTACAACCTTGATCACTGTTTCCTCAGAAGACTGGCTGGACTAGAGAGGAGACCACCAAGACTTGTAATTATCTCTTCCCATCAGTCAACTTAAGCTCCACAAAAATGCACATTATAAGTGCTGAAAATAGGCAGGTGCCTACTCTGTCTGATGAAGAATTCAGACCTTGGTAAAGTATCTAAATCTATGCAGAACCATTTTTTAAAGTACACCTTAGGATGTATAGAAATATATATATATATATATATATATATATATATATCTGTGTGTGTGTGTATAGATATATATATAATAACAGAAGGTATTAGTAGCTAGTAATATGTTTAGACTAACAGAATTTTAGAATGACAAGCTTGTTGTTCTAAAATGTTGTTAGTCTATAAAAAATGGAATTACAAGATACTAATTGAATCTGTTATTTTAAATGTATTACCATAATCCATTGTTAACCTTAAGATATCACAAGGCTGACAAAAAGAACTGAATCTTCTTGCAGATAAATCTTATCTTGAATCAATGGACACAATAATAAAGATATACTTTTTTATAGAAACAATTGATGTAAAATAAAGGAGTCACCTCAATGCACACTTCTGCACTAAATGTTTACTAAAGATGAGTCTGGAACAATAGGTTTCCCTTTGTGAATATATAACCCATGCAGCCCTTCTCCCATTGAGTTCCTTAGAAAATATGAATTCAATGTGCAGGAAACTCAATCCATCACGCTGATTATTTTATGTGCATCATTAAAGTGTCTCGGGAACATATGATTTCCTAAAATTTTCTTAATATTTTCAATGTGTTTGCCTATTCACACATAACAATGTTCTTGAAGTTCTGCCAGCACATTGCATATCATATTCACACTGTAGATCAAAATGGCTCAACATGGTTCTGCAGATGTTGGCATCTAATGTATGAAAACCATGGGAAATATGGTTCAGATATATATGCAATGCCAAGGTTAATCATCACTACTACAGATCATAAGTTACATTTCTATCTATCTTTGTAACAACATGTTACCTTGTTGCCCACTACTCCTGCTGTAAATGGATTAAAACTGGTATTATTACTTTCTAATTTTTTTTGAGAATATGCAACACATTTCCACTGTCATTTGTCTGTTTTGTGCTCGACAAGTAATATTTTCTAGGACGAATATTTGTGCTCGACAAGTAATATTTTCTAGGACGAATATTTGATTGGTTCTTCAAGGGGTCCTTTTGTTTAGTTTTTCATGTAATTCTGTGGAAGTAAGAGAAATATTTTTTTTTAAAGCCAACTGCTCATTTATGGAGTGCCCAGATTTTGCGTGTGGTATACATTTTTGTAATGTATTTCTGTGTGATCTACTTATGCTCCAACTGTTATATAAATCCATGTTTAAATACCATTTTCCTTATTGAGACTATAGTTAAGGTATAGAATGTGAAGCATATTTAAATTTTGAATTATACTATTAGAGCAAAGGATTGCTTGCTTTGCAATGATAATGCCACCCATCCCTCCTCATCTCATGCCATCATTTCCAGCTGTCCCTATTCTGATATCTCATGCCACCATAGCCAGCTAGCCCACCCAATGCTCACATTTAATGCGTCCTTAGCCATTCCTCCCATTCTCATGCCACCAACCTTATAGTTAGTAAATATGTTTATATTAAGGGAGATTGGAATGTGTGTTTTTATGTATAGATTTTCTTCTTCGCAGTGATAGTCTTCTATATCACCCAAAATTATTTATATGCAATTTGACGTTATTTATGAAAAATATGCATGTATTCTACTCACAATGAAAACAGCAGTAAAAAACTTGACAGATGGTACAGCTTAGTGGTATAATGGAGAGAGAGAGATCTTTGGCAAGTGCCTTTTTCCAGAAAGTCAAGGAATGGACTGTTTTTCTACTGTTTTTCTACTGTTTTAATAGTTATGATTGTAATGATGTCAGAACCTTTAGCTAAAACTCTGGCCATATAAGGACACATAAGAAGTGTCTCTCAATCCTATCGGTTTACATCCACATCCTAGACTTCTCATGGTATAAAATAACACATTACCTTCTGTTCCTTTGTCCGTTAGACACCCATATCTAATATAACTATATGAACATAGAATATTTAATATGCTACAAACCCTCATTTTTATGCCCCTTTGCCACCCAACTGTCCCCATTATCACATTTAATGCCATCATAGCCAACACTGCCCATTCTCATGCCATCATTGCTAGCCAGTCCCCTCCAAACCTCTGTTGCCAGTTACCTTTCCCCATGCCTCCATTGACAACCAGCCTTCCCTATTTTCTATTTAATATCACCATACCCAGCCCTTCACATTTCCATGCATTCAATGTCTGTCAGTTCTCCAAATGCCATCTCATGCCACAACTGACAGCCTACGTCATACCCTCATCTCATATCACCATAGCAAGTCCTCCTGATTCCCATGTCACCATTCACAACCATCCCTCGCTAATCCACCATTACCAACAATCTGCATTTCAATGCCTCCTTTGAAACTCGATCCTCCCCGTTCCTACATCTAATGCCAGTATTACAGCCTTCCTCATGCCATCACTGTCAGCAAGCCTTCCTTGTTCAAATGCCATCTTAGCCAGTCAGGCACTCTTCCCTGCAATGTATGAGCAAATACAATGTACAATACAAATTCATTGTCATGAGCTTTCACACTAGCGATACCAAACTATTGAGGATAGGATACTTTGGTGCCTAAAAAAATGCTGTCATGCCTACTCACTGTTGCTAAATCAGTGGGTTCAGAAGCAGAGGGTTGCGCTACTTGGATGCACAGTGCCAACCAGTCCTTCAATAAATGTATGTAGCAGTAATGCACTCTTTGCATCAAATTAGCTTTGTTCTATGTACGTTTTCCACATTTAAGGAAGATAAGAGATCATTTACTGTTCATTGGCTTTATTAACAATCCTTTTTGCTAAAGTTTCACTGATAGCTGCTAATAGAGCAGCCAATAATGTTTGCGAAACAACTACATCCTAAAAAGGTTGTTTCAAAACAACTACATCCTACAATGAATAATGTATATTTCCTGGGTAATTAAACTGGTAAAATTTCCAATAGAGAATAATAGAAGACAATAAACACTAATTATCAACTTATTTCCATGCTAGACACTAATATGACTTTCCTTGCTGTCAATATCACGAGATGTCCAAATCGAGCTCAGAACAATTTAAGCATGTAATTAGAGAGAGCCAATCAGCTTTAAAAGCGTATTGCTTTACTAATTTACTTTGCCTCATGCTGCTCTCCACTGTGGCATTGAAAGGGTTTCTTAGAAAATGTATAGGATTATTCACTAAAGTGAGAAGTCAATGTGAATTCAACATCAGTTTCAAATTTTGGGCCAAAGTAGAAAAACTGGAAGTATTGATGGATTATAGACTTTTTTTCTCAGGTTTGCTATTTTGACCTTAAATTTTAAATTCATATTGAATTCTCACTTCAGTAAATAACCCTTTAGTAAATAATTCCCTGATGGAGTAGCTTTGGCAAAATATTGTAAAACACGTCTTTTTTTTTTTTCCTGTTTTCAAAATGGCAAATGCTTTGTGGTAGACACTAAAAGTTGAGTATCAGTTGTGATGTTAAACTCTAAGGTGATCAGTATTAGTTGATACAGACGTTAGTAAAGTGTAAACATTAAAACCTGGGGTGAGCCTTGGAAAAGAGTGAATATTGTGTTGTTGCAAATATCTATTAGCTGTGACTAAACAACAGCTGGCGGCTAGTATTTTGCAACCACATTGGAACGAGGTCGTAGAGTTTCCTTTTTCTGCTGACCTCCTATGATATGATGTTTATATGTGGAATTAGATATGTTGTTTTCCTGAATACAATACTTGGATTGCTTTTGCAGTATGTAACTCTGGTGGAGTTTTTCACAAAATATTAAATTCCGTTGGTTTGCCAAAAGATTTGCATAACACTCAAAATTAAAATATTAGCTTTCGTAAGTTAAGTTTTCTAAGATTTCGTCCAACTAAAATTTTAGAGTCAACATAACTCACTAGTCAAACAACTCAATACTGTACAACATTTTCTGGACCACAAGTGGAAAATTAATATTATTAAATACATTTTTACATTTTCTTTTTTAACATTGTACTTTAATTTATATAAAAAGTAAAACTGGCAGTTTAATAGATTAAATGTAATTTTTATTTCAAGATCTCAAATTTGTTACATTGACTGGTAGTAGGCACCTTTAAACGTTGATCTATTAATTATTTTCTTGAAAGGACAATCCTTGGGGTTTATAACATAGGATGGATAATTACAAGGTAACAACATAAAGATCAGAACTTGCGGCAATGGTTTTGAAGAGGATTATTATATGTTGCAGGCATTTAGTGGTGATTTAACTATGATCTTTCACCAAGAACCTGTAATTTTGAAACATTATGACACATCACTCAGTAACTAGCAGTATGAATAAAATCAGCAAACGTACCCATTAAGCTAAGTATTTTATCTTTACTTACTGAGTTTAAAAGCTTTCATGGTAACAATACTGCACTTGGGCCTGGCCTCCCAGCTACAGTAACTGTATCCTTATCTCAGGCCGCTTGTGGGTTTCATTGGAATCTTTGATTTTTACGAAGACTTTGAAGTCATTGTGTAAACAAAACTGTGTGGCCATCAAGGAGATCAGCAATTTCAAATAAAATGGTCATTCATTGGCTCGACAATGCAATAGTAGAAACAATGTACTACGCGTGTACTGATAAATGGACTGCGAGTTTAATCCTGCACACTTTGATTCATTTCTTGTTTTCTTATAACCAAAGCATCTGTTCAGTACAAGCAGGCAATGTTAACCTCTGATACTCACCACTGTTGATATAGGTTAACACATTCAGACTTGACAATGATATGTAGTAAACTTCCTAAGCTGACGAGACCTTGCCAGGTGTATTTTGTCACTGCTGCAAGTTAAAGCACTATGGGAAAACCCTTCACCCACTTGTTTGTAGGTAATCACCTCAAATACACTTACAAAGTCTACTGCCCATTAAACACTACAAATGAGAAGTGCTCCAGTTTTTAGAGTTTCTATAGTCAATTCAAACAGCTTACATACGTTATTGGTTGTACTCATCGTCAGTTAAAATGCACCCACATTACCTAGTAACTTTGTGAAGACAAAGATCACATTAAGAGCTCACCTATGCCCTGACTCTCAGCCAATGACTCAGACTGCTGGCTACTATGCTTTGAGAGTGCTGGCTATTGTTCTTTGTGTCATTGATGGCAGCCACCTATGCTGCCTAATGAGTAATAGTGCTCTGACTGTAAGGAGGGTGAGAAACTGATTGCAAAAGGTCAGTAAGCACTAACAGGTCAGACATTGAAGGAACACTCCAGAAAACACAAGCAATGCAGACTGCTATAGGAGTTATGGTGTCTGAAATATTCTTGTGTCCTCCCAGGGTAAGTAACTTTCCTGTGGTCCACCAGGCACTGGTTGCCTCCTCCACTGCAGTTGACAGCTGTAGCACTGAGCGGAACATCAATCGGAGCAGTCTGTCACTTTAAATTATGCTAAATGTCAATACAAGAGACTTACAACCATGTTTCAGGTGTACTGAAAAACTCTGACCATGTGACCATGTTTCAAATGAACTGAAAGACTGCAACATGATGCCAGAACATGTGGTGAGTGACATTCCAGGTTGATGCCTGTTATGACACTAGCATATGAGGATTCATATGCCAATAGATATTCAAAATAAACTTAAAGGAACACTATGGCATTATGAAGACAAACCTGTATTCCTCATACTATAGTGTCTCTGTCCCGAGCTCTACACAGGTCCTTCCCCTCCACTTGCAATAATTTGTAAAACAAATAAATTTTTTGCTAAGCTTTCTACAGTGCCAAGACTCCCTCAGTGCTGCTTATCTCTCCACCTTTTGTGATGACACAAATGAGGCATGGTCTCCTCCACAATGATCCAAACCAATGCTCCTCACAGACCTAATGTGCATGCGTGGCAAGTTTAGCACATATTTAAACTTTCTCGGTGGAAAGCATTGAAAGCAGTGTTTTACTATCAGTATGGTGGAAGCGCCGTACTGACAGCCAACAGAGATGGGACTTAACCCTTCAATGTAAACATTGCAGTTTCTAAAAATCCGTAATTTGTTACATTACAGGGTTAAAAGGACAGAGATACTGCACCTAGACTACTTCATTGAGATAAAGTGTCCATTTAACTCCGAAAAACTTCGAGCGCATAGAACTCTTTGTACATCTCAGGACTTATTAAGAGACAATAATAGCAAGCGTGCATATGCAAATTTACAGTTTTATATACAAAAACACATTTATATCAATATGAATATATATACCTTGCTTTAATATAACAAAAATTTTTGTATGTGTCTTAACAAATATCAGAAATTCAATACACCTCAAAATTTACAGAAGATGAACACAATTGTCTCAAAATCTCTTTGAACATTCACACATATGGAAACCACTTTCCATCAATTATTGGAAAAAGTTCTTCTGTTAATCCTCTGCTCTACAATATACCATTTGATCACATTTCGTCTCATCAAACACAAATACCAGCTCAGGACAACTACGTAATTAGTAATGTACAAAAAGGCGATAAACAGAGCAATATGTCCGGATGAATTTTAATATTTGCAGCCATACTGGTCCAAAGAGCGCAAACAGAAAGAATGCAAACAGTGTTAAATATGTTTATCTCGGTTTTTTTTTCTCGTAGGTTTACTTTGGCAGAAATGATATCAGAGTTTTGCCAAACGTAGATTAGAAGCTGCATTTGAAGATATAATTATTTTATGGCCAAAAAGAATAAACTTGGATTGAGACTAATTTTGTTATAAGGCTTTTAAAGGTTTTAATTGGGTTCACTTTTCATGCCTGCCAAGCACTAACTGAAAGCAATGTAGTTTAACCCCCAGTGTGCTACTTTGTCACAGTAAATCACAATTCGGAGCTTTTTGCTTCAAACTCCCTATTTCATTTGACATATTTTACTACAATGCTCACAGAGAACATCAGAGAAATGTTGTGGAGGCTCTTTTTAACATACGTAGGCTGCCATTTTATAATGGGATTTACTTAACCTCTTGCTATTATTGGGTTGCTTTATGTACCTAAAGCCAGGAAGTGTTGGAAGTTAAATAAATGAAGTACTACTGAACTACCCATTGGCTAACCATTTAGATAGCACATGCATTTACCTACATTCTCTTTTCCAGTATTTAATGTCTGATTTAAATTCTTGATCCCTCCCCCATATCACATGGGTGGGATTCAGAGTTTTCTTAGGGTGTGAGATATCTATGCCTCATTGCACGTAAATGCATAGGAGGCATAGATTTCTCGCGCTCTATTAAAATACTAGAGTCTTTTGGAATGTATTCTTTTAGAACAAGTATCAAACAATGGTTTCTCTCCTCCATCGTATGCACCAACTAGACTAGCCGTCAAACTGGATTTATTTGGTTCCCATCTCTCTCTCTAACAACTAATTGTGGATTTACCTCGCTGCTCTATATTTTGACTAGTGACTTCCTAGGACACGGATATTTCTTACTCCATACTTTCCTTGTATTCCTCACCCTCATCCATTCAAATAGTTCACATAGTTATCTGTATATCCTCTCAACTTTTCAGAACCTTTATAATTTATACACCATTTAATCAATATGCCACAAGGGCTTCAGTCCTAACCATGATTTCTCCTCCTTGTATATACACATTTACACCCCTCACCTCCTCAATATATGGCTAAATGGGAGAATGATCTTGATACGACCCTTTCACTGTGGTCGAAGACATGCATTTTATAGCACTCTCTCATATACGATGTCTTTCAAATTGTAACGCTGTTGATATAAAACTCTGTTGTTATTAAAACTGATATAATTGGATACTGATGGCCTTTGTTAGTGATATTGATTGGGAAGTTACATATCTGTTGGACTGACCATCTATTAAATCTTGTTGAGTGCAAATTTATGCAGATGAAGTGATGGGAACATCCCTGCCTTTATGCATGCTGCACTGTTGATCAATCATACTACCCAACCCCAATATTATGAGAAATCAATCACTCACAGGTTATTTAATGCCACTACGGCCTACTTGGGATTCACCTATTCCCGCACTGCACACAAAGGGAATGACTCTCTAGAATTGAAAAATACCCTTGTAGCAAAAGAACACATATTCTCAACAATGGCTGACATAGATATACACAATCATAGATAGTTTTGATGGCTTTGAGAGGAATTCGCTGCTCCCCAAACCATGCCCATTGCAGAACCTTTCACCATGCTACTCCATGAGACCTTCACTCTCCACATGATGGTTTGACTCTTCCTAAGGTTTCATTAATTGAAAATAATAACCAAAGAGCTCCAAACATTTCAAATGGAAAATAAGGAAGACCTCAATTTTAGGGTTGTGGCCTGCGGCGGGGCTGTTCTGAGATGTTTTTGGTGATTTACTATTTAAAATGTATGTAACTAAACTTAATTTAGAATAAGAACAGCGTATATTATTTTAAATGACTAATTTCTAGACCTTTGTTTAATTGTACTTTAAAGACACATTACTGTGAGTATTATTGGAGATCTGTTATACATTTAGACACACCAACAATATAGAGCTCCTTGAAAAGAGGGACATTTGGATAGAAAACAAGAGCAGAGGGATTTCGGCCTGAATAGGGACACTTGGGAAATATGCTGCACAGAGTTCTATGGATGTGCCAAAGGTGTGGGTTGAGCAACATTCTGGTCTGCAAATCGTATTAAAGAAAAATAAATCTTCAATTTGACCCAGAATCAAGCAATTTGATGAGTAGTTAAGTCCATCTGTTACTGGGTGAATGAAACATAAGATACACTTGAATGATTTAATGTGGATCTTTATTTGTCTTGATTGCCTACCAGTTAACTGTCAACCAACCCTAACACTAATTTGAAAAGTTGCCACCAGTAGATAAGCATAGCATTCTATTCTCTTTGATTCAATCTTTTTCATAGAAAGTGGAATGCTCCATCGAACGTCAGAGATCCCCAGGAAATATGATAGACAGGATAATAAATTTACCTTTGTTAGAAAAATAGTATTTGTAACAAAAAAATGAAATCAATTTATATTGCAATAATTTTCTTGCCAATATTCCCATCTGCAAGGGCTGTCTAGGTCTATTTTTACACACCGTATTTCAACTTTAATAGAGTTTATAGTTTAAAGATTCAGAGAAATGAAGTATCAGTGGTGAAAGAATCTCTATTGCTATCCAAATCTATGTGGGTTTTTTTTTTTTTTACATATTAAAAAATCAAAAAGAAATCAGTACTTTGTATCTTTATTTGTGAATAAATCTAAAAATCAGAAATTTTACAGTTAAAAAAAAAAAATTAAATAAAAAAAAAATATATATGTCATTATTCGCCTGCTGTTTGGTGTTTCTCTTTAGAAGCACGTAACTTCAAACTGTGTTTAATTTATATAGCAAAACCCTTCAAGTGCTCCTAAGAGAAGATGATGGCATGCCACCTTAATTATATATATATACTTTTTCACAGTAAAGGAGTTTAAGCATTCATGGGATAGGCATAAGGCTATCCTAACTATAAGATAAGGCTAGGGACTAATGAAAGTATTTAGAAAATTGGGCAGACTAGATGGGCCAAATGGTTCTTATCTGCCGTCACATTCTATGTTTCTATGTTTCTATTATAAACAGCGAGACTGAATGCATAGCAGTTTCCAAGTGTTCCCTCATTGGTATTTTCCTGATCAAACATGGTGGTATTTACTTATGGGTTAACTCCTCCGCATCAGAAAGGACAGGAAATAGATTGATCCCCTCCACATCAGGCAGTCCTTTTTTCCCTTCTTTCACAGCTGTTTGGAAGGAGCTTGCTTAAACATACCCTAATTTTTCTTTTATGCTCACCGGAGTAATCCATTTGTAGGCCCAGCCAAGGTTCAGCCTCTAATCCATGAAGACCAAGCAAACATCACACATGTAAGAGTTGCCTCCCTTTGTACCTCCCTTTAGTGACTGGGGTTCTGACCTAACTCTCTCACTGAGGGGATGAAAGCAGTCCATTGGATACATGAGGCCAAGCCAAGCCAAGCCAAAACTAAGCCTCTTTCTCTGAAGACCCTGTAAACAACACTTCCATAAGGTGAATGTCCGGGGTCTGTTTTAAACCTTTCCCCACTAGTGTTGACGAATGGCATATGGGGTACAGATGGAAGCCTGTAATTTTAACAGTTTAGGCTGTCAGTTTAAATCTCCACTTGCTGCTGAAACACAGGCTTGCAGCAGTTCATTTGTCTCGGTGGCTGCTTAGTATGTTTTTTTCAGTAAGCACAAATAGGTCACATATAGGAGGTTTTTCATAAACATTTAGGTAAGTCTAATGATGCATTTTACAAAAAAAAGTGCTTCTAATGGATATCCTGGCTGCACAAAGTCTGCCTGAATACCAAAGTCCTAAACACAGACACAGCCAATACCCATGGTAAGAGATTTCCTGAATGACTTGCTATAGTGACGTGTTTAAAAGCCTAAGTCCACACAGACACTTCCTATCAAGACAAATTACATTGATTGCTGGTACCTGTGCAATTAAACAGCGTATTTCAGAGAATGGGAGGTAATATATTGTTTGGATCTTCCCGTTTAACTAAATCAGCATTTGAGACCAGTATAGCCTCTCTGTGAAGACACAGCCTCAGTATATGTATCTGTTTATGAGTTGGTGTGAAGCACAGCAAAGTATGTGTCCAGAATATGCTCTATGTATGAGTTACTACGAAGATACAGACTCACTATATGTGTCCACTATATGCTCTATGTATAAATTGATGTGCATACACCGTCTCAGTATATGTGTCCACTGTATGCTCTATGTATAAATTGATGTGCATACACCGTCTCAGTATATGTGTCCACTATATGCTCTATGTATAAGCTGATGTGCATACACCGTCTCAGTATATGTGTCCACTACATGCTCTATGTATAAGCTGATGTGCATACACCGTCTCAGTATATGTGTCCCCTGTATGCTCTATGTAGAAGTTGATGTGCATACACCGTCTCAGTATATGTGTCCCCTGTTTGCTCTATGTATACGTTGATGTGCATACACCGTCTGAGTATATGTGCCCACTATATGCTCTATGTATAAATTGATGTGCATACACCGTCTCAGTATAGGTGTCCACTGTATGCTCTATGTATAAGCTGATGTGCATACACCGTCTCAGTATATGTGTCCACTGTATGCTCTATGTATAAGCTGATGTGCATACACCGTCTCAGTATATGTGTCCACTACATGCTCTATGTATAAGCTGATGTGCATACACCGTCTTAGTATATGTGTCCCCTGTATGCTCTATGTAAAAGTTGATGTGCATACACCGTCTCAGTATATGTGTCCCCTATATGCTCTATGTATACGTTGACGTGCATACACCGTCTCAGTATACGTGTCCACTATATGCTCTATGTATAAATTGATGTGCATACACCGTCTCAGTATAGGTGTCCACTGTATGCTCTATGTATAAGCTGATGTGCATACACCGTCTTAGTATATGTGTCCCCTGTATGCTCTATGTAAAAGTTGATGTGCATACACCTTCTCAGTATATGTGTCCACTATATGCTCTATGTATAAGCTGATGTGCATACACCGTCTCAGTATATGTGTCCACTACATGCTCTATGTATAAGCTGATGTGCATACACCGTCTCAGTATATGTGTCCCCTGTATGCTCTATGTAGAAGTTGATGTGCATACACCGTCTCAGTATATGTGTCCCCTGTTTGCTCTATGTATACGTTGATGTGCATACACCGTCTGATTATATGTGTCCACTATATGCTCTATGTATAAATTGATGTGCATACACCGTCTGAGTATATGTGTCCACTGTATGCTCTATGTATAAGCTGATGTGCATACACCGTCTCAGTATATGTGTCCACTGTATGCTCTATGTATAAGCTGATGTGCATACACCGTCTCAGTATATGTGTCCACTGTATGCTCTATGTATAAGTTGATGTGCATACACCGTCTCAGTATATGTGTCCACTACATGCTCTATGTATAAGCTGATGTGCATACACCGTCTCAGTATATGTGTCCACTACATGCTCTATGTACCGTCTCAGTATATGTGTCCCCTGTATGCTCTATGTAGAAGTTGATGTGCATACACCGTCTCAGTATATGTGTCCCCTGTTTGCTCTATGTATACGTTGATGTGCATACACCGTCTGAGTATATGTGTCCACTATATGCTCTATGTATAAATTGATGTGCATACACCGTCTGAGTATATGTGTCCACTGTATGCTCTATCTATAAGCTGATGTGCATACACCGTCTCAGTATATGTGTCCACTGTATGCTCTATGTATAAGCTGATGTGCATACACCGTCTCAGTATATGTGTCCCCTGTATGCTCTATGTAAAAGTTGATGTGCATACACCGTCTCAGTATATGTGTCCCCTATATGCTCTATGTATACGTTGATGTGCATACACCGTCTCAGTATACGTGTCCACTATATGCTCTATGTATAAATTGATGTGCATACACCGTCTCAGTATAGGTGTCCACTGTATGCTCTATGTATAAGTTGATGTGCATACACCGTCTCAGTATATGTGTCCACTGTATGCTCTATGTATAAGCTGATGTGCATACACCGTCTCAGTATATGTGTCCACTGTATGCTCTATGTATAAGCTGATGTGCATACACCGTCTCAGTATATGTGTCATGCTCTATGTATAAATTGATGTGCATACACCGTCTCAGTATATGTGTCCACTGTATGCTCTATGTATAAGTTGATGTGCATACACCGTCTCAGTATATGTGTCCCCTGTATGCTCTATGTATAAGTTGATGTGCATACACCGTCTCAGTATATGTGTCCACTATATGCTCTATGTATAAATTGATGTGCATACACCGTCTGAGTATATGTGTCCACTGTATGCTCTATCTATAAGCTGATGTGCATACACCGTCTCAGTATATGTGTCCACTGTATGCTCTATGTATAAGCTGATGTGCATACACCGTCTCAGTATATGTGTCCCCTGTATGCTCTATGTAAAAGTTGATGTGCATACACCGTCTCAGTATATGTGTCCCCTATATGCTCTATGTATACGTTGACGTGCATACACCGTCTCAGTATACGTGTCCACTATATGCTCTATGTATAAATTGATGTGCATACACCGTCTCAGTATAGGTGTCCACTGTATGCTCTATGTATAAGTTGATGTGCATACACCGTCTCAGTATATGTGTCCACTGTATGCTCTATGTGTAAGTTGATGTGCATACACCGTCTCAGTATATGTGTCCACTGTATGCTCTATGTATAAGCTGATGTGCATACACCGTCTTAGTATATGTGTCCCCTGTATGCTCTATGTATAAATTGATGTGCATACACCGTCTCAGTATATGTGTCCACTGTATGCTCTATGTATAAGTTGATGTGCATACACCGTCTCAGTATATGTGTCCCCTGTATGCTCTATGTATAAGCTGATGTGCATACACCGTCTCAGTATATGTGTCCACTACATGCTCTATGTATAAGCTGATGTGCATACACCGTCTCAGTATATGTGTCCCCTGTATGCTCTATGTAGAAGTTGATGTGCATACACCGTCTCAGTATATGTGTCCCCTGTTTGCTCTATGTATACGTTGATGTGCATACACCGTCTGAGTATATGTGCCCACTATATGCTCTATGTATAAATTGATGTGCATACACCGTCTCAGTATATGTGTCCACTGTATGCTCTATGTATAAATTGATGTGCATACACCGTCTCAGTATATGTGTCCACTGTATGCTCTATGTATACGTTGATGTGCATACACCGTCTGAGTATATGTGTCCACTAAATGCTCTATGTATAAATTGATGTGCATACACCGTCTCAGAATATGTGTCCACTGTATGCTCTATGTATAAGCTGACGTGCTTACACCGTCTCAGTATATGTGTCCACTATATGCTCTATGTATATGTTGATTTGCATACACAGTCTCAGTATATGTGTCCACTCTATGCTCTATGTATATGTTGATTTGCATACACAGTCTCAGTAAATGTGTCTACTATATGCTCTATGTATAAGGTAGTTGGAAGACACAGCCTCAATATATGAGTCCGATATAATCTTTGTGTACAAGCTGTTGTAGAGACAGCTCGAGTATACATGTCCAGCACAAGTTCTGAGTATGGGTTGCTGTTAGTCACTGCTCCAGTATATGGGATTGATATAATTTGTGCATGAAGACCTGTGTAAACACAGCCTTAATTAACATGCAACTAATATAAGATCTGTGTATGAGCCCAGTATGAGCCCAGTTCCATGTATTTTGCACTGGGTAAATACCTATTACAAACTGTGCATTCTCTACTTCAGTTTTTGAAATGAAGAAGATAAGAGAACAAGCTGCTTTTTGCCTTAATTAGAGTTCTCCACCCACACTCATGTTTCAGGATAAGATGCATTTGTCTGACATTTTTCACATGGTCTCTGTACCTAGATCTGCTTACATGATGTTCATTCCTGACATTCCATTGATGTAGTATTGTGAATTATATGCTTGGACTGGTGTTAATATCTTTGCAGAAAAAACAGCTGCACAAGGATCATAAAATCAGCATAGGCTTTGCCGTAAGTCCTTAATCACTGTCTGAAGATAAGGTCAGTGTAAGTACGTGGTTGTTTCATTCTCATACGAACAATTGAATATCTTCGGCAATTCTGCCCATTTATGTGTTTGTTGCCACAATGTATCTTGTGCCTCTGGTTACCACCTTTTCATTGGTGTCCTACTTGATATACATTACCTAAGTATATTGATCAACAGTATCTAATCACTTTCATTCCAATCTGATATTGTTGGCCTTAATTACCTACTTATAATTAGTAGTTGCCACAATTTGTATGGTTCATCATGTTATTATTTCACTACTATCTGAATAATGTGCTCCTTTTTACTGTTGCCTAATAATATCCCCTATTTGGGTAATTAGTTTCCTGTAATTTACTATTACCATATCAAACAGTCCATATACAGTTTGAGGTGCAATTGAGAGACCAGCAGCCTCTGGGGTACAATGAATTGTCTGAACAGATATTATGACAATACCGTATTGATTACTTTTTGGGGGCTTTTGATACGGTTAGGTTTATGCAGATCAATAATGCTTTTTATAACTGTTGGAGGTATTGGAAATCTGTTCCACCCTCTATATATACTGCTTGGGTATTACCCATAAGTAAATTCTACCATGTTTGATCCGGAATTATGGAAAATTATTTCATACTTACCGTAATTTTATTTTCCTGATAATTAATCATGGCAGCATTACGTTCTCTCCCATCTACTATGAGAGTTGTGAAGCTAGTTACTAAGACTGCCTGATGGGAAGGGGGACGGATCTATTTATACCAGTTTGAAGATTCTATTTCCTGTTCTTCCTGCTGTGATGGGAGGAGCTAACCCAATGAGTAAATGCTTCCATGTATAATGGTCAGGAAAAGAAAATTAGGATAAGCTGCAATGTTATATATATTTTATGCCAGATAATTTAAAAAAATCTTAATGCAGAACTAGGAAATAGATAGCACAGCAGTAAATATTTGTCATTGCCATTCATTTAGCCATATTTCCAATGCTGCCATACCTGTAGCAGAGCAGTGGTAACCGAGATATGTAATATTCTCATCAAATGGACCTAGAGGGGTATTAGCTGTACCACAAAGTAAAATACTCTATTCTTTTAATTTGTCTCTGGCAATATGTCATTCACCATGAAAAAATGGAACGTATGGTAATATAAAGTTTAGCTGTAAAATAACTGGGAAATTATTTTAAATACGACAACGCTCTTATAATATTCTAACCATACATGCTTACAAAAATTCTCGTCAATAGTAACCCAACTGTCACAATATATTAACCTGAGATAGGAAGTAGGAAATAGACAAAACTTAGAATAGGGGTAGGGAACCTTCAGCACTCCAGATGTTTTGGACTACATCTCCCCTGATGCTTTGCCAGTATTATCCAAAAATAAATACAAATCCACATATAAAACATACACCCAGTGTATATGTATATAGATACATAAAATAATTAAAATCCAAGAGATGTGATCAATTGGCTCCAATATATAATACAATTAATATGGCTGAGAACTGTACCAGGCTCTGTATAGGAAGCCCCAAGGTTCCAACTCAGACTTGAGGACTATCCTTCTCTTCCCAAGACAAAGGACCTGCTCTGGTGCCCAATGTGGTTTTTGATATGTTGGCAAGAGTTTTAAAATTCAAGTTACAGAACACATAACCAGAAGAGGTATCTATATACATATACGCTGGGTGTATGTTTTATATATTTTTTTATTCTTGTATATGGTTTTTAGTGCTGGGGAAGCACTTTCTGTTTAATCAATTATTCATGCAGTGCACAAAAAGATCATTATGGGACATGTAGCTCACAACATCGGACTTAGAAGATCAAATGCCAAGTCACAGTCCCTTGGTATTACTAAAAAGACAAAAAAAAAAACCTATCTGCTCTGACAGTATGCAATGTTAGCTCCTCAACTCATTCAATTAAGAACAAATTTCTTTTTTCAGAAAAATCTTGGATTGTACACTTGATAACCAATCAGTATCAAGGATGCTTTATGTGTCAGTAAATGATGGATTTGTCTGACTTTTTTTCAGGATAAAGTTGTTATTTTCCTTTCTGATCTGTGATTTGTGAATTCTGCTAGTTTAACAGTTGGTAAAAAAAAAAAAAAAAAAAGTGCGGATAGATCTATTAGAAAAAAAGAACTGTGCTTAAAATATCTTTAATTTCCTTTTTTGTAGGTGCGGTAAAAAATCTCTCTCCAACTTATAGAGGAACAGGAGAATAATATAACACAAGAAGGGTGATGATATGCAGAAACACATCAAAACCCAGATGTACCAAAATGTTCCAGGCTATTTTAAGGAGTTTATTATGTTTATTAAGAGGTTTATTCAATAAATTAGAAATCGATAAGGAAATTGAAAAATGTAGACCAAAATAGTCAAATTGAGATAAAAAAAAACTTAAACTCAGCTATTTATTCAGTTGATTTATTTTGCCCTAAAATCTACCATTCTTTTCCCAGTTTTTCATAATACCCAGTGTAGTGAATTCATATTTTTCCATTGCTTCATTAGAAAAACCTTTATAAGAGGCGTCTGAATGCTGAAAGCATTGAAACCACCAATAATTAAAGGGCAGGGAATTTCTCAATGTATCGTATTTCTTCCCCTCCCTTCCTTTAGTTAGTATTATTAATGATTACTTGCCAAGTACATTGCGCAACTAAATGTTTGAAATGGCCTTGCAATTTCCATATAATGATGTGAGAGGTAACAGTAACCAACAGCATTGTTGGATTATAAAATAGTGTGTGGATTCACCAATGCTTTGTCATATTAACAATCTGCTTATTCAACCGTTAATATATCGACACAGAAATAAGCCTTGTGCTCACACTCCCAATTCTCTTGGGTGGCAGCATGACCAAACGTACATACAAAACCAAAATTATTACATGTGCAAATCCCAAATCCCTATGCACATTTAAATAACATATGTTTTTATTACCACTGCAATGGACATTAAAGTGTAAGCTCAAATGTCAAGTGTAAAAAAAAAGCAAATAAAACACCTTTTCATCTTTCAGCTGCTCAGCCAATATATACCATGAATTAGCATTAATTAGTATGTAAGGATTCATAAGATTACCCACTTTTATCTCAGTAAACATTTTACCTTTTAGCTAAAAGCCCCTTTGCCTCCCTTAAAAGGTAAGAAAACTTTTCTTATTCCCAACACCACTGGCCCCGATCCGCCTCCTTGGCTGACATTTTCAGAATTGATAATCTCAGCCAATCCGATGCTTTCCCATAGGAAAACCCCTGGATTGGCTTAGATCATCAAGGAGATGGGGCAGGGGCGGGGCCAAATGCCGGCTTAGCCAGTCAGCATCTCTTTGCATACCCCAGGAAGCACCTCCAGTGGCCATCTGAGAAGTGGCCACTGAAGGTGTCCCTAGGTAGCAATGTAAACACTACATTTTCTCTAAAGCTGTTGTTTTTCAGGTGACTATAGTGTTCCTTTAATGGCCATTGCAGTGGTATTAAAAACTTCTGTTATTTAAATGTCCATAGGGATTTAGGATAGCGTGCAGGAAATTAAAAAAAATCTTTATATAGTTGGATGACAAATATTGCCCAAGTGTAGTGGCCAAGGGCTGTTGCCTAAGAATAGTGGGAGTTTAAACACAGGGCTAGTTTCTGTTTTCATTTGCTTTTATAATACACCTTGTTGTGGTGCAGCTGCCCACCTCATGTGTGCCCTATTTAGAGAATAACTGTTAGTAGCATAGTCAGATTTTAGCAGATGACTGAGCCACTTTAATGGCTACTGCAATGTTTTTACATAGTATGAAATAGAGACTGGGATTTCAGTCAGCAGGCAGGTAACTGTTTTGGTTTGTTTTGTTAATATATAAAAATGTGCATAGAAAAATGCACTAGAATGAGTCTCACTGTCAGTAGATCAAACTACATTGTAAATAAGAAGAAATCAATATCAGTGAAATCATATATGCAGATAAACTGCAATCAATGATTACTTAACAATGGCAATGACTAATGGAGATTGAAAAATAAGTATAAACATCAGCTATAAAACAAGGCGTTTTGACTGAAGAGTTTATGGCCTAGTCAGTCTAATCCAATGTGTTTTTTCACAGTTTGATTGTACTGTTACTGGTCAATTCAAATGTATATTGTCTGTCTTATTCAATGTAATCGTGAGATTTCCTGACTATGATTCACGTATTACCATGACATGCGCACAGTCAGATCTCCGGCAAGACGCTAACCTTACCCTGAACCCCATTAAAACACTCACACAGGTTTTACTGTTGGAAATTTTAGTCCACAGCTTTGTTAATTAATAATTAATGAAGGTATAACAAAATAGAGTCATTGCCAACAAATATTTTATTAAAATCAACAGCCCACCTAATACATAACTTACCCCTGGCAATAACCCCACAATAATAACAATAAATAACAATATAACTAACAGATAACACATAACCTGGCCGACCAAATGGCCACATTTCCATCGGAATAAATTGTAGAGTTGCACCAAAACCACTGTCGAGCTCGAACCTACAAACTAAGTGAAACACTGCCTAATCCACACTAAACCTCAGCATGCCCATTTTCTGCTCCATCTACCCCAGATTTAACCTGTCCATTCCCCGCCGCTGTGAATGAAATGGGAAAAAAAAACAACTAGCAACAAATGGGAGGGAGGGAGGGACAGCTAACAGGTATGTTTAGGTTTAGTTAAAATGAGCACTTCATAAAATGGCCGCTATATATACTACTGATAAAACCCCACCCCAACTCACCAACTCTCACTTCATTTAAACTGGTTGCTATGCCTGCCTCCTGGCTCTGTCAAGACCCACTCCCTTAGTTGTGCTGTATCTGCCTGATTAACACAAACTGTGTGCCGATCTATCGAGCCAGTAAGATATTGCTTAAGCTGCTTATCTCATAGGTATTAACAGTCCTGAATTTGTCAGGACAGTGTGACATTTTGGTCCTGGGTCCTGTGATGCATTTTTAAATCTGACAGTAGATTTCAAAATACAGGATGGGATTGGGCACTAGGACCATGCAAATAGCACTTTAGCAGAGCCCCGTGTATGGTCTGCTGGAGGAGGCAGATTGTCAGTCACTCTGGCCACACTCTTTAGGGTTACGCATTCCCCTTGGCCAGGTGGGAACGCTCCCTTTGGCAGCATACCCACACCTTTTGACCTCCAGCAAGCACCCTGGGCCCCTGCACACTCCCCTGCCCACCTCCATCCCAAGAGATGGGCAGAAAATGTTGGTTAGGAAGGCTTATACTAGCCTTTAGTTTTCACTTTAGTCTCTTAGTGTAGTGGTTCCTCAGGGCACACAAACAGTCCTGGATGTAGTTATTTCTCAGTTCTGTTCCCATGCTAAGCTGGTCTGCTTTCTAGTTGGCATGACTTTAGGATCTGCATTTCTTCATAGTTTCCTCCAAGCTCCAAAAGATCAACCTGCGGACAAGAGTGGCTGTTGGAGTTCTGTTGTAAATATTGTGTTCAATTCATTTTTTTGTTCACATTTAGCATTGCAAATTTAAACTGAATATATATAAAAGCATTGTATTTAGTAGCCACCAGGATTTATCAAATCCTAGGAGACATAATGGAATAGAATCTACTGACTACACAGTGACAACTAATATTATCACGGGACTTGCAACACTCAATGCAAAATTATTTAGTTAATTTTGCAAATGGGTTTTCAAGCTGCAAAGCTGCACTCATTATTGCTTTATGAATATTACGAATAACCTCCCACCCCTCCCATTTGTTGTACAAATGTTTTTGTAATTTTAGTGTATCCCTTCCTCATATTTTGACTTTACTATTTTGTTCTCCAAGTATCCTCAGGCTGTATAGTGGCATTAATCTGTTATATTATTCCTATAAAATTGGATGAAATATGTAACTGGGAACAATCTCAAACTAAAGTGTGGTTTGTGGGTAAGTTAAATAATGCAATTAGGAGGATTGCTGACACAGAGATAAGAGTGCAGGAGATAAGAAACTGTCAGGACAAGATTACCCAAAATTATGTACCAGGAAATGAATTACAAACAATTTGACATGGCATGTGCCGTGTGAAACAAGTCAAGCGTGATTCCTTTATTTCATTTTTTGATTTGTATATCCAAAAAAAGTCTAATCACATCACAATTTATACTGTTATAAACACTCAGATCATTACTCAGGTCTAATTTGTACCAAAAATCACTTATTCTAAACAATCACTTAACACTAATTCTTTCTAAATGTTTTGTCTAACTTTCTTATCTTAAATCTTGTGCTGCCAACACTAACCTGCATATTTTTCTTGATGTGAGATCTACCAAGTACCGTTCAATTATAAACATAGTATCTTCTACCTAGAAAATATATTTCCGGATTGTGCACATTAAAAAAGATTGAAAGGAAAAGAGATAGTAGAAACTTATTAGGTGGGAAATGTATCCAGTGAAAGTAATGTATTGTTGGATATATTATTTGTATATGATAAAAAATTCTTTTAATGTTTTGCGTATCTTCAAGCTTTCTGGGAATTTTAGTTAAAGGTCTTCTTATCTAGTTTTCTATTATTTATGGATGTCTAAACCAATACATGTTTTCTTCTCTTAATTTTGAGGTTTTATATACCCAGAAGTAAATGGGACATTGTAATGTAAGGAAGAAAGAATATCACCATCTGAGCTCGAGTGAGTTGTGAAAACAAAATATAAATAGACTAATAGGCTATGAATGTGATAAGACTCCAGGAGTTGCTCAAGGTTCCGTGGGAAAGGGAGGGAAAAAAAGATGGCCCTGTGTCCTAGAGCACCCCGGTAATGCACCCCTCCTCCGGAATCACTCACGAAACTGCACGTGGGAGTCTCCAAATCTGTCCCACCTCTTTAACATATACCTCAGCTTCCAATGAGGAGAGGAAATCCAGTCAATACCTGTGTGTATACCATTCCCTGGCCTTCAGCGTGTCTGCCGCCATATCCTAAAACTGCCGGATTTCTTCTACCTCCTATATTCCAGGTGCCAAAGAAGGAGTGCAAGACCCCCGCCTGGTCAATAGTAGAACTGTTTTGTCTGCTTTGAGGAGGCATGGGATAGACAACCTCTACGTGAGTTTGATGGAGGAGGGCCGTGAGTTCAAACTGCAGGGGTTCCTTAAATAGCTTCCAAAAAGGGGGCACCAGGGCACACTTCCACCAGATATGCAATAAGCTACCCATCTCATTCCCACACCTTCAACAGATGTCGGAAAGAAAAGTATTACGTGCATGCAATGCCAAAGAGGTCAGATACCACCTGCCAAAAAGTTTTTAGGAGGTCTCCTGAGGATGAGCTGATACTGTAATCTTATGGAGCAAATGCAACATATTAGACCATTTCTCCTCTGTGGAGGTGGTCTGGAGTTCCTACTCCTGTTTACTAATGCATAGAGGTGTCAATATATTTTCAAATCATGTATTATTTATTGGTTTACTTGGTAATGTTTAGATGTTTGTCCTAGTACAGCTCTTTATAATGGAAACCAATGAAATATCCCGGCTTATGTATAACTATGCATCCTATTGTATTTCTAATGGGTGAGATAGCTTGATTTGTTTGAACAGGTGTACATAATGGGATTGTGATCAATATAGCTAAATAAAATAATTAATTAGAATAGTATTCATCTTTGTTTCATCCAATATTTTGCGGGAGATGTAGTTTACAAGAAAAGATAAAAAGACTATTAGAAAACCTGTAGTTGTCAGGTATATCCTGGTCTCTAGATCCTACTTCCTAGTTTGTCTCTTAATACTCCTTGTTCATCTCTTGAATGGCTGTATTAACTGTATTTGTGAATGTTTGTGTCCGTGTGTTTATATAAATGTGTGTATGAATGTGAGTGTGTGAGCATATGTGTAAATTAATGTGAGTTTGTATGTATGTGTGTGAATAAGTGTAAATGTCTAAATTCCCTAACAAAACAGGGTTACAGAATGACACAAAAAACTATTGAAGAAATTGTTTAATATATGTATCATTTTAGGGCATTTTCTATCCTTTATATGAAGGGAAATATATGTTGTTAGAATTATTGTAATTCGGATTTCTGTTTATCTGTGATTTGATAATATTATGACTTTTACTGTTGTAGTAAAAAATGTAACTGCTAATGATGCGCGAAGAAAAGTACAATCGCATTTTCAGTAGAATATATCACAATCTAAGGAACAGTTTCTTGCAACATAATTCATCTATTTCTTAAAAAACATAATCAAACAATATAAAAGTAACTGAATTAAAAAGGATGCATTGATCCAATTAATTCCAGAAGGATGTCTATTGTTCTTTTCTAATTGGATTTAAATCCATATCTTATTACAATTACAATTATTTATATAGCGCCAACATACTCTGTACAATAGGTAAACAAAACAGACACTACATTCTAACAAAACATGATTGTCATACTGGAACAGAGGGCGAAGAGAGCCCTGCCCAAACAAGCTTACATTCTACAAACCATTACATTCCATGTCAGCCAAGCAGACTATTCTCAAGACTTTATGTTTGGTGCTAGTACTCCACTATATATTCCTTTTTCTTTACGTTGTCCAACAAAATCATGCTGACAGCTGAAACATAGCAAAAAGAACCGCAGCATATGTACCAACTAAAGTACTTGATGATAAGTGGTTTTGGCAACTTGTTGGATCATTATCATTTTGCATCCTTTTGACTACAAAAATCCTCCCAACCTCATTACTCCAAAACATTTCAATTGTCCCAGCATTTTTTTAAATTGTGTTTTTTGCCTTCTCTCCAGTATCCCATTTTTCAACAGGTCGGAATAATGAGAAAAACATTAAAATCCAAAAACCAGAACTGGACTCAAGAACAATTACAGGCCAAGCACCTGCTGAATGATGAATACTCCAATTTGGTGGTGTTTACAACATTGTAACAAAGGGCTTGTTCATTTAATTGCCTTGTAGGAAATTGATGCTAACTCTATTCTTAAATGGCAATAAATTTGTATAATGATACTGAAGTCAGGTATATTACCTCACATGAACCTTACTAGAAGGTACATAGTGAAACACGATTATTGAATTAAAAAAGTGACATCTAACTAAACTATAAATAACAGGAAACCACAGTTAGAAATGATGTATTGAAGAAACCCACAAACCATGCCGATGTGATGAAAACCAGAACATCTGAAACACGAAACAACATCTGGTTGTCTTACTGTTTGTCTAGACAAATAAGAAATATATTTAAATGGATTATTGTTTTCATATAGGAGAGATTACTGTTACAATAGTCAGGTCAGACTCCAAAAAAACAGAAGGTGGTCTAATCACTTAAAAATTAATGGTCACCCTAGATTTTTAAAATGCGTAAAATAATGATCACATTTATTGATCTGCATTAGGGCTCTGTACGCATTTTTCAAAAATCTTGGTTCTATTAAGTATTTGTTTTTAAGATGATTTGTTACTTTTAGAAAATGTTCATATGTGATTGTAATGGCAAATCCTTGGTGGAATCCTATCTATCAGTCTGAAACCTTACCTAAAATCAGATGTAAACATGCGGGAACCGGGTCTGAATTATACGACACATTAATGGATTGATTTTCTTCTCAATGCAAATAAATAAATCCACTTATATTAGCTGTCTAAATTCATATGGATACACCCAAAGTAGCTTACATTGTTCAAATATTTGTCCGACAACATCAACTGTAAATATACATATGACAGATTGATAACTTAAATCTCCACACAAGCAAAGGTTATAAGTAGTTACTTTGGGCATGGTTATAAAATGACACAGATTTTATTGAAATACAAATTTTGTGTTCTCTGCATGGGAGCCTCCATGATTAAGCATGTACCATCCAGGGTGCCTGGGTCCCTGACAGTGACTCACTGCTTCCTACAGTGACAAATTAGTTTTAACATGTAATTGATTGAGGGGTCCATAACTGGGTACCCAAACCAGGCCTGTATAAGATTTTGATGGGGTAACAATGAAAGACCAACATCCTTTAGGCCACTGTTGAATGCCACTGCGGATACAGATCCATAGATTTAACATCTGGAATGTGACAGTAAATAAAAAGTACTGTATATCTGCAAAGCTATATGTGCAATTAAAGGGGAACAATCTTTTTTTAAATATACCACTGAGTATAACATTGAATATAACTATAACTTTTTCCATTTTATTTTAAATGAATTTTTAAAATGTAGCATTTAAAGGGACATCACTTGACAATGATTTTTTTTTTTAAACCAGCAAGCAAACACATTGCTATCCAGTTAGTCCATGCACAGCCATGGCACACTATGCAGTGGATGTGGAGAAAGAAATATACTCTATGTTTTATACTCTATGTTGACTGACAGGGACAGTGGGCAGAGCTTATAGTAATGATTGACAGTGAAACAAAATGAAGGCCCCCAGTTCCAGAAATCATGGGAACTGACATCTCTTTTTAGATTATTGAGGTGTTTCTTCAGATTGACAGAATGGTTTGTCTTGACGTATAAAAAGTGATTTCAGCTTTTTGAGTGAGTTGTATATAATAATTGCAGCACATCTGGGTATACCCCTACCAGCAGAGGCGTAACTAAAAATCATGGGGTCCCAGTGTAAAAATTGCCCTGGGGTGCCCCTGCCAAACGTCTACCCCCCGCCACCCGCACATATGTCCACCCTCCCCCTTCCATACATTCCCCTCCACACATGCAGACAAACAAATACACATGCAGAAACACACATAGACACACACACTGTTGCACGTAGAAGGCTTATCAATAAACTGCAATCTTTAAGTTTGAATTCCAATATGTTGAACGGGTAATGCAGTGGCTGAGTGACAGGCAACAGAGGGTTGTAGTCAACGGAGTATATTCGAAGCTTGGGCTTGTCACCAGTGGGGTATCTCAGGGATCTGTATTTGGACCCATTCTCTTTAATATTTTTATTAGTGATATTGCAGAAGGTCTTGATGGTAAGGTATGTCTTTTTGCTGATGATACTAAGATATGTAACAGGGTTGATGTTCCAGGAGGGATAAGCCAAATGGCAAATGATTTAGGTAAACTAGAAAAACGGTCAGAGTTGTGGAAACTGACATTTAATGTGGATAAGTGCAAGATAATGTATCTTGGACGTAAAAACCCAAGGGCAGACTACAGAATATTTGATAGAGTCCTAACCTCAACATCTGAGGAAAGGGATTTAGGGGTGATTATTTCTGATGAGTTAAAGGTAGGCAGACAATGTAATAGAGCAGCAGGAAATGCTAGCAGAATGCTTGGTTGTATAGGAAGAGGTATTAGCAGTAGAAAGAGGGAAGTGCTCATGCCATTGTACAGAACACTGGTGAGACCTCACTTGGAGTATTCTACGCAGTACTGGAGACCGTATCTCCAGAAGTATATTGATACTTTAGAGAGAGTTCAGAGAAGGGCTACTAAACTGGTTCATGGATTGCATGATAAAACTTACAAGGAAAGGTTAAAGGATCTTAACATGTATAGCTTGGAGGAAATATGAGACAGGGGGGATATGATAGAAACATTTAAATAAATAAAGGGAATCAACACAGTAAAGGAGGAGACTATATTTAAAAGAAGAAAAACTACCACAACAAGAGGGCATAGTATTAAATTAGGTTTAAAAAAAATACATGGAAATATTACTTTACTGAGAGGGTAGTGGATGCATGGAATAGCCTTCCAGCTGAAGTGGTAGAGGTTAACACAGTAAAAGAATTTAAGCATACGTGGGATAGGCATAAGGCTATCCTAGCTATAAGATAAGGACAGGAACTACTGAAAGTATTTAGAAAATTGGGCAGACTAGATGGGCCGAATGGTTCTTATCTGCCGTCTCATTCAATGTTTCTATGTTTTCTTTACCGAGACACACAAATACACACAGATATACGCAAACATACAGACACACACACACATACACACACATACAAACACACACACACAGACATATACATACAGACACACAGACACACACACACACATGCATATACATACAAACACACATACACACACATACATACAAACAAACACACACACCTACACACAGAGACACTTATATATAGAGAGACATACAGACACACATACCGACACACATGCAGATAAACACACACATTTACAGACACACATACAAACAGACACATGTACAAAATGTTTTAGTCACCCTCCTGTTTCCGCCCTTTTAGATGCAGGAGGGTGACATTCCCTTGGGTCCAGTGGCTCAGCCTGATGGAAGTCTGAGTTCCCACTCTGACTCACTCCTCTCCTTCCTCTTCCCGCGTGGCTCCCAGTAGTTGCTGGGAGGAAGTGACCAGGGCTGTCACTTTCTCCCAGCTCTGACATCATCACAGGGGGCCTGGTCGGGGTGTTAAAGTGCCACAGTGGTTTTGGGTTATGGTACTAATATCCTAACCTGCCCATATGGCAACTATGTATCTGTCATGTTCCACTCATTTAACAAATGCAGGTTTGTAAAGAGCTGAATACTCAAAATAATACTCAAAATTCAATTTTCTGAACTTTAGGGAAAAATGTGCATTGTGATCATTAAGTACTGAGACATTGTTACACAGTTATTGTTATATGTCTGTGTCAAAATTACATTTTTAATTTTTTTAAATTTTTCTATGCGACGGTCGGGCTTCTGGCGATGTGGTCGGTGCCATGGAGGTGTTCTCTGTTTGGCCTTCGGCCCAGAATGGCTTTTAGAATGAGTAGTGGTTGCGGCTCTGCGTGGTGCACCTGAGTGAGGCCCCTTCCGATTCTGCACCTCCTTCCTCTCCACCTCTTTCTTGGAAGCTGGTTGTGCCTGCTAGCTACGTTGCTCCAGGCTGTCCCAAATGCGTTGGAATATTGTGTCTAGTTGCACACGGTAGTGCTCCACCAGGATCTGCTTCTTACCTGCAGGCTGTGGTAGTGTGTGCTCTGGTGATGTGGGCTCGTCCGCCATCTAGCGCTTGGGCAAGAGAGTGCAGCCAGAGATGGCGTTGCTATGCCTCGTACTGGTGGAGACCGGGATATCCCCCACCGGTCCATAGGAAGGGGAGCAGGGGCTCAAGCTTAAGTGTGTTGCGGCTAGTGGATGCGCGAGAGCTGCTGTCTCCCCCGCGCCAGCCATGTGTGTAGGCCGCAGGAGCCGATATGGAGGAGCTGTCCAGTTGGGCCACATGAGTGGTGTCCCCAGGTAGGTCTCAAGTTCGTCTGACTTGTTAGGGAGAGGATTTGTCTTTTCTCTGCTTCCGCGCGCAGTTTACCAGCTTAATTAGTCGCACAGTGTCGGAGCTGCAGAGTTACACATCCGCTTGGCTCTGCAGTCAGGCCCTGCCCCCCATAAATACATTTTTTAATAGTTTTGATTTGCTAAAATTGACCTTGATGTGATGTGGCTGATAGCTGCAAAAAGTTTTAAAGTGGTGTAGTCACATATGGGGTTTTAACACAACTCTGTAACCTAAATATGGGTCGTGCTACTTTTTTTTAGCAAAAATTAAAGCAGATTTAATTTTATG
This sequence comes from Pelobates cultripes, assembly GCA_933207985.1. Lineage (NCBI taxonomy): Eukaryota > Metazoa > Chordata > Amphibia > Anura > Pelobatidae > Pelobates > Pelobates cultripes. Next base: position 294,749,792 of record OW240915.1, on the reverse strand, counting down.
ATTTACATTGTATGCCTGCTGGCCATGCTTAGCCAGAGCATGCCTTGTAAACTAATTTAATCTATATTCTGAATATACTGTAAAGAACGCTCAGAAATCCTACTCCTGCTATTCTTGGGCAGAATTGCACACATATGTTTAAAGAATGCCTAACATTAGTCCGATCACTAATCCTATGTCTGACTTTATTCCTAACATGGATCACACTAACTTGAAAAAATGATGGTCTCGTGTTTATTATGCTTCTGTTACAGGGTAACACTGAAGAAGCCATGCACAGAGAGTCCAGACACAAGTCATTTCAGGAAGTAAAGGTCTTTATTCTCACCGATCGGGTCTCAGCTGAACTCCTGTTCAAAAGGTCTGAGCCCTGAACACATGGAGCAGAGGCTTTTTATAAGCTATGCATCCCCCATCTGTACACTTACACCAATCAACAAACAGGATACACAGGATCACCTTATATGGACAGGCAACATGGCCCTTTTAGGAGAATGGAATGTGGTTTCAGTTCATGCACATGCTCAGTACATTGATGACAGTATCTTAGTTACTTGTAACTGACTAACAGATACAACAGATACCTGTACTTGTATATGCCACATGGAGCTTTTAGGCCTACTAAATTTTGTGCCTAGCTGAAATCCCATCACACTTCCACTAAATGGAATAATTTTGAATTATAATTGCTTCACTGCATATTTGTTTTCTCTCACTCTGTGCATGTGTGTGTGTGTGTACACACACACACACGCACACGCACACAAGCACACACTCACACACATAGTATACATACAGGTACATGCATACAATATATGTAATACTGCTTTAAACAATACTAGCAGTTGTTTTCTTTTTTTATTATTATTAAAATCTGTGTACAATTTAAATTCCTGGCCTTGCGTGCATATTTAATTCTCTAGTGGATCATATTGGCCCAGAAATGAAGGAATAACTGGTTTTCATTTTCACTAGGAAGGCACATGTCTGTTAAAATAATGTACATCGTTATGGTCAAAAGAAACTCTACGATGTTTCTATAGTTAAGATCACCACGGTTCCTTTATAATTGATGTATGTATGGAAGGTTCACATAAAAACCAATATTACTGGGTCTGGAAAATTACACTGAAAAAGTGAATTTCACTACAAGTTACATGTTTATCTTTGACAGTAATATCCCCAGTGTAATTTTCAGGAACAAGATTCAGATTAAAACATCAAAAGTGACAAAATACGATGGGAGCTTGTTGTTAAACAGCAAGTTGCAGTGATTTCACAACAAGCTTCTAAAAATTTGATAAATGTAGATGGAAAAGAATTCTAAAAACCCAGCAGATTTCTTACGCGTGTTAAAGACACTTTTTTTTCTTTTACTACTTTTATTATTACTTTTTTATTGATTCTGTGCATCATTCAAGATTTCAAAGATTATTTTGACTACCTTTACCTGGTAATTGTATTGGATTGTAAACATGAGTGCTGTTTGCTGTTGTGTATACTGTGGGAGTACACTTAAGGTAAAAGAGACTGCACAAGCATGTGTGAGTTTTATGTTTTTTTGTAAACTCTTTCTGGGTATACAAATGCTAATGGGCAACACTGCTAGGTGGTGTATATTTTGTATCCAAAAAAACGGAATCCCAATGTTTAAGCGATATACCTTACCGCCCAAACACTGAACTGCAGCGCTAAACGGATAAACACTTATTCCTCAAACGCAGAAGGGATTTGAGTAAAACGGACATATAAAAAAGAAAATATAAAAAACAACAATATTGAAGTACTATTGTTATTAAAAAGATAGATTAATAGAGCGAGAAATAAAAGACTCACATTTTATTGAGGCTTTCAATGATATAAGCTCTAAACTGTAAGATGTTTGGGCCTTAATAGGTGGTAACCACAAACTTCTTCCAACACAGTTTCCATGGTATTCTTCCACAATGGCTTTATATATGAAAAAGATAGGAAGGTAATCTGGGTGCACCAGTTTAACACAAAAGAAAATCTTTAAATCAATATTGGTGTAAGCTCACCTTATTTGGAGCCTGCTGTATAACTGGCTCCTAGTTTTTCCAGCTTCGTGTCAATTTGTAGGGTTACACTTCCTTTGTAGAACCAGGAACTTCAGATAGATGAGGAAAACTTGCCAGATTAAAGGGATTTTATTTTTACATGTTAAAATAATATAAAATGAAAACAATATATAAATACAAGGGCAAAAGGGCTTCCTCCTATCTGTCAACCAATATGCAATTCACCAGTAGGGCTTCCTCAGTCGGTGTGATTTCCATTTCCTGTTACTTCCATTTAAATATCTTTACTTGTATTATTTTTTGCTGTGGAATTTGCAATATCCACTAAGTGTTACACAGCTGCTTTGATTTATCATATTTTGTGTTTAATATTAAAGGAACACTATAGTCACCTAAATTACTTTAGCTAAATAAAGCAGTTTTAGTGTATAGATCATTCCCCTGCGATTTCACTGCTCAATTCACTGTCATTTAGGAGTTAAATCACTTTGTTTCTGTTTACGCAGCCCTAGCCACACCTCCCCTGGCTATGACTGACCGAGCCTGCATGAAAAAAAACTGGTTTCACTTTCAAACAGATCTAATTTACCTTAAATAATTGTATCTTAATCTCTAAACCAAACTTTAATCACATACAGGAGGCTCTTGCAGGGTCTAGCAAGCTATTAACATTGCAGGGGATAAGAAAATCTTAATTAAACAGAACTTGCAATAAAGAAAGCCTAAATAGGGCTCTCTTTACAGGAAGTGTTTATGGAAGGCTGTGCAAGTCACATGCAGGGAGGTGTGACTAGGGTTCATAAACAAAGGGATTTAACTCCTAAATGGCAGAGGATTGAGCAGTGAGGCTGCATGGGGCATGTTATATACACCAAAACAGCTTAATTAAACTAAAGTTGTTCAGGTGACTATAGTGTCCCTTTAACTCCTTAAGGACACATGACATGTGTGACATGTCATGATTCCCTTTTATTCCAGAAGTTTGGTCCTTAAGGGGTTAAGCGCCTTTTTATACACAAACTGTTTGTCACAATTGTTTAAATCTGTTTATTTTGCATGTTTGAGACTGTGTGCAAGTGGTATGGATTTGAAAAGCTAAATACTATGTCCTTGCTTATGATTGCACACCTCCCAATATTGGGAGGTATGAGAGCGAGATAGGAGGTCCTGAAAGGTGGAGCGCCAGGGATGCAACTTGTGCCATAATGGATGGTTCCTCCTGGAAAATGGGTTGTTGGCACAACCACTGAAGGACCCTGTATAGCCAGCCTCCAGCCTAAAGTACCTTGTAGAGAGCGCTGCTGAAACACTGTGTGCAGGATCCTGGTGTCTGTAAAGAAGATCACGTACAATAATGTGCTCACACTGTGATGCAAAGGATAGTTCACTGGTGTCCCTGGACGCAGGACGCCAGGGAACATTATTGGGATGGCAGGATGGGCCTGAGATTAATATATTGCTTCAGTGTCCTAACAAAGACGTAATTTAAAAAAAATTACAGATATAATAATATTTTTCGTTTAGAATGATTTAATATTTTGGGTAAACTTTCCAATGATATATCTACAGAAGTTACCATTAAAGTCTAATGGTTTTTTTTGTAGATAGTTCTTGAAATGTTTACTCAAAGTATTAAATAATTTCAAAAGCTTTTATTTTTATAATTCTTTATTTTTGATGTGCTTGTTTGCAGCAAGAACAATGATACAGACATATAAAAGAGTTGGCAGAAGAGTTAGCAGTTCCATTGCTGGATTTGTATAAATGATAAACAGCACAATTTTAGTGAATTATGACATGAGAGACTTAATGCAGCGCTAAATTAATAAGATAGAAGGTGATGAAAAAAGCTTAAGCTATGCAAGTAATTTGAACTGCTTGGAGTGTATAGAGAGTACATCATGTTGCATAGATGGCAGGATTAACAGGAGCCATCTCCACTGAATGTAGCCCCGACCTTGAGAGAGTCCCCCAGACAGTTCAGGCTTAGCAAACCCCCGATCTGCGAAGCCTTTGGCATGACAGGAGTGAGTCCAGCATGATGTGTGATGAGAGGGATGAGTGCACTTCCAGTGTATGATCCCTTGCCTCTGCCCGATCTTCAGGGGGAGGCAGCACGAATGCAGGAGTGTCATGCAGGTCAGCAGGGTTAGCAGCGTTGAGTGATGAGGGACCGGGTAGCAGGTCCACCTAACTCACCACCCGGGTAGGCCTCAGATGCAGCTATGCCGATGTGCCCTCTCAGGGGTCAGAACGCTTATAGTCAGAGTGACCTCGGCACCAGCACCTCTGTGCCCGCAGGACCGCTGCTTCTAGACTCCAGATGGGTAGGTTATTCGCTTTTTATGGGCATTAATGTCGCTATTCTGCAGGAGCTCATCTTGTATTGCGACCTCTCAGCATGGCGGTCCGGCCCTGCCCCCAATTTCAAAAGCCTATACAAAAATATTAAATTGAGACCTTAGCAAGGACCTATTCTTCATCTCTGTGCCCATTCATTCATATTTATATATACAAGATTACCTGCTCACATGTGTTTTTATATTTAAACTTAATTGTCTGGTGGAAATGACTTAATATAAATAATTTGCTACATATCTACAAGCGTGAACGGTATTTAATTGCTTTATTAACTCTTTTAACTAAAGTAAACAGAGAGAACACAAATTCTAAATGTAATATTGAAGAAATGTCTCTTGATTGCAAGTATTCAGATTTCTGAGCTGAGGAAAAGTCTTCACTATTCTTCCGACACTTTATTCTACAATATGAAAGATTTAAAGAAGTTTGGCAAATTGCTTTTCTTCTAACTTATTTGTATGATTTAATGTAGGACACCCACACAAATTAAGAAATGATTGCTCAGTAGACTTTACTCAAAACAGAACAATGGTGCAGGTTTTAGGGATCAGTTTACATGATAAAACGTGTCTCTCCCGTGGGCAGAATTAAAATTGTTTAAAAGACAAAGTTCCTGATTCGTTCACGTCTGTTTATATCAGCATATACTGTGAGCTTTCACTTCATATGAATGTTTTTCATTCAAGTAATGGCACAAACATATATTTTTGACCTAAGAATCGTCAAATATCCACTGTTATTGTAAGTAATGAGTGTGTCATGTAATCGCAAGTACAATGAAAGGCGCAACACATTTACCTTATTTTAAAAAGTTAAAATCCCAAATCAACATTGATTTATATGTCAAGGATAGGAATAAAAAAATGAAACACACCAAAACACGTAGCCTGTAAAGAAGTACTGGCATTAATGTATCACTGGTGTAGATTTCAGCTTTTATATTCACAGCATTTGGCCTGACATTTGGCCGGTATTCTCGTACTCTTGCACTGATTAGCACTAGTATGTTTTTATTAAATAACTCACATATCATTTTATGTTCAGAATGCTCAATGCCATCAATAACAGACTGTTAAGCCTGGCATTCACTCATCATTGGCCAGAGCTTGAGGGAATTTGATGTTTTGAGAAGTGTACAAATGAGATTTTGCATGTTGGCAGGGTCTTTAACAACTCCCACTCATCTGCTCTCTGATACTTTACCACGATGATATACCGTATGTCTTGATGAGCTTATAGTCAGTTTTTACTTCTTTTTTTTATGAATTTTAGTTTTAAAACAGTCTAAGCTTTAGTTACGAAGAACACATTGATGCAATTTAATACAGTTAATAACTTGCAGGTATACTATCTTTAAAATGCAAAATAAGCACCAGAGAACTCATTGATTTAAATGCCACTGATTTAAATATGAAAAATAATTTTTTTTCACAGTACTTTTACACAAATGAACCCCTTCTGTGAATTTCAAATTTAAAGTAAAAATAGCTGAACTGGAAAAATTATCTAAGCCGATTATGCTTTAGCTCACGGGTGCCAAAAAGGTAGATCCCCGGATGGTTTAAAACTAAAGCTTCCCCGATGCTTTGTCATTCTAAAGGCCTTCTAAAGGCATGCAAAGCGTCATGGGAGTTGTAGTTCTACAACATCTGGGGTTTACCTATTGGATGCCCCAACTTTATTTAATCTACCCTGGCTTTAAATTTAAAATTTACTTTGAATTATCACTTTAGTGAATAATCCCACGAGACACTAATGTATGAATCAGCAGAAACTATTTTATGCTATGTGCTAAGCTGTGTATTTCGATATGTTTTTCAGTTCCAGTGTTTCTTTTCCTTTCATAGGTTACTAATAAACCCTCAAATTCAGTTTAATGGTTTTACACTACATCGACCAGCATGGAAAGTCCTAAAAATAAAAAATGTATGTGAACTCTAAATAGATCTCCATAGCTAACTAATATAGTATTTTTTAGCTATATTTGTACAGAATAATGGAGACAAAATTAGTTCATGATAAAACCTAACTAGCACTACCGGTATGATAATAGCAAACTAATATATAAACAGTTGAAAAAATAACTTTACTTTCAATAAATGAAAAGACCTGTGAAGCTAGAGTATATGGACAGGGCCTGTGAAGATAGTTTTGTTTTTTTTTTTTCGTTTTTTTTTGCAATCCACACCAGAAATTAGTCATCATTAGACCTACTGACAAGACCTTTTCCACTGACCTATTTTCAAAATTGATTTAAAAAAAAAATATATATATATAGTCTTCTCTGCTTGATAATTTTCACCTAGAAAATATTCTGTTGATGCAATCTCATAACTAAATGTCCAGGAATGGTAAGAAATATCTCTGATATGGACTTTTTGGAAACTGGGTTTGAGACAATGGTTTCTATGACTGTGAAAAGTGGATATCCCAATGATATCATCCAAAGTGAAAAAGAGAATTTTCTTAGACTGGATAGGAAGGCTATTATACCCAAACAAAATAATCTTGGTTAGACCTTCTTTTGTCAGTAACTATAATGATCATGGGTGTGGAGGGGATTATTATATATATAAGATGCAAGCACAGGACATCCTGTAAAAAGCATGTCATAATCTCAAATAATTCCAGAATCCATCCTTCGGTTCTTGCCAGACACATAACAAATATGAGATATTTTAGTTAAAGCGGACATGGTACTTTAAATGGGTATTGCCATTTCTCTGGAAATTAAACCACTAAATAAAACGCTAGAATTACCTATAACATGTAATGAGATTTTTTTAATTTCACATTTATATTAAGGGTTAAGCATTAATCCATTTTAGGTGAGGCAAAGCCGAGGCAAACATTGGGAATGAAGAGGAAAAACAGAAACTGTTAATTTCTCCTCTTCTCTGTATGCTTTCTCTTTGCTGACTGCCAGGTGCGAAGGATAGATCTTATAACAATGGAACTAAGGATGGAGGCCCCCATTTTCAGGATAAAGAGATGTGAAGTTGCCAATTTTATTTTTCACACCTCACAAATACATAGTTGTTTAATACAGGTATAATTATACTGAGTTGTAACAGCTCTCAATTAAAAGATAAGTCCAGAGGTTTCTTCTCACTCCAACATATAGTACTTTTCCACACTCGGGCTGCTGTACATGAGGGGGTATCACTAGAGGTGACACATTTATCTATCATAAAACTAGCAGAATACAAAAAGATAAAAGAAGATTTTCACTTGTGATTCCAGCTATGTGAGCTATCTTTGAATGTCTTCTTGTGGGGTAATTTTAACCACGAAGAAAATGAATGATTGATTCAGTAAACACAAATCCAAAAAGAAAAATCGAAGTGACTGTCCTGGATCAGTTTATCTCTCAGAAATATACAATCTCACAACTGCGATTTAAGGCCATTGATCATGTTCAGCCATTGTCGACGGGGGAGAAAGAAACAAGCTCCTTATGATGAAGGAGAAATCTGTAGACATACTCTAGATGCATTGTGGCCAAAATGGTTTATAATAGAGTTTATTATGGTTATTGCATGTTTTTCTGCTTTTCCACCAGCATAATACAGTAATTCATTTCATCTTTTTCATCATTGCATGCCTATTGCCTGTCGATTGATGATCAATATTATGCATATTCTGTTCTATATGCTGTAAAAAATAATACTGCTACAATGTGTTTTTTATACTTTTTTCATATGTATCATTATGTATATCACATGATCATATGCTTTCATTTTCTGATTTATCCAGTAGTTACTATGCCTTTTGTTCACTGTATAACATACATGAATATGCCATTTTGCCGCTGAAGCATTATATATTTTTTATCATGCTTGGTTTTACTTTTATATGTACAGTTTTGATCTTTCGTCTTGAACTGTAGTATGTTGTGAATACTGTTACTTAATAACCTTGTTTACTCAGCGTCACATTCAATAAAGAACAACAATGTCTACAGTGACATCCATATGCACTCACACACATACAAAAGTACATTCAATAAACATGTTGTTAATACATTTGTATTTATGTTTATACACGATTATCATATATTTTGACTTATTGTTTTAATGTCTGCACTATGCTAATATTTGCCTTATATTTATATTATTGAGTGAAAAAAATATGAATTCACTGACATTAATTCTAAAAAGTTCTGTTAAATAATCAACAAACATAAATTAATAGAATGTGAATGGATTTTAATGTGTTTTGACAGGAGGTAATAGTCAGCTATTAACATTCCTGTAGAACCGCTAATGCAATGTTTGGTGAGAACAATGTAACTGAAATGTTTTGACGTTATAATATGATAATTTATGTTGGTGCTTTGACCTGTAAATCTGTGAAAACATTCACTCAAAGTTTAAATACAATATGTCGAAATAATTAATATTTAATCGCCTAATAGTGAAATTAAACTACAGCATAGTAAACATGGAACTCTTTGCATGTCTTAAAGTAGCTGTGGTATTTGTTTTACACTTTTAATAAAAGGTCAGAAAGTAACAAAAGAAATGAACAGCACACAGTAGGTCATCAACATCCAGTAACTCTAAATCCTGAACATGTACTGAATTTATTAAATAATTACCTGATTTTTTACTTACAGGTTATTATCTGTTATATGGTTAGGGCAAGGCTAAAGCTAGTTACATAGCTGAAAAGTAGACATGTGCAATTTGTTTTGTTCTGAATGTACATTTAGATGAATTTTGTGCATTCGTAAGCTTCCTAATGCGTGAAGGTCAAATTGGCGAATTTCTGAATTGCCTAAGTGCCAAACCAAACCAAATTGCTGAATTTCTGAATTGCTGAAGTTTCGAACTGCTTCGGATGTCTGAAAAGAGGCAAAACAAGTGGTTAGGGTTAGGGGTTAGGATTACCGTTAGGATTAGGGTTAGGATTAGGGTTTATTGTTAGGGCTAGGGGTCGGGGTAGGGTTGAGTTAGGGGTAAGGTTAGGGGTAGAGTTAGGGGCAGGGTTAGGGGCAGGGTTAGGGGTAGGGTTAGATTTCTGTCATCATTCCCTTAATTTTCCCTCCCTCTCTTGTTTTGCCACTTTTCAGAAATCCGAAGCACTTCAGCATTTCCGAAATTTGGCACTTCGGCAATTCGTTTTGGTTTGGCACTTCCGAAATTCAGCACTTTGAAATTCGGGACTTCGGCAATTTGGTTTGGTTCGGCACTTCGGAAATTTGGTAATTTGCCAATTCGGACATTCAGAAGCATCCAAATATCCGAATTGCCGAAATTCGCCCTAATATAAATTTGGACCGAAACAAATTACACAGTCAACAGGTAGTCTCAAATGCTTTAATATTTCAAAAATAAATCCATTCTAAAGGGGCAAGAAAACATGGTTCTGTTATCAATAACCAAGAACTTCAGTCTGTCCAAATTTAGGTCAATCAAGTGACTGGTTGATTTCTCATTCTCTGAGCTGAAATGTACCCATATTATGAACAAACCAAAATGTGTATTGGCCAAGCATGTTCCTTTGGGTTGTGATTCTGAATTCCGCCGTGGCGCCAAAAAATGATGGGAAAAAAAGATAATTGATGGCTAGGGAACAGTTAGTAAATGTTGATTTTATTCACAGATCAAGTAAGAAATTAGAAATATTGGGGAAATAAATACGGAGCAGTAAAATAAAATCTATATTGATATATTTATATATCGTATATTTAATAAATATGTACTATATGATATATTTTCTTTACTGCTCCTCCTGTTTTTCATTCTATTGGATACCTTTTCTGATTGGCACATGCTGGCAAAGCATCAAGGGAGATGTAGTCCACAACATCTGTAGTGCTGAAGGTTGTCTACTACTGTTTTATATATATATTTTGCAGTACATTGATTGGTAAATTTTTGCAACTTTTTGGTTAATCTGATTGGGTTCCTCAATCAGGATTTTAGTAGATGTGCTCATTTGTATTCGTACAAATGGATTTTCTAATGAAAATCAGCATTTTCGTCCATTCGTACAAATGCCGAATAACGAATGGCTAGGCAAACGAATGAACGAACAAACGAATGGGCATCCAACGAAATTCTTCCATGAGCCTTTTGTTTGTTTGTTCATTCGGCTTTTTGTATTACACTGTGTGTAATTCAAAAAGTCAAACTAGTAACCGAATGAATGAATGACACATATATTCATTCTTTTATTCGTTAGTTCTGTTCACTCACATCAAATCTGATAGGATTGAGCCAAACTAACGAATGCGTACAAATGAATGTGCCTTTCATTAATTCCTATTACTAGTTCAGCTTTTTGAATTACAGACAGGCACTGGCAGTATTGTGAGTATATGTGATTGTGTAATACGTATTGCAAACTGCCGAGCGAGCAATACGAATGCACAGATGCAATAATAATGGGAGTGAGCCGAACAATGTTCACGCACCGAACGGACAAATCATTTGTATCAAATGTTCGTGATTTTTCAATGCATTTATTTAGCATAGGGGAGGATATGGGGATGGTAGAAACGAATGAACTAATTTGCCTCAATTAGTTTATTCGTTCATTCACATGCCTCGTATGAAACAAAGAGGAGGGGTATGGGAGTGAGCTGATTTTCACTTATTCAATCAGCTCACTCCTGTGACATGATGCTGTAGGGGCTTATCCAATAGTATGTGTTGTATTGTAGATGGGTTTGGGAGTAAGCTGATTTTCCTTTGTCCAATTAGCTCTCTCCTATGACATGATGCTGTAGGGGCTTATCCAATGGTGCATGCTGTGTCATAGATGGGTTTGGGAGTGAGCTGATTTTCATTTGTCTAATCAGCTCACTCCTGTGACATGATGCTGTAGGGGCTTATCCAATGGTGCATGCTGTGTCATAGATGGGTTTGGGAGTGAGCTGATTTTCATTTGTCTAATCAGCTCACTCCTGTGACATGATGCTGTAGGGGCTTATCCAATGGTGCATGCTGTGTCATAGATGGGTTTGGGAGTGAGCTGATTTTCATTTGTCTAATCAGCTCACTCCTGTGACATGATGCTGTAGGGGCTTATCCAATGGTGCATGCTGTGTCATAGATGGGTTTGGGAGTGAGCTGATTTTCATTTGTCTAATCAGCTCACTCCTGTGACATGATGCTGTAGGGGCTTATCCAATGGTGCATGCTGTGTCATAGATGGGTTTGGGAGTGAGCTGATTTTCATTTGTCTAATCAGCTCACTCCTATGACATGATGCTGTAGGGGATTATCCAATGGTGCATGCTGTGTCATAGATGGGTTTGGGAGTCAGCTGATTTTCATTTGTCTAATCAGCTCACTCCTGTGACATGATGCTGTAGGGGATTATCCAATGGTGAGTGCTTTAGCATGGATTTAAAAGATATCCAAACAGCAGTATGAAAGCAGGCAAAGGACCTTTCTCCACCCTTCTTTGACTGAGTTTTGATGGTGAAATACTGTGCATCTGTGCTGTGCTAGCCTCATTATTTGTCTTAGAGATTTTCTGTGAGTCTTGGTGTGCCTGCCATTTCTCACTTGTTAAATTTGATTAAATTTGTTAAATTTGAGACTGTTCCTAAGACATTTTTTTTTTTTTTTTTTTTTAGCGCTTTCTGAGAGCTGTGCACTGCAGTGCTGCTGACTGAGCTACTTTGCCAAACAGTACCTGGCTGGCACTACCAGTGCCTGCCTTCCCTGCTTGCTTACTGCCTACAACAACCAGGTTTTACTTTTTATAACAATTCAGCTTTTTTTATTTACTTAAAATTAATAAGCTTAAATTGATTTAGATTTAGAATAAAGGTAGTACTTTAGCTACGTGGGCTTAGCTTAGTGGACCTGAGGACTTCTACCCTAGGGGTATAATAGTTTGTTAGTCTAGAAGAAAATAAATATAGTTTAGCTGTTAGTTGTTTTAGCATTTTAAGGTAAAACTAGCAAAGCCACATGAGTTGATTTTTATTAGACATTGATCTTACAGAGGTGCTGCAGTGCTGTTTCATTCTGAGTGCTGATAGAGAAAGTTAGTTTTCTGTCAGTCTCAGCTAAGTGTGTTTGACTGGGATTTTTTTTTAACCCCTTAAGGACCAAACTTCTGGAATAAAAGGGAATCATGACATGTCACACATGTCATGTGTCCTTAAGGGGTTAAAGTGAGTCTATACTCCACAGTTCACACACAGTTAGTTTAATCTGTGCTAGTAAAATTACAACTACTAGCACAGAGTCACAGTGACTGACCGACTGATTTTTGTGTCACTCACTCAATGACTGTGTATGCTTGCTTTGCAGGCAGGCAGTGTAAAAGTTAAGTAATATTTTAAGTAATATTTTTTTTATTACGTTAATAGAATTATCTAAACATTTTCATTAAGTTCAAAGAATTATCTTCAGTTTAAAATATATATGTGCTGTAGTCAGTTTCTTTGTGCTTTGTTAGAACAGAACACACTAGTCAGTCAAACGGTCTCTTTTTTGTTGTTTTCAATTTTTCACACTTTTAGTGTCTTTGTTTCTTTTTTTTTGCTCACATCAGCATCAGCAGTGAAGTAAACTGTTCTGCCTGCTGTTGTGAAGAAATGACTTTTCTTTAACTGGTCTAGTTCAGTTAGTGTGTTTGTTTAACAGCAATGAGTGAAGCTAACTGGTTGCTGTTTTTATTTGGTTTATTTTAGTTTCTGATAGATTGACTGTGTGACTGTCTTAAGCTAAGCTTCAAAGTAGCTGTAGTATTTATTATTTTTAATATTACCAGAAGTTGTAGGTTCTTTCTAATTTAAATAATAATAATATAAATTCTAGTTAACCCATTTTTAAAAACACTTTTTTTTAATAATAATACATTTTTCCATACTCTGTATGCAGTAGTCGTGAAGGGAGCACTGGTTGGCAGACTGCTAATGGCAGACAGTGCAGTTTTGCATAGTTTCTCAGAAAGCACTGAAGTGAAGAAATCTGCCTCATTCGTAGTCTCTATTTTTAAAAAAATATGTTTTTTGAACTGTGTTGATCTATATATCGGCATAGTTCAAAACTTCAAATAATACATTTTCAATTAATAAAATTATAAACTTTAGTTTCAAAACACTACATTACATTATCTCCTTATTTTCTTCAACTTTTTTTCTTTTCTTTTCTTACTATTTTAAATTTCTAAATGGATCCTAAACTTTCATCCACTAGTAAAGAGAGGGAGGGTCAGTCAGCCACCACCACCACCACCCATACCACCACCGCCACCACCGCAAGTAGTGGTAGACTGAATACGCAGCCTATGCTTCAGCTTAAGCAGTCAAGTAGTGCCGCTATGTCAGACTCACCGCCTAGGAGGCCAAGGTCTTTTTCTCGCATTTCAGGCCTGTTGGTGCAAGATCCTGGTCAAGGAAAGGCACCAATAGCAGACAGTAGTGCAGCAAGGCCCAGAACTGCAAGTCTTTTCTATGGTAAAGGAAACCAGCAGGGCTTTTTAGGGTGAGCACTATGGCTAGTACTACTACTAAAAACACAACTAGTAGTAGGAGTAGCCCGATAAGTAGGAGGAAGCGTGTTTTGCCCCCAACGTCTTCCTTTACCACAAGCAGGCCTGTGAGTCGTGTTGCTAAGAAGCTTCCTTCTTGTACACGGAGGCTGTTTCCTAATCCTCCTCCCAAGACCACCACTTCTACCAACACTAGTGCTGCTTCTACAACTGACAGTGGCACATCAGCACAGGAGTTGTTGCCATTGCAAATTCTATCCCCTGCTCGTAGTCCTATTAATCCTGAAGGTGATATCAGTCTTACCCCCAGCATTGCAGGGATTGCATTTAGTCTGGCTGATGAAGAGCTTGACTATAAGCCTGAGAGTGAGGAGGAGATAGTAGAGGAGAGTCAGAATTCTTCAGGGAGCAGTCCACCGTTTTCTCCTTCTACTAGTGCACATTTTTCCCCTTTCTCTCCACTTTCTCCAATAGTAACACCTGCTAGTGCTACTTCAACCATTAGTAGACCACCACCATACTCAATTACGACTACTATTTTCAGGTCCACTGTTCCTCCTCACAATGGCACAGTTACCACCACCAGTGTAACTGTGCCAACAATCACCACCACCACTGGTACTACTAGCAACAGTACCAGTGCAGAGGCTACTGTGCCAGCTCCCAATAGTGGCACTCCTGCTGCTGCTCATAAATCTGCACCATTAGCAGCAGAATCCTGAAGGGCAGACGCCAATGTGTTGCGCAGCAGCAAAGTTTGAGATCACTTTGAAAGTGTTGGAGATGGGCACTTTGCAGAGTGCAAACTTTGTAGGAAGGAAGTTAGCAAGGGGAGAGTGTTGGGTCATCTCACCAGTGCCGGGATGAACCATCACCTTTCGCAGCCATCTCAAGTCTGTGTTGAGGGAAGAGGCAGAAAGTACTAGGGCAAGCAGCATAGCTGCGACTATTACAAGGTCCAGTACCATGGCAGCTAGGGGTGACAGGGAAGGTATTGCCAGCCAACAACCATCACAATGTGTGCAACCCACTCTGGAACAATTTGGGGATTCCACTCCAGGGCTATGTCTAAACAGCAGGCCAAAAAATTACGTGACTTATTGGCCAGATAATTGCTGTTGGGGGTCCTTCCTTTTCAATGATAGAAGGGGAGCCTTTCAAACACTTGATGGAGGTGGTGGCTCCACAATACCATCTTCCCTCATGCTCCATTTTCAGCAGGAGGATAGTCCCTTCACTCTATCAGTTCTATGTTGGAGTAGTGAAAAGGGAGCTTTCGAAGGCTGCTCGTCAGTCTGTGCATTTTACTACAGATTTGAGGCCAGCATGCCTTTCTTTCCCAGACAGCACACTGGTGGGAGTCTAGTGTGTCTCAGGAACATGCTTCTGCAACGTCAACAGCAGTAGCAGGGTCCAGCAGAAAGCGAGGAAGTGAATCTGTAGGGCTATAGATCGGTGTATCAGCTGGGCTATAGATCTTTCCTTCTCCATGCTGAAGTGATGGATGAAAAACACACTTCAGATAACATTCTGCAGGCAGTGAGGATGGTGTCTCTTTGAGTAGGAGCTGAGGCAGGTACCAATGGAGAAGTGGGGTTTGTGGTTACTGATGAAGCTCCAAATATGGAGAAAGCTCTGCACACACTCTCCAGTCCTGCTCTGCGGAGATGTCTGGCCTTGGCTTCTGGTATCCAGTACTCTTTTTACAATTCTTGTTTAGTTTTTCTTGGTTTTTCTGGTTTTCTATTCTGAGTCTGGTTTTCTTTATGCTGGGTTTTCTGGGTTCATTCCTTTATTCCGTTCCTGGTATTCCCAGTCTCCTGGATTCCTTTATATGTTTGTTTTATGTTGCCACACCCTTTCCTCTTCCATTAATCCTTTTGTTTCAGTTGCTTCCTGCAGGCAGTTGTTTCATGTCATCTGCCCCTTTCTTTGCAGGTAAGTACTGTGTTTTATTATTGTTTATTTGATCATGCATATCTAGGCAGTTAGAACCCACCGTAATTGGAGTACTTTGGCGCAGTGGTGGGCTGCATACATCCTGGCCATTTATGTATGTCTAAATCTCCAATGTTTTACATATTTAGTACTTGGTTATGTCTCCTCTTGTTTTGCCTTGTATCTCTTGTCTTGTTTTTTTTTGTATTCCCAGTTCATGTGCAGTCCTGTCCTGCCCTGTTCATGTTTCCCTCATGTCTTGTGTACATGTTCTGGATTCTGCTTTCTGTCCTGCTCCGGTTCTTGGTTCTTCTAGTCTTGTCTTGTTTTCTTGTTAGGTGCCTGTGCTAGTTTTGCCTTGTTTCTAGTACTGGCTACATATCTGCTGCAGATTCTCAAGCACCTGGAATCCGCAGAAGCTGCATCAGGGCCCTGGTATATGGCCGTACAAACGCTGGTGCTCAACACCAGGGGGCGTGTGGTTACCCTGATAGTCTATTTCCTGATAGTCTAGACTCCCACCATCATCAGGCACTCAGGCGTCTCAGTCTTCGCACTGCCACCCGTGATAGCATGATGGTAACCTTGTTGGTGTGCGCTGTGCAGCACACATTATCGATCTAGTAGTCAAGTCAGCAATCCCAGAAAGAAAAAAACTGAGTTTCCAGTATGATTGAAAGGTGCAGGACAGAGGCAGCCCTCTAATTAGACAGTTTAGGCAGCCGCCTAAGGCCTTGCGGTTGCCTAAACCGCCTTAGGGCAGACAGTGTCGGGTCCTCGGTCAGTAACTGAGCACCCAACACCAGGAGGGGGCCTGGCGGCTTGCTCAGTATGCCGCCGGGTGCGAGGCCCCTCCTGGCTGCGCGGACCCCTCAGGACGGGCCGGACGGAGAGCGCTCATCGCAGACACCCGTCTGCAGCTCCGCAGTGTGCAGAGCTGCAGACCATGTGTCTAGCGAGATCTGGCCAATCAGAGCATTGTCGCAGGTTACCACGGCAACGCTCTGCATGGTATGCAGAGCTTCAGACTGGATATCACCACCGGACCACCAGGGAGCCCACACTGGACCACCAGGAAAAAAAAAAGTTATTTAGTCCCCCTCTCCCTCTCCCAATCACCCCCTGTCCCCATCACACCCTCTCCCCATCACCCCCTCTCACCATCACCCCCTCTCCCATCACCCCCATCACCTTGATACCCTCTTCTCCCCATCACTCACCATAACCCCCCTCATACTCTTACCATCACCCCCCCCTCACCAGAGTGGAGAGACCAAGAAGGGGCATAACTATGGATCTGTGAGGAGATATAAGAGAAGCTAACTTTGGCCAGCGTTCATGACTAAGTGACCACTACAAAAGACAGGACATACCCCATTTTGAATACCCTGGGTAGTCTACATTTGCAAATTTTATGCCATGATGGGGTTAATTCACATTCCTGAGCTACCATATGGTCTCAAAAGGCAACATAGACCCAGAAAACCAATCTGGCAAATTGAATTGAGCAAGCCCTATATTGCCCCTGTGACTTTCCAAAACAACATTAAAACCTGTACAGTGGGGGATTATGGTTATACTCGGGAGACTTCGCTGAACACAAATATGAGTGTTTTAAAAAGTAAAACTTATCACGACAATGATCTCACCAGTAAAAGGGAAGTTTTTGTTTTAAAAAATGCAAAAAATAAAATAAAAATTTTGGCCAGTGTTTGTGACTAAGTGGCTACTAAAAATGACTGGACATACCCCATATTGAATACCCTGGGTTGTCTACTTGTGAGGTGTGATTCAGAGATTTATGAGAGATAACAGTGTTACAATGTCACTATTGATACAATTTAAAAATATATATTTTGAAACAGCAATGTCCTACTTGTACTTATAGCCCTATAACGTGCAAAAAAAAGCTAAAAACCTGTTAACGTATTTTGAAACTACACTGAACAAAAAGGCACACCTGTGCAATAATCATGCTGTCTAATCAGCATCTTGATATGCCACACCTGTGAGGTGGATGAATTATCTCAGCAAATGAGAAGTGCTCAATAACACAGATTTAGACAGAATTGTGAACAATATTTGAGAGAAAGAGGCCTTTTGTGTACATAGAAAAAGTCTTAGATCTTTGAGTTCAGCTCATGAAAAATGGGGCCAAAAACAAAAGTGTTGCGTTTATAATTTTGTTCAGTGTATTTTGCATGGGTGTTTTTTTTTGGCAGTTGTAGATGCGTAACAGATTTTGGGGGTCAAAGTTAGAAAAAGTGTGTTTTTTTTAAATGTTTCATCATATTGAATAGTTTTTTTGATGATATGATGAAAATAATGGTGTCTTTAAAAAGACCATTTAATGGTGAGAAAAACTGTATATACTATGCATGGGTACAGTAAATGAGTAAGTGGAAACTTACAGCTGTAAAAACAGCCCTGGTCCTTAACGGTAAGAAAATTGAAAAATGGTCTGGTCACTAAGCCGTTAAAGCACTAATTAATCATACTCTCTCGGAATGCTCTGTTTTGCTATAAAAACGGAATTAATAGCAAAATATAATCCTTTCTATGCTTCTTGGAATAAATACTGGTATTTAATTACAGCATATTTAATAACAAATTAAATTAAATTCTATTGCTTCACGTTTTTGTTATATTGTGTTAAACCATGATTACCATTTGGTCCCAAGAGGAGGTACATTTAAGTACATTTAATTTAAACAAAAGTATTACAGGACAGTTTAATTTCAGTTACTAAGCACTTACGAATATACATTATGTGTTTTTATTAAATGTTAACTTACATTTAGTTTCCATTCCAGGAGTAATATGATTCAGCATTCTCTGTTACTCAATAAAAAATTATAAATAAAATTCTAAACTAGATAACGTGGGTTACCCATAGAAATTAATTACTTGATGTCTTGGGAATACGCATAAACTGTTACTTAAAATGACCAGACTTAATGGTCATGTAAGTTACATTTAGATTCACTTTGAAAGGACTGGGGATAATGCTACAGCACTGGGAGTCTCAATATTTAGGTCTGAGCTTAGTGTAAAAGTTAGGGTTAAGTTAAGGAAGTTAAGTAAAACTGTGAGATTTTTGAACATTTAAGGTTATTTTTAGGGTTATCTGTTATTATTACATTAGGTTTGGAGTCAGAATCATATATAGGGCTAAGTTACACTTATCAATGCATTTTTAGGATTAATAGTAAATGGCTCTAATCTCGATGCTGCAGGGCATTCTCTATCCTTAATTCAGATTAAACCTTTACATACACGTGAGAGAAAAACAGGCTATAGCCAGTGAAATCTGAACAATTCATTATTGTAAATAATAATAATAATACGTGGCTAAATAAAGCCAAAATGAAGAGTTCCACTGAAGAAGTTCAGATGTTTTGGCCAAAATGTAAACTAGGAACAAATTCACAAAACAATCAATTTACTATTTAAAATCCAGTTCTCAAAATTTGGCTTAATGCTGCATTTTCTTTTTACATTTTAGTTGATATTTATAATACCATTTACAATGTCTAATTCACACTTTACATAAACAACTTACAATTGACACCTAACAATATATACCCGCTTTCTTCAAGTCCTCATAGATTGGAAGCTTGTTTGAGAGGACCTTCTTCATATACCCCTATTATATAATTGCACATATGTTGGTGCTATTTAAATGATAATAATAAAATAAATGTTTGGCATGTACACATAACTATGAGAACTTTCAATTTTAAAAAGCTATTCTGTTGATTCATATAATTTTCTCTTTAAAAGAGCTGTCATGCAGTTTTTAATTGTACCACTACTTATGAAATGTTAATTCTCTTGTTGGTTTGAACTACATCGAGACAGCTATCACTGTGATATTAATATAGTTAGACTGAATTTATTCCCGTACGAATAATCTCAAAGCCTACTTTTTACCCCCAGCTGTATTGGAGCCATGATCAGCGATGACACATTTATGAACATCGATGACACATCCATTAAAATTATAACAAAAGAAATGTAATACATATATGTCAGTTTCATTTTCCGTATTTTTCTTGTGTTTGACATGGTAAACATGTGGTGTTGATTCCTTCTTTATTTATCCCTATTTAACTGATTGAAGTCCTCTGTCATGTTCCAAGCGTCTATTGTGGGCCAGGTTCCCTTGATTAGCTATGACTAATTCCAAATCAAGGTTTTCACTTCAATAGCTCAAGAGCTACGTTTTCCAACTTTCATAATTGTACACTGAAGATGTTTTATCATTGAGGATGTTCTATTGGCAAATCTAATGATGACTATTTACAATTTCTTTGTCATCGAGAAAGGTGGTTGGTTTAAAAACCTTGGCCACTTTCAAGGTACTGATGGAAGAGAACAAAAGAAAACTTGATTACCAGAAGACCATTAGTGGACATCAGATCATAACGGTGGTCTTCATGTACTGCTTCTCTGATTATTCTATGGTAAAAGAAGACAACAAGTTGGACATATTTAAAGACTAATATTATTTAAATTAAATCCTAAACTAAATCCTAAACCGTGAACTGAATGTTTGGAGCATTTATTTGAAAATAATAAAATGCTCCTTATGGATATTTTACCAATCAGTACATACATTATGAACTCATCCCTTTTGGTAAGCTAATATCAGAATATTTTTTTAGGGCTTGTAAAACAACATTGCAACACAATTCTCAATTTATAAATCAATGTTGTATATCCACACCTTCACATTGTGCTTAAAATCATGTATTACAAACTTTCTAGAATGCACCCAATAAATATATATCACATCATGCGTAGTTTTATTTCTTATTCTCTCTAAAGAGCTATAATGGAATTCAAAAACCCATTACAATCTAAGAACACTCATAAGAAATCTATGAACAATATTCTAATGACCATTGCTAATCACAATGAAGTAATCTTGGCTCTGATACAATGTAGAAAAAGGAGTTATTGTAAATCTGAGCTATATACTTTAAATAAATATTCACTGTTTAAGATATGTAGCAATAACATTGGCATGCAAATCTACTTCCTTGCCTTACATACATTTGTTATAATGACTTGTTCATATATACCTTTGTCAAAATTAGTGCCATACTTTAAATCCATATACATCTTAAATAAAACTATAATTTTTTAAAGCATCTTTTATTTGTTTGAAATATAACTTTAACAACATTGAAACATTAACAAAAGAAAAAAAAACATGAAAAATGTGACTAATTAATTTTGTGTAACAGCTTCTTGTCAACCTTAAAAACATTTCCATTTAAACACAGAACATTAACACACATAACATATACTCAGCTCGTGGGCAAATGAATTATTAAACATCGAACTATAAGTCAGGATTGATTGTTAACATTTTTAGAGACCTTTTGTATCTTTCCATTTATCCAAAATACTTTTATATTTATTCATATTTCTGGCATTAAGAAAGAATTTCCATAAGGTCCCGGTTGTTAATTTGATTAACAACGTGGGACCAAGAAACCAAGTCTCCTTTTTTCCATTTTCTAGCGACTGCCATCTTCACAGCCCTGTAAATATGAATGGTCAATGCTTTGAAATATTTATTTAGCTTCCCTAAATCTAGATGGAAAAGTGCTTTTTGATGAGAAAAGGATTTCTCTTTGCCAATTATTTCTGTAATGCATCTAAATGTATTTTCCCAGCACATATTCAAATTACAGTAGGGCCAGCATATGCATAATATATTTGCTCCCTCTCTATTGCATCTCGAGCAAATATTCTTGTATTGGGGTTCTATTTTATTCATTCTCTGGGGTACTAAGTACCCATTGTTTATCATTTTGAAATATACTTCTTGTAAATTTAAACAATGCAGGGTTATCTCCCCCTACATGTCATAGAAACATAGAAACATAGAATGTGACGGCAGATAAGAACCATTCGGCCCATCTAGTCTGCCCAATATTTCAAAATACTTTCATTAGTCCCTGGCCTTATCTTATAGTTAGGATAGCCTTATGCCTATCCCACGCATGCTTAAACTCCTTTACTGTGTTAACCTCTACCACCTCAGCTGGAAGGCTATTCCATGCATTCACTACCCTCTCAGTAAAGTAAAACTCCATTCTTTTTTATCCACTAATGAGCCTCTAAAATGTTCAAGTTTTATTCCGTCTGTAGATTTCCAAATTATTTGGTTCTGGGTATTTAAAAATTGTATTATGTATATCCATACAGATTTTTAGACATTTTTTGGGAGGCTTATTAGTGAATAGTTTTCTCAAGAATTATATTTTGTTTGTTCGTCTTCTATAAAACTATTATGTTGAACAAAATATTTGACTCTAAAATGATTGAATATCTCTTTACATCTTAGTTCGAATTCCTCAGCCTTTTGTGGAAAGGTTTTGATATTGATATCTTTCATCATGTTGGCGATTCTCTCTATCCGATGACAACCCACCATGTTTAAATTAGAAATATTCTTTTCCAATACTGGGATTGGTGCAAATGTTAGGAAGTCTATCTTCATCTTTTTGTTTAAATGGATGCCAGAATCTTAATAAATCTTCTAATATAGTGTTCTGTCACCTTGTTCCATTTTATAAAAATCTTTTGTCTGCAACCACAAACTATTTTCTAGATTATCAGTTCCAGCTACACTTTGTTCTACTACATACCAATCATATTTTTTTTTGCAACTTTCGCTTGCATCTTAGATATATGGATAAACATACTTACTTCCCAGTATCTATCATGATTAGGGAAATCAATGCCTCTTTTTTTTCTATGTAAAAATAAGGTATTCCTATTTATCCTAGGTTTTTTAACTCAACCATACAAAATCACAAACTTTCTTTTGAATCACCTTGAACCAGGATTTAGGCTGATATCCCGATACCATTCAAAAACATTAGATCTATCAAGGCAAATGTCAGGATTCTTCCATATTGTTTCGGAACCCTCCATGTTGAATTCATCTTGATCGGCATTACCCGTATGACTTTGAGGTTTCGCCTATCAGTCTCCGCCCATGCGTCTGACGTCACACGCTTCCTTTAAAAAGGAAGCCGTGACCGCATCCAAGGTGTTTAATCAATCTCGCAAAGAACAGACTTAACTTTGGATTCCTGAATCTCTTATTTACTTCGGGGAACCATAATTCAAACTACTCAAAAGTTAAATTGTTATTTGAGTATAATGACTACCACTTCTCATACCAGGACATTTCGTTATCAAGTTTATTTCTCCAAGTTAAGAGACCGTTACTTTGTGCTACAAGAATCACCTGCTTTGTCATCTTTATATTGAAATCTAATAGACAATACTGATTGTTGCTAATTTAGCATTCCTTATTTTCTGTTTATAGCCAATTACTATATATTGTGAAGATATACTTAAACAAGATTCCCAATTTTCGTGAATTATTATTTTTAAAACATTATTGCTGCAGAAGACTGCCACAGTTAAATTTCTTTATTTAAATAAAATATATTTTCTTAAAGTGACACCATCCAATTTGTATTACAGCAAAATGTATGTTTGTATGAAATTAATCCTTTCCGTCCATAATATAGCCGTGCGTCTCCAACTATTAAATACTCTATATTTTTCTATCAATAGACCTCTACCATTATAATCCAACACTGTACCATTTAGTAGAATTTTTATTCCTAGATAATTTCTCCCTATTGGACCATTGAAATGGGAATTGTGTCTTTATTTCCTGTTGTAGATCATCCTTCATGGCTAAACTTACTACTTGGGGTTTCTCGACATATAATTTATAATTCTAAAGTTTTTTTGTATATATCAGATAAAAATATTTTATATATATATTAAGATTCATATATCTGCATATTCTCTTATATATATCATATTTAAAAATATATATATATATCATAAATATCATACATAAATATATTATATATATATATCTTAAGATTCATATATCTTTTAACAAGGCCTGTATTGATGTTTTGGGATGTGTTACTAAAAGACAGATGTAATCTGCATACAGTGATAATTTATACTTCCCAATGCCATTCTTATATCCATGGACAATTTTCCTAATCTTATTGGCAAGAGATGCCAGAGTTAAAGGATCACTATAGGGTCAGGAACACAAACATGTATACCTGCCCCTTTAGTGTTAACACCACCATCTAGCCCCCTGGGCCCCTCATGCCTCCATAACTATAGTAAAAATCTTACTGTTTTCAAGCCTGAAGCTGTAAATCTGCATGCTGTTAGACTCAGAAAGACAAGCAGTCTGCTGACATGTGGTAGCCTGATCCAATCAGTGCTTCCCCATAGGATTGGCTGAGACTGACAAAGAGGCAGATCAGGGGCCGAGCCAGCATGATTCAAACACAGCCCTGGCCAATCAGCAACTTCTCATAGAGATGAATTGAATCAACGAATCTCAATGAGGAAAGTTCAGTGTCTGCATGCAGATGGTGGAGATACTGAATCACAGGATGCTGTGCACAGTCCTGTCCTGTGCTCTGCTGACAGCAGATCTGAGTGGATGGAGGCATATTATGACTCCATCAACTCTGGTTCACTCTGAGTGACTGCAACTGGAGGTGTTCCTAGCTTTCAATGTAAACACTGTATTTTCTCAGAAAATACAGTGTTTACATGAAAAAGACAGCAGGGAGCTATAGTTCTCACCTGAACAACCTCATTAAGCCGAAGTTGTTCAGGTGACTAAAGTGTCCCTTTAATACATATAACATGGGAACAAGGGACATCCCTGCTAAGTTCCATTATATATTCTGAACCAACAGGACTCTACATCCCATCCCACCACTCTATACTTGGGGTTGTACACAGTGTCATAATTGCTCGTATCATGTCTTCTCCACACCTCATAGTTTGTTAATTGCTCTTCTCATCCCTTCTCAAAACCTCATAGTTGGTAAAGTCTCTGATAGAAAATCCCAGTTTACCGTGTCAAATGCTTTTTCAGAGTCTAATGACAGGACCAGCATGGGATTATCCTTTTTAGATGCCTCTCATACAATGTTAATTATCTTCCTCACATTATCATTTGAATGTCTTCCTCGAATAAAACCAGCCTGATCTTTATGCATTACACTAGGTAACAGATTTTTTTAATCTGGTTTGCCCATATTGCTGAATACATTTTCATATCGATATTTATCAGAGATATTGGCTGATCATTTTTTATTTCAGTTGGCTATTTCTCTGGTTTTGATATCAAAGAGAATGGCTGCATGTAGCATTTCATGGGGGAAGACACCTTCTTCTTTTATCTGTTCAAACAATTCAGTAAGATATAGAGTCAAACTTGAAAATATCTTTGAAAATGTACCTGAAAACTCATTAGGTCCTGGTGATTTATTATTCTTAAGGCTTTCTAGTACCATTTTAATTTCTTCTTCAGGTATGTTTTTCTCTAATAGCTCCGATTACTCCTCTACATAGGCGTGCGCAGCCTATTGTATAAGGGTGTGCACCCTAAAGCAGAAACACACACACCGCGTATATATGTGTGTGTGAGGGTGCTGTGTGTAGGTGCTGTGTGTGAAGGCACTGTGTGTGTGCAGGCGCTGTGTGTGTGTGCAGGCACTGTGTGTAAAGGCGCTGTGTGGGTGTGTGTGGGCACTGTGTGTGTGAAGGCACTGTGTGTGTGAAGGTGCTGTGTGTGTAAGGGTCCTGTTAGTGTGTGCATGTGTAAGGGTGCTGTTAGTGTGTGTGTGAGGGTGCTGTGTGTGTAAGGGTGCTGTTAGTGTGTGCTTTGTGTGTGTGAGGGTGCTGTGTGTGTAAAGGTGCTGTTAGAGTCTGCTGTGTGTGTGTAAGGGTGCTGTGTGTGATGGTGCTGTTAGTGTGTGTATGTGTTAGGGTGCTGTGTGTGTAAGGGTGTTGTTAGTGTTTGCTGTGTGTGTGAGGGTGCTGTTAGTGTGTGCTGTGTGTGTGTGTGTATGTCAGGGTGCTGTGTGTGTAAGGGTGTTGTTAGTGTGAGGGTGCTGTTAGTGTGTGTGTGTGTGTGCTCTGTGTGTGTGTAAGGGTGATGTATGTGTGCTGTATGTTTGTGTGTAATGTGTGGGGGTGTGGGGGCCGTTTAGTTAATATCCCCCCTCCCTTCTTACCTCATGTAGGGATGGGGGACCATGCTCCTGCCTTCCCTGGTGGTCCAGTGAAGAGTGAACTCTAACCTGTGGGGCTAAAGTTTCATGATCTTCATTAGTTCTTAAACATAGCTTTTATCCTCCAGTATATTTTCTTTCAAGTCTATTCAAACTATAATTTCTTTTAGATTCAAGAATGACCGGGTTTTTATGTGACAAAGTTATATCTTTAATTGTAATATTTTCACAGATTTCAAATACCTTATTATTAATAAAGAACATATCAATATGATAATAGGATTTACAGTGATTCGAAAAATATATAAATTCTTTCACATCTGGGTTGGGAGTGTGCCATACATCGTGGAGTCTATTTTTACCTAAAAATGCATGGAAAGATCTTGCCAATCCCAGTTGGTCCCTCAACTTTACATCCCACCAGTATCTTTTTATCCAGCTCTGGTTCTGCTACACAGTTCAAATTTCCAGATAGCAGAAATGTTCCCTGGATAAACTCATGTAACCTTTGTAATACCCCATTTAGGAAGCTAATCCATCCTCCATTAAGGGCATATGCATTCAAAATAGAGTATAAAACATCATTCAATTAACACACATACATAACTCCCTGCAGTGTCAACTTGAAATATCAGTTCATGTTTTAGATTTTTTGTTATCATGATAGCCATAGGGATTTTTTTTATATAAATCTTTTTACACCCTCTTTATTTCAGTGTATTTCTTGACTTAATGCTATTTCAATATTTTTTAATCTAGTAACGTCACTTGGTTTTATGGAATATTCAGTCCCTGTACACTTATGGTCATTATTTTAAATACCGTCATCTCTTAAGTTATCCAGACATTTCCTCCAGATCCCAAATTTATTTTGTCCATTCACCTATCATGCTTAAAGACAATATACAAAATAATACAAACAAATAATGCTGGCATATTTCCTGCGCCCTTCCCTCTCATGCCTGAGTTCCTTCCCCAAGGAAGCTAACAGGCAATTCTTTACAAAATAAGAACGAAATATCAATGGCTTAAAATTCAAACTCCAGATTTTTCTCCAAGAGTGATAACAAAAAAAACGGAAGAAAGAAAAATAAATAAATGAATATATACTACCATTGATCATCTACCCCCTATATTTCATGTGTCTAAAAATAACACAAGTGTAATTAATAAATTCCTTAAATATATCTTTGATCAGCTTAAACTCTCAGCATGTGTCCAAAGAAAATTCATCTTTAACTCTACTTCAGTGCAATTATCACCACTCATACTATTCAGTTCTCTTTAAATTCCTGTTATGGGAAAATCTACATAGTGTCTAGTGCAATTATCGTGTATTTTTATCCTTTCCTTTCGCTCTTCTCTTGTTTAAAAAAAATAACAAAAAACATTTCCCATATTCATTTATACTATTCAGTCATTATTTGTTATCCCCTGTTGTTAGTTACATTAAAACCATTGGAACTTCTCAATTCCTTCATCTCTTTTTTTCCATCTATTCCAGCTGAATTCCAACTTGATTTTAATTTGAATTCCATGCTTTTAATGTTCTTATCGTTTATCTTAATTCTCTTATCCATGTTTCCCATAGCTCTGGTAAGTACACAGAAAAGAGTATCCATTTCTAAATCTGAGCATCCATAGTTATTTGAAAATATTCGGAATTAAATAAAACTATAATTATGGGTTTTTTTTAAAGGACTGTTTTGCAGCAAACATATTCTCAAATTCAGTTAATTGTGTCAAGCAACAACATCCACGATCAATTAGTTATATGACGATTTATTGCAGGGAAAGGGTCCAATTGCTTAAAACATTTGCCTATCATGTTTTATGTAGAAACTTTGGTTTTGACTGTAATTAATAACCAATATATTAATCAAGGTTTCACATTACTGTCTAAAGAGCACATACTACATGTTTTCATTTTTTGTTTCTTTTCCAGAATATCTATCCACTTATCCCAGGAATTATAGTTCCCCTTTACCTTTAATATTTGACTCCTTTTGATAAAATAATCCAAACTAATGTGACACCAATATCTTGTTATCGCCTAACCTTTCAGTTACAACTCAAATGTGAACAACAGTGAACCTAAAAGTGTTACAGTAGACATTTAATTGATAGTTGTGAGATGACCCCTTACACCACCCTCCCACCAATCCATATTGGTACTTTGCTAAGCATGCCCCCATTCACTATCCCTATACGAATATTGAAAGTGGGCCCCAAACTAGTAATCTGCCTAGAACACTGTAGGATATTAATCCCTTTCTTATCATATTAGTTTATTTCTACAGTTCATTAGTTTGTGATATGTAAATGTTTAAAAAATAATATCAGAAACATATAGCATGAAGTCCATAATTATCAGTTTTATTTACCAAAGTGTCAATTGTCAGAAATTCTAAATGAACACTTGCATGCTGAGAAAATTAGGCTGGGCCCGAACTATTTTTACCCAAAAATAGAACAGTTTTCAGGACGTCTGATTATTTACCATATGTTGGTTTGGCTTGGCATAATATTGGTACCAAAAACTGAATCAGATGAACCAAAATGATGGGAAAATGGGCCAATCAGTGTACTGCAAAATGTATATGTAATATAAAAAATTATATGTACATCTTTTTTCATATATGTATTTATTACACATTTCTTAACTATATATAATATTTTTTTTCTTGCTTCCTTTTTCTGCCTATTGCTCACTTTCATTCTATCTGTTAATAAAACCAACATTTATATGACTATCCCCTAGCCAGTCCCCTAACCAGCCCCCTAACCATTAATCATCTTTTTTCCCCATCAATCTTCTCTTTTTCTTGATCGATAGCAGAATCTAGAGACATGGACTTAAATGAACATGTTCGGTGATTGCTTGTTTTGGTTGCTTCCTGATTCAGGTACATCTCGGCTTGAAGTTCAGGAATATGACTTATCACCCAACTGGCCCAAATTCAGACAAATTACAGCTCGGACCGAAATAAATCTCCAATCCTAGTTAATTAAAATTTCCAACCAAGGCCTTTATTTAAAATAGTTGGATACGCTTTTGAAGTGATGTAATATTTTTGGATAAACCTTTTTGTTTTATAAACTTTATTTTTAATTGAGACTGTTTCATGTGAATGGTACATTAAAACATTTCAAAAGAGATGTCTGCAGATAAAGGTAAATCTCCACAATACACAAATATAGCAGTGGGAAGCCTTCTCATTTCAATACTTGAGCTACAAGAGAGAAAATTGTGGGGAAGGAACTTTGACAAAATATTAAACTATCAAAAAATATATCATTTATTAAAAATATAAAAAAATATTTAAAGAAAAATAAAAAATAAAAAATTACATTATTTTAAAAGTGTATCCAAAAATGTGAAATCATTTCAAAGGTTTGTCCTACATTTTTAAATTGTGGTCCAAACTGAAAAAAAAAAATCATGTTAGCTATGTTTTCAGTTTGGCTTTTTTTGTAAAAAATTTAAAATTCACTTTGAATATTTCTCAATGCACACTGTATTGAATAGTTTAATTATTTAAAAAAAATAATAAATTATTATTTGAACACCAAATGGAAGTAAATTACAATCCAAATAACAAAATTTAAATAGAAATAATTTGATTGGAATTGTACAGCTCAGCTTGGTTATTTTAGATTAAATCATGCAAATGTGTTTTCCACTGGCTATATTTTTATGTTTAGTATATAAACCCTTCCATAACAGATTTAAACGTATTTTATTTGCTGGGACTTCACGTAAAATAGCTACTCCGGGAACATAAAAAAATAATATACTGAAAACCAATAATTATATAAAAACATAAAAGACATTTATATTTCCATACACCACTGTGGTCGAATTCACATTCGCTTTTTCCTGAGCTTAAATCCCAAGTTCTGGAGTATAATATGAGTTGTTATGGTTCATAATCCTTTCTAAATATTGACTTCCTCCATATAATTTATCATATTTGTCACAAGAGACAAATTGAGTGCTGATAACCAGAACCCATGGTTACTAAAATCACAATTAGGTCTCCAAACAATTTCTAAACTCTAAATTTTTTGAGAATTGCTACTGTCTGTGATAATGTATACATAATTAGGGTAGCTTATTAAAGGAACACTCTTACACCATAACCAACACAGTGTTCTATAGTGCTTATGATGCCATAGTACCCACATTGTAAGTAGTCAAACCATTTTAGAGTGTCATTACCTACCCCCACTGCAACATTAACTCTGTGTCTGAGGATTTAAGGTTGTACTTTGCTCATCAGGTGTAACTAAAGTTACTAAGTAGGGGGGTACAGCTCTCTGGCTGACATAGTGAAACTGGGGTGCAGGAAGTGATGTCTACCAGTCTCATTTAAATTTTGTAGTATTGAGTTTTTCTGTTTTTTCACCCACCCAAACTTACACAACATGGATTTTTGTTGTGTGTGTGTTTTTTTTAAAACTAATATAGACTACTGGTGCAAAAATAAACAAGTCTTGCTCAAGTACATCGCTAGCAACACAGAAATACCCAAATTTTACTTTTCCGTGAGTTTGGAAAATTACAGGGCAAGTTAGAGATGTCATTGATGGAATTTCAACAAATTGATTTGCTGCACATAGGTCGCATTTTGGGGCTTATCGAATAAAATTATGCCTTAAAAGTAGACACTTTACGTAATTGCACAGGGTTCATTTTGAGTCTTGTGGGGCAATATTTCACCAATTTCTGTCAAAGTTTGCATCCATTTTTTATTTTCCATTTTTCACGCACACAGTGCATTATTGTGGTGTAATTTGTAAGCATGATGTAGGCTGCTGTACTAAAAACACAATGACACTTAGCTATATCTCCTGAGAATAAAATGTCCTGCCATAATAGCCTTTGCCAGGACTTATGTTACAGGACCAAGTTAAAGGACCACTCCACAACCATTAAGCAAATTAGCTTGATGAAGTGCATTATGGGTGAGGAGTATCCTATTTTAATGCCAGTTTATAAAAGTTTATAAAAACAAAAACTTTTTGTAAATAAAGTTTTTATTGAGTTTTCAGAAAACACAGACACAAATGTACGAGGTTCACACTTGGACAAAAGATAATGCACGTTTCACTAAATGTTATCATAATAGTCTTAATTTTTAGACTAGTAAAAAAAAAAAAAAAAAAGAAGGAAAATTAAAAATATAAAATAAAATAAGAGTTAACAAGACTTTTAGATTTAAATTATGGAATACCTTCCTGGCTATCAATCAAGCATCCAGGGAAGTTTACATCCTCCTTTTACCCCTTAAGGACACAACTTCTGGAATAAAAGGGAATCATGACAGAATATTTCCGTCATGTGTCCTTAAGGGGTTAATTTGTTCCCCTGAGCTCAGGGGAGCTAACAGAATTGGCAAGCCTAATCTACTCTGCATTCTCCCACACACACCTCAGACCAGCGTCTTCAGCTCTTCTAGTGCCTCTACAGACTTCAGACCAGAATGCACACCCATCGTTTTGGTTATTTCCAAAGTCTCTTCTGGGGAAAAAAGGTAGTCAAAAGAACTACAGGTTTTGCAAGCTCTTCTAAGATATACCCCAAATTACTACATGCATAAATACATGAATGCATGTATTCATTGGGGTATATCTACTAAAGAATGTTTTTTTCCTTCCAAGTATCAGTGTGAAGTGGTCGTTTAAAACCTATTTTTTTTGAAAATGTCCAACATTCCGTATTAAGAATATCATAATAAACAGTGTTCACACCACACATTGATTTTTACCAATAACTGTAATGTAAATGACTCTAGGCATGGATCTTGCAGATTCTAAGCTTATTGGCTTAAATTTCCGATTAAATGATTGAATTGGCTCCATGCCATGTAAAATGTTTTACTTAATGAAACCTAATCCCAAACCCACACATTGTCAGTAAGAGTAATGTACAAATTCTATATTCGTTGAATACCTGCGTGGATAGAAATACTTAACATACACGCACAAATCATCAACTGTCACACAAAAAACACTGGGGGTGAAAAGGTGGTACAAGTTTGCAGAATTTGCAAATCTGATCCCCTTTTTCACAAAAAAATATTTTTGAAAGTTCTGCTTTTTCATTTAGCCTAGGTGTCAGGTGCTGAGGTCATTTTCAGGGTTAAATAGCTGGAAAATGCTTGAACCCGTAAAGGTAAGATGACGACCAAACACATAGTAGACTGAAGCTGATATCGGGATGGGAGTATTCCTTTCATATTATAAATGTATTTCAACACATTCTAAGATCACTATTGTAGACATTCTTATGGCGAGAGATGTGGCTATTAGAATAAAATATAATGAATGTACGGAATTATTATTCAAATACTACCCATTGAAATGGCTAAAGCCACAGACTCTTTATATTGGATACAATATATATATATAAATTTATATGTACATTTTCTTGACTGCACTTTTTTTATTGTCATAATATCAATTGGTTTTTTTTTAGAACAGGTGCCTTAAAATTACACAGCTTATTCAAGGTGTGTTCTTTCCAGTTATTTATAAAGAATTATATTCTCGTCCTGAGAACTAATGCCCCTTTTTATACATGACAATACCTTACTGGTCTTAGCAGTTGGGGTATGCACAAGTAACTTGCAAACGTAATGGTAGTGAATCAACAGAAAAAGGCTGCAACCCTAAAAGGGGAATCCCTCTAAATCCTTTAGAGAATATACAAAAATAAAAAGATAAAAAAGGGCAGCGCCAAAAGACAATATAAAAAAATGAATAGATTACATCCGCTACAACATCCTGATGTATACTTCTACTTACTTCTTTGTAAAATGCAATTAAGCTAGTTTGACATGAACTATGTTTCATAAACCATACAGATTTTTTCTAGAAACAATGTTCCTCCCAGTGAATTTCTGAATATTATCCCTTAATAACCCTTCCAATTCTCTACCCAGCCAGAGATGTTAAGCACACAAATATGTAATTTCCAGGTTTTGGACCCTGTTTGAATATAGGAACCACATCTACTCTCCTCCAATCTTCCGGTATAATCCCTGAAAGAAAATAATCTTAAAAGATTAAAAGCAGAGGTTCAATTATGTCCACAATTAGTTGCTGCAGAACCTTGTCTTAAGTCATCCAATTACAATTATTTTGCAAGTGTTTTTGCAGCAATTACTTGCATTTCTGTTACCATAGGATCCTCCATAATATATACTGAAGAAAAAGAATTATTAAAAAATTCTGCCTTTTCCTGGTCTTCATTAATTAACACACCATTTCTGTTGTCAGTGTACTTACACTTTTATATTATTTTGTATGTATGTATTTAAAAATGTTTTGTGGTTGGCTTAGTTCTCTTTGGCTATCACTTTTTCATTTTCTAGTTTTGCGAATCTAATCACCTTTTTGCATGCATTATTGGCTTCCTTATATCTTATATAGGATGCGTCTGATATGTCCAATTTAAATGTTTTTAAAATTCCCTTAAATTTAGTCTCTTGATTTACTTTACCACATTGGTTTTACCACATTTGTTACCACATTGGTTTCTAAGCCACATTGGTTTCAATGTGTTTCTTTTATATTTATTATTCACTGGTACATACTGAGAAATGTACCTTTTTAATATTTGTTTGAAGATATTTAATTTAACCTCAGTGTTCTTTTTTTAATAAAGAGTTTATGCCAGTCATTATCTAAAGTTGCCCTTATGGTTTTTAAAATTATATGTTTAAGCCTACCCTACGTGCATTTGCTTTTTTGAGTTAATTTCAAAGGACACCATATTGTGATCACTATATACCAAGTGCTCCCTGCAACGGAGCTCCCTGTACCCCTGGCTGGATACCGCCGCCAAGGACCCCTTCCTAGCTGGAACAGGGGACAAACCACAGCACTTCTGCCCAAAGTCGCCGTAACTTGACTGGGGTCCTGAAACCGCTCTCTCCTGGAGCCGATTGGGGAGCCCGTTCTATCCACCCCCAGGCACTCAGTCCTGGGAGCTCTAGTCCTTACAAGGGCTTTCCCCAGTGAATCCTCCATACTGGAACAGTAATTAGCCCTTTCCCCTCCCAGTAACCAGATGACACATAGTTCTGAGAGTACAAACTGGAATGTTTTAATCTGGCCAGATTGCCTGCTTTTATACAGTTTCAGATACAGTTAAGCACGCACGCCCCTGACACTCCCACACACACACGATAATCCCTCTTCTGGACCTGAGAGGGGACTAGCTCCTCCTCTGTGTTTAATAGATAATTGAGTCAGGAACTGAACTAACTTAATTATCTCAAGGCACAGAAAAACATACAATATTACAAGAACCCCAAAATATCTTTAAAACACATAAAACCTCCCACAAAAGTTACATCCCCTGATAACCCCGATCTGGGGGACCAACATATCCAAAAATCACCCAGATCAGTTCAGGGGTTCAGAATTTTCCTGGAAGTCATAATATTGACCGACCATTCACATGGTCCTATTCCCAAAACAGTTCCATGAAATCTGTGCTAACGGTCGGTCAAGTAAAGCCCATAAAGCTTCCACATTTTCCTTGTCACATTTTACTCGCTTAAGATTTGGCTTTAACTCATTTTTTTATTTACAAACCTACCCCCCCACATTTCCTGTTTTATTGTATCCTTCCTAAATAATGTGTAGCCATTTAAATTTACGGCCTAGCCACATGTCTCATCCCACAATGTTTCTGTCATACCTATTATGTCATATTACTTAGTGTGTGCTATTGCTTCAAGTTCCCCTATTTTGTTATTTAGTCTCCTTGCATTAGTAAGCATACATTTAATATTATAAGTCACTTCTACTTTATGTGAATTTTTATTACTATTACATACCTCCTTTGTTTTGATCTTGCTCCTTCCCCATCTCCAAGCCCCTTGTGCTGTGCTAAAGCCCATCTTCTTTCTGCCCTAACTCAGTTTCTGTGTTTTTCCCCCTTCCTCCACCACCACTAGTTTAAAATCTCCTCTTATCTTGTCCTCCAGCAGAGCAGACCTATAGTCTTCTTCCCAACATAGTCTAATTACCATTGGTTATGGTGAATGCTCCATTGGCAAAATCTGAGGTATAAAAAGGTCACTAAAATAAAAGTGTGGTGTCCTGGAGATATTATGTAAAGAAAATACGGTAGAACAGAAAGATGGCTGGGAGATGTTGTGGAGAAAGGAAAAAAAGAGTACAAAACTAGAAAAGGCGATTTTTAAACTATTTTCTTTGTCCTGTCTCTTTCCCTGACATCTTTTTGTTCTACAGTATTTGCTTTGCACTCTAAATAATAGCGCATATACACCCCACATTGATTTCAGTGACTTTTCATTTACATGCTTGCACAGTACTGGTGAATCCTGATCTACTGAGCATCATTTAGCAACCTACTTCTACACTTCCTCCACCTACCAATCTTAATCTTAATTGGGCCACTTAATTGGGCCACTCTCCCGTACTTTATTCCTATTCAGTATTTCTTATTCAGAATGTGTGCTTTGCAGGCTTGATTCATGTTATAATCGGAGATGGCATTATTTTTTACCTAACACAACCCGCACCATCATGCGTCTTTTATATCACATTATTTTGTTAATTACTTTGTTTTGTTATACAAGTTATGGAGTGTCATGTTCTCTGTTTCTTGCCTTCCAGTTGCTGTAAAATTCAGCACACATGAACACATACACAGACACTCACATGAATAGATAAACACAGGTAATGCTAATAGCATTTATATGGCGCCAATATATTCCATAGCAATTAGCATTACAATTCTAAAATAGGGATATTTGACAACAAGTAATTTACATACAGACTATAACACAGACAAGAAGTGAAAAAGGCTCTGCAAAAACTAGCTTACAATCTACGAATGCACAAACATACACAATCATAAACAAATACATACAAAAAAAAATAACAGAACTAAAATATTCTAATATTGATTTTTTTTTCTATAAAAATATTTTTGGTTAATCAGTTCCTATAAAATGTTTTTACATTAAAAAATCCCAGACGTGTACATTTTTTATATATATATAAACTGTAGCCTTGCCAAAGAACATCTTTGCTTAGATTCCAGAATTAAGATTTTTAAGCCTATGAGTGAACTAAAATATGCAAAACTATATTAAATGTGGAATTCATGCTTTATTTGTACTTTTTCATTGTAATATTAGAAAGTAAAAACATGGGAGGGTTAGGCTTTCGTAGAGCGGCTCTATATTGCTGCATGTCACTGTGTGTTATGTAGGACGCTACACAGACAAAGTATTTTCTCCTCACCCTCCTAGTTCCTGGTCTGATTTCCTAAAGGTACAAGGCTGATTCGTGGTATAGTAAACTCCCTTTCCTGGCATGAACTTAAATTCTCTGGAAAGAAAAATAAAATCCAAGACTTAGTGGGAATCAGGAACATTAATATTTACTCATAAAAGAAAAGTTAATTCTTAGAAGTTAATATTTTCATATGTCTTAAAGTGTCATTGAAGCTCAAAATGTACATTTTATTCATCAAATAGAATAGTTAAGGTTAGAAAACCAGCAAACAGATTAGTTTCTCACAATTTACCCTTCAGGCTATAATATATTTTATATTATGTTTATATATTTTATATGTCAATGAAGCTTAAAATGAAACAGGGCCTGCTCATATTCGAAAGCACAAACATGCAAAATCTTTGGGGGTATTTGTTAAACTATGTAAATGTAGTGAACTGTTGCAAATTGCGAAGTGCAAATATCAATTAAGCATGCGCATTAGTATAACCTTTAGTTAGCTGCTTATCTCCATGAGGAATTTCCTTAAACAGGTATTAGTGTTATCTGTCAATGGTGTCAGATACACATGTGAGAGATAACATGGGTCTAGGTTTCATGGTTTGTTGCTGTGTAAAAGGTATGTTTAGTATCCATTGTCCCTCACTAACCGGTCGTTAGGATAGGCTAGCTGCTGCCTATTATTCCACAGGGTAGTGTACAGGTACATGATAGGAGAAAGTGTGGGTGAGAAACGGGTTTAAGGGACAGAGGGGCAGTGATTGCTTGGGATGGGGAGTTAGAGCAAGAAAGAGAGAGGAAAAAAAGGGAGGGGAGAAAGGAAGATTCCACCCTCGCCACCCAACTCCCCTTGACCAGCCTCCCACTGGCCGCGCGTCCCCCCCCAGGCAAACATCTAACGACAATAGAAAATTTTTATGGCAAACTCTAAACAAGTTCATTTATTTTTTTTACATTATAATTCTTTTAAATAAGTCTAAAAGAAGACATGACACATGCCATCTTACTTGTGTCTTTCATGGTTTGGAAGTTCCAGTTCACTATATTGTTAAATGCACCAGTTCATTAATAGAGGAGAGAGACTCCTGGGAGTTGTACTTTGAGATGGCATTTTAATATGTCCTCTTTTCTAGAGAAATAATAATAATGATGTTGTTTTGCAAACTGAATAGCAGGCACGCAGAACAGCTCTCGAGTGAGATCCAGAGCATATGATACATACATCATATCAGTTTTTGACATACGTTCTATATTCCAATAGTTAAGTGTTTTTAGAACCTTTCCAATTATTCTGGGCTGCACATGAAGTGGGATTAAAACTGCCTAGTGTCCAGGGGTTAAACTTGGAACCTGGAACCAAGAATCTGCAAGTTCCCATTCACAATCTCTATGTAAATAATGAAAATTAGATGCCAAACTGTTAACATGCCTAGGGCCCTGGGTTTTCTTAATCCTTCTAAACTTTTAATTTAAATTGTTTTTTAAGCATATTGCCCCTATCCTCATTACAGTCCTTCTCACCATCACATGCCTTATACCCCCGTATCCCATAATCACAGACCTTTTGCCCATCTACAGTCTTTATCCTCCACAACAGCCTTTATCAACTCCAACCACAGTCCCTATCCCCCTACATTACAGTCCCTATCCCCCACACCCCACAGTCCCTACGCCCCAACACCTTCTGCTGGGGTGTTTGGAGGGCAGCTTTTTGCCTCGCCCTGCAAAGTGCCGCCCAAGGCAAATGCCATGTTAGCCTCACGTTACATATACCACTGCAAACAACACAGGTAACTACCATACATACAACACCACAAGCAGCCTCCCCCCCAAACACACAACCTCACAAGCAGCCTCCAAACACATACAAATCACAGGTAGCCTCCCTATAAACACACAAAACACCCTTTCTCAGCCCAGTCCCTCTTTTGCTCTCTGATATTCCAGTTATGGGACACCAGAGAAAAGTCACTAGAAAATAGTAGAAGTGTGTCATTAAATTCTCACAGGGAATTTTCCTTCTGCCAGAGCTCTGTGCATTAGCTGCCCAGGAGGGGCATCACATTGGCAATCACACCTTGAGAAGTATGCGTGTCCCCAACCTCCCATATTGGCCTGCTTAGCCTTTAAATACCTGGAATGAACTTTTCTTCCAGTCCAGCCCTGCATGGTGCAATTGAAGGTTATACTACTTTCAAAATCTATTTTAACGTTAACATGCATAATTGACATTAAACCAAGTTTGAATAATTTAATCTTCATAGCTGCGAAAATAATATAGAGATTCATCATGAAACAAAATAATTTTCCTAGAATTGCAGTTATTAAAAAAAATGATGATCTCAGATTTATAGCAACATCTTATCTTGAATTAGATATCCTGCGTGTTAAGCTATCTGATCTGGGAATCAAACCATTTGCCATCTTGCAGCGAATATTTGCAATATAGACATCGGATATTATCGATTATATTTCAGTTTGTCATTGTTGTTGACATTGTAACATTATTATAAAATTATCTACTTTGTAAAGTGGTACATATATTGCATCACCTCAAATACATTTTAAATAAAACATACATAACTATTGGCCATGTCTTTCTACCCATTTTTTTTAATATTATATATATACTACTGATTTTGCATTCTGACTTAATACATAAATTATTTTTTTCTGTACTTTATTTAATAGAAGCTTTAAATAGCTAGGGTTCTCCTACCTATATTTGTGACCTCCACCCTCATTTGCAGTGGTTTAAAATGTAAGCTTTAATTACTTTACATACTGCTGCAGCAGGGCCGGGCTGGGAAAAAACATTTGCCCAGGGCATTTTTTAATAACATCGGGTTGAGCCAGAGGGGTGCTGTTGTATCCAGGGCCTGCGCAATAATTTTTGCCGCCCTAGGTGAAAAACATTTTGCTACCCCATTCGTTCCACCCACTCATGCAGATTTACATACACTGACCCATACACACACATGCTGACCCATACAGACCCACACACTGAAACCCATGTAGACATACGCTGACCTATACACACACACAGAACCATACACACAAAAGACCCATAAATACACACACACTGACCCATGCAGACACATGCTGACCCATACAGAGACCAATACATACACACACACACACACACTGAGTCATAAAGATATACACTGACCCATACACAGACACTGACCCATGAAGACACACACTGACCCATCCACACACACACTGACCCATGCAGACTCACAGAGACCCATACACACATCTATACATACATACAAACACACACCCACAGACCCATACATACACACACACACAGACCCATGCATACACACACACACCCATACATACACACACACACACATACATACACACATACACACACACACACACACACAGACCCATACATATACACACAGACCCATACATACACACATACACTCACACAGACCCATACATACACACACACACACAGTCCCATACAAACACAAAGAGACCCAACAGACTGACATACACAAACATACTGACTGAAACATACTGACACACATTCTATGAAACACACTGTGCATTCTCTCTTGCCTTCATTGCACTTTGCTCTTCATTCCTGTCTTCTTTACTGCACCCGGCAGCCAACACTTTACTGCACCCGGCGGCCAACACTTTTTTTCCAAGCCCTAGTCTACAAGTAAGTGCTCCCTAGCGCCTGGCAACGCGGCCTGCTACATATAATCAATCCCACTTGATACGGGGATGGCCAGACAAGCAGTAAAGCCACTGCTGGCACCCCACCTAAGTAGACGCCCTAGGCAGCAGCCTACTTAGCCTATAGGAGGAGCCAGCCCTGGTTGTGTCATCACTAATGATGAGCATGTCCCCCTCAAAGTGAGCATGATGGTTCAATATTTTTCCAGGGCAGCCCATGCGCAAAGCCCTGCTGAAGTGCTCTCCCATGAAAAAAGGATGATAAAAGGACTGTAGGGGGCGGAGCCTAACAGCGGAGCTGAGCGGTCGCAACTTACTGGAGCTCCGGCTGCACCGCGACGATTTGGGGGAAAACACAGCTTTGATCAAGCTGTTTCGTACCGGGTCCAACCACGTGCAGCTGGGGAGCCACCCGGAGACTGCCTGGAGCAACAACTGCAACGCTAGCCCCATCACTCGGGTCTGCAGCACGAGTTGGGGCCTACCACATGCGGGCAGGCGGGAAGTGGCCATTCCCCCTGCTAAGGTACAGGGTGACTCAGCTCCCACAGTAGACTCCACCAGAGACTTGCCTCACCACCCCCCCACCCCCCACCGGAGAGGGAGATCCCGGTATCATACACATACCCACAGACGATATGGGGCGCAAGCATTAAAGACAGTCCCAGACAGACAGGCCTGCAGTGCAGGATATCAGACTATCCTTTGGGAGAGCACCCCAGCAAACTCCCACAAGGGCGGCAGCTGAGCAATACAGTGAGCAAGATGCCTCTGACGACTCTCCTGAAGAGGAGGAATATATCATCTCTCCTCACCCAGATGGAGTGTACCAGCGAACTAACTCAGATGAGGACTCATCCCCCGCCACAAAGGGAGATATTAAAAAATTGCTCCTAGATCTGAGAACAATGTGGAAGTCCGACCTCCAGGAAACACAAACTGAGGTCAAGGCCCTGCAGCATGAGATGTCTGCAATGGAGAGCAGAGAACAAGCCAGGGACACTCAGCTCCAGACCACTACACAACATGTGGAGGATCTCACCTCACAAGTTAAACAAATAAGCAAAATGGTGCTCACACTGGAGTCCAGACACAGGCGTCGGAATGTGCGTCTGAGAGGTCTACGTGAACAGGTTGAGGGGGGGGACACACTGCAATATGTTCAAAAGCTATTTACCTCAATGGGCATTCACAGCCCCACAGGCACCCCTTGCATCCTGGCCGCCTTCCGAATACGCAAATCCGCAGCGGCACCAGCAGGCGCACCGAGAGATGTCATTGTGACAACCAAGGACATTGCGGTGAGGACCGCTATTATGGCTAAATCCAGATCTATGGGCCAAGTGAGTTTTGAGGGCCACAACCTCTCCATCTACAGTGACCTCCCATTTTCCATCCTGGCGGAAAGAAGACAGCTGGCCCCAGTGGCTAGGAGGCTGCGGG
This sequence comes from Pelobates cultripes, assembly GCA_933207985.1. Classification (NCBI taxonomy): domain Eukaryota; kingdom Metazoa; phylum Chordata; class Amphibia; order Anura; family Pelobatidae; genus Pelobates; species Pelobates cultripes. The sequence continues at coordinate 294,708,469 of OW240915.1, read as the reverse complement.
ACTGCTCCATCAGATATCGATGGAATGCGGATGGATCTCTGGCCGTCACACAAGGCACAGAAACATTCACCCTAACTTCTTCAGATAACCCAGAGACTCTCTTTAACAAACTGGGCCGACCAGCCGCCAACACGCCAGAAGAGAAAAACCGAGAGGGAAAAACACATGAGAAAAAGGCCATGGGGAGAGCGAAACAACAGAGCAGTCCGACCAAGAGACACCTGCCTAACACCAGGGACAGTTCTGAATCGCCATAACTGTTATCAAGGAACTGTCGGAGTGCTGTTCCCTTCAATGCTGCCATGTTCTATAATTTTCTATAATTTTCTTGTTTTTACATATATATATGCATATAACCTTTTATTCCTTATATAAAGTGTTAAGATCTGCGGACACCTACCGCCCGCTGATGCAATATATCATTATACATGACTTTTATATTGCCAGGCTTGTAATTCCACATATATGTTGTGGTTGAGTTTGTATCTGCTGTCGTGGCACTACGAGCATGTGGTATATGAACCTATACTTGCCTAGCACGTGTTAAACTCCGCTCGCTGTTCCTATAGTTAATGTGCAATTTTTAGACCATGTTTAACTACTTATGTGCTAACTAAATAACCTAAACTGTCAGCTCAACTTAGCCTACTATTCTTGAACTCACTAGTCTGACTTATCTAAAGCTTACTCTTTAAAAAATTGTGCCTAAATATCAAATGTCACATCTTGTATTGCATATTTAATTTCTATATACCTCAATACCGCTGTTGTGGCATACTGAGGCTGTTTGTTAATTTGTGCACAACAAAAATAAAGAAATAAAAAAAAGATAAAAGGACTGTACTTGTTCTGCTCAGCACAATTGGATTTAATGACATGCTTGTGCTGCATTTGCTTGTGACTTGTGTCTCTGGTGTTTCCAAAGGGGCATACCAGAGGAAAAAAGGGTCTGGAAAGAGTATCGTGCATGTGTTTGGAGGCTTCTTGTGGGGTTGCATGTATGAAGATTGCAGTGTTGTCTTTTGTGTAAATAGACCAGTATCAGTTGTGTTGTGTTTGTGATGCAGTATGTGTAGCTCCGTGCTGTAGTGTTTGTGGCTAGGGGCTGTAGAAAGTGTGTGCATATAGGTGATGTAGCATGTGTGCGTTTAGGGGGCATAGTGTATATGTGTAAAGGTCATGTAGTGTGTGTATAGTGTGTGTCTAGGGAATGTAGCCCCATGTAGCCAAGCGCAGCTAAGCGGAAAAAGGCCTTGACAGGGGTTAGGAGGCGGGCCTAGGAGGAAGTAAGCAAGGGAGTGGAGTTATGGGTAAGTGGGTTTGGTTATTTAAATGGGCAGCCATTTTAGTTAATTCATTTTAACTTCCTACCTGGTTAAGTTTGTGTCCGCTCCTGTGGGCACAGATTTGGCTTGGTAGGGCTTTTTCCTCTTTTGTCTCCCTGCAGGGCCGATGGACGAAGTGGAGCGACTGCTGGAGCGGATCCGGTCGGCGGCGAGGCACCAGGGGGCTGACTGGCTGAAGGCCCAGTTAGGCCCGGCCCTGGCGGCGGCGGAGGGCCAGGACGGCGGCGGACGACGGCCTGTTCGGGCCAGGAGGCCTCCGGAGCGGCTAAGCCCGGGTGTGGGACCCGGTGAAGACATCCCTGGTGGTCCGGGAGGCTCCGGTGCGGGCGGCAGCAGGCCCGGCAGCCGCGTGGTAGAGGCCCCGCCTCCCCGCGAGCGGCCGGAGCCTAGGACCAGTGCCCGGCGCCGGGGGGACGGTCGGGACGGGGCCGTCGCGGCTGCCGGGTCGGACGTGGCCGGGCGGTCCCCTGGAGGAGCGGGCAGCATGGAGCTGCGGCCCGGGAGGGCGCGCGCCCCGTCGGAGGCGGAGATCGGCGGGGCCGGGACCGGGAGGACACGTGGCCGGTTCCCGGCCCCAAAGGCAAGTGCAGGGGGCTCCGGCCGGGGCCCCCTTGGCGGGAAAAGTGCTGGGGGGGTCCTGTCAGGGGGCGGAGGGCGGAGGGCCCAAGTGGGGGGTGGGAAGGCCTCCCAGGGACCGCGGGTGGTGGATGGGGAGGGCATAGGGGTCATAGGTGGGGGGAGTAGTGGTAGGGGTGGGGGGGTTGTGGGTGAGGAGGGACTGCTGGGCTCCCCCAGTAGGGGAAAGGGGGCCTCCTTGGGCTCTGGGGCTAGGCCGGTGCGGGTAGGGTCGGGTAGGCCTGGTTTAGGGGTTGGGGGGGCCAGTCTGGTTGAGGGGGGTCTAGGTCCCCTTAGTCTGGGAGCCAGTTCAGGTGGGGGGTTGGGCTCTAGCCGGAGGGGTGAGCGTTTGGGGGTGCAGGGTAGTAGAGGGGGGGGGTCCGGTTCAGGGTCCTGTAGTGGTAGTCCCTCTCCGGTTCGGGAAGTAGAGCCACGGGGGAAGAGGGGGGGGAGGGGGAGGTCCCGGCAGCGCCGCTCTAGGTCAGGGAGCTCGGGAGAGAGCGGGTCTAGCGTCCCCAGGGGTGGTCGGCGGGGACGTATGCCCGGGGAAAACAGGAGGAGCCGTAGCCCTAGGGGCTCCCGCGCGCGGCGCGTGCAGGGGGCACAGCGGGAGGCTTTGGCAATGGGCAGGCGCTCCCAGGGTCGAGACGGGGGGGATGCGAATACTCAGTGCACCCTACCCAGGACTTCTTCTCCTCTTTCCAGGTCACGGAGCTGTTCCATATCGACACGGGCAAGGCACCGGTTTGGCTCCCCGGTTGGCGAGGTATCGGCGGGAGTCGCTCTCCCTGGACATCGGGCAGTCGACGACGCAGCCCCTGCCGCGTCAGTTGCAGGGGGCTTGGCCGGTGAGTCTTGTGGGTCACTACACTCCAGTTCCTTGGTTAGCACACTGCAAGCACTGCTCCACTCGCTGGGGGCGGGGGGTGACACGGGGGGTGGCGTTGGTCGGGTTTGGGCCCCGGGGACGGAGGTCCCTGGTCCTAGTGGGGTTTCCGTGGGGCTTAGTTCGGGCGGGGACGTGGGGGTGGCGCCCGAGGCGATGGCGGCCGGGGGTGACAAGGCGGAACTGGCCGGGGGTATTCCGGATGCAGCGAGGCAGCACGCATACGTCTCGTTTGCGGGCCCCCTGGGGGTTCATCTGAAACAGGACGTGAAAGAGAAGCTCTGGAAAGGTGAGTTCTGCGAGATCTTCTCCCTGCTCCCCTTGGAGGACTTTATTGACCTCAAGGAGGAGGATAAAAAGGATGAAAAGAAGGAGGAGGAGGAGAAGAGGAAGCGGTATCGCAAGATTCCGAAATCCTTTGGCAACTGGTTACGGGCGTTTTGCGTGCTAGCTAGCGTGCTGGGGGAAAAATCGCCGGGATTATGCTCGTCCCTGTTCTGCTACCTGGACGGCATTTGGGAAGCATATCGCACCTATGGGGGGCTGGCATGGTGGCGATACGATGAACAGTTTAGGCAGCGACTGGCGGCTAACCCGGGGATGAGGTGGGATCAGATGGATCTGCCCCTCTGGATGAAGCTAATGATGGCTCAGAAGGCGCAGCCCTTTCCAAACTCGGCCGGCGCGAAGGGGCAGTCCGCCTCGTCGGCCGCTTTGCAAAAGGGCTTCTGCTGGCTCTACAATGAGGGCCAGTGCAAATGGGGAAACGCGTGTCGATTTAAGCATGAGTGCTCCGGTTGCGGGGGTGCTCATGGGCTCAATCGCTGTTTCAAAAAAGGGAAGGCGGGAACAGCCGGAGCGGCTGCCGGGGCCGGAGGGAATGCTTCCCCTGCCCCGGGGCTTCACGCCGGTGAGGCTAGACGCGATGGAGCCGTGGCTAAGCCGCTACGGTAACAGGACTGATGCCTCGGTACTTAGGGAAGGCTTCGGGCGGGGTTTCTTTATTCCCTTCCGGGAGCGGGGGGTTCGGGGGGGTTGCGCAACCTGAAGTCGGTGGCGGATTTCCCGGGGTGGTACGGGAGAAACTAGACAAGGAGGTTGCGCTGGGGCGGATGGCGGGCCCGTTTGCGGTGCCCCCATTGGAGGACCTACGGGTTTCCCCTCTTGGGGTGGTGCCAAAGAAGGAGCCGGGGAAATTCCGGCTCATTCACCACCTCTCCTACCCAAAAGGGGAGTCGGTGAATGACGGTATTGATAAGGACCTATGCTCGGTCTCGTATGCATCATTCGACCGGGCGGTCGAGCTGGTTAAACGGGCCGGGCATGGGGCACTTATGGCAAAAGTGGATATTGAGGCGGCGTTTCGGCTGCTGCCTGTCCACCCGGACTGCCACCACCTGTTGAGATGTTTTTTCGAGGGAAAATATTTCGTGGACTTGTGCCTCCCTATGGGCTGTTCTATTTCATGCTCCTATTTCGAGAAATTTAGTACTTTTCTCGAATGGGTGGTGCGGGTCGAGGCGGGGAACCGTTCGGTGGTGCACTACCTGGACGATTTCTTTTGCGTGGGGCCGGCTGCCTCCTCGGCATGCCAGCAACTGCTTAGGACCGTGGAATGGGTGGCGGGCCACTTTGGGGTGCCGCTGGCAGCGGATAAGACGGAGGGCCCGACGACGTGCCTTAGTTTCTTGGGGTTAGAAATAGATTCTATCTTGGGTGAATGCCGACTGCCTCGGGACAAGTTGGAGGGGCTCAAGGGGGCGGTAGCTGCGGTGACCGTTGAGCGCAAAGTTACGCTGCGGCAACTGCAGTCGCTAATAGGGATGCTGAACTTTGCATGCCGTGTAATTCCTATGGGGAGGGTTTTCAGCCGCAGCCTGGCGGCTGCTACGGCAGGAGTTCGATCCCCGCATCATTTCATACGGGTGTCAGCAACCATGAGGGCTGATTTGGGCGTGTGGGATGCCTTCCTGCAGGATTTCAACGGGACGGTGTTTTTCAGGCGGGCGGGTAAGTCGGCGGCGGAGTTGGAGCTCTTCACGGATGCTTCGGGTAGTGTGGGCTTCGGGGCCTACTTTGGCGGGAGATGGTGCGCGGAGCGGTGGCCGGAGGCATGGGGGTCTAGCCCAGTCATGCGCAACCTGGCTTTTCTGGAATTATTCCCGTTGGTCGTTGCAATGGCACTATGGGGCAAAGGGCTCCGGGATCAGAAAGTGGTCTTTTTCTCGGACAACATGGCGGTGGTGCATGCGGTGAATAATCAATCGGCTGCCTCTAAGCCGGTGGTTAGGTTGCTGCGGCGCTTTGTGTTGATGTGTATGTCACGGAATGTTGTGTTTCGCGCGCGTCATGTCCCTGGGTACCTGAATGAGGTGGCTGACGCTCTGTCTCGTTTTCAGTGGTCCCGATTTTGGTCGATGGCGCCAGGAGCATTGAAGGAAGGGGAGGCTTGCCCGGACGAGATATGGCAGCTGGGAGCGTCCTGCTTGGGGGACTTGTGAAGGCTTCACTGGCACCGGCCACATGGGCCTCCTACAGTAAGGTCTGGGACTCTTGGGAACGATAATTAGACGGGTTGGAGCATGGCTTACGTGGGGATGCGCTGCGGGACGCTTTTCTATGGTACACCTGCCAATTGCTGGCAAAGGGGGCGTCCCCGGCAGTGGTCGACAGGTCCATGGCGGCAATGGCGCTCTGGTTCCGATGGCGCGGGTCGGAGGATCTGACTAAGACCTTCCTAGTACGGCAGGCGCTGAAGGGTTATCGAAAGGGCCGCAGGACCTGTGACTCTAGGCGCCCGGTGTCGGTACGGGTATTGGGGGATCTGGTGGGTCGGTTGCCGGAAATTTGTTTCAACGGGTTTGAGGTCTCTCTGTTCAGAGCGGCTTTTCTCTTGGCATTTTTCGGGGCGTTCCGCGTGGGGGAGCTGGTGAGTGCCAGTAGGGTGGTGCCCGGGGGTCTGCAGGCCTCAGGGGTTCGTGTTTTGGAGGGTAAGGTGGTTGTGCATCTGGGTAGTTCTAAGACGGACGTCCGTGGCGTGGGTAGGGACGTTACGCTATGGGCTCTGCCGGGCGCAGCATTGTGCCCGGTGGCTGCAGTGGCGGAGTACATGGCTCGGAGGCCGGCGGTAGGGGGTTCCTTCTTGGTACATGCGGATGGTTCTTCCCTGTCCCGGTTTCAGTTTACAAAGGTTTTTCGGGCCGGGCTAGGTAAGTTGGGGCTTCCGGCCGGACGTTTTGGTACTCACTCCTTTCGCATTGGGGCGGCCACGGAGGCTGCACGGTTGGGATTAGGAGATGAGGTCGTGAAGCGCATAGGGAGATGGGAGTCGGTGCGGTTCCGCTCATATGTGCGGTTGGGCTTATTGGAATAATAAAAAAATAAAAAAAAAATAAAAAAAAAGGTACATGTCTGGGTAGGTATATGTTTATATATGTGTATGTATAGATATGGTGCGGGGGTGGACATGGACGGAGGAGTCCTCTTTTGCCTTTCCCTCATGCTTGTTTTCTTCTTCTCCCCAGGACGGGTTGCTTGGATTGTGGGACATTCTTTTGTCTTCTGGGCCGAGAGGAGGGCCGCAGCTCGAATGCAGGGCCAGCAGCTGGGCTTTCCGAAGGACCAGTTGACAGTCCGATGGTTTGGGTACAGGGGATTTTGCTGGGGGGAGGTTTGTGGGGCAATGTTTAGGATGGTGGTGGGCGGGAGGACACCGGACATGGTGGTCCTTCATGCTGGGGGTAACGACTTGGGCCTCACGCCACAACGTCGGTTGGTAAAGTGGATGAAGCAGGACATCAACAAATTGAGGGACCTGCTTCCGGGGGTTATGTTAGTGTGGTCGGAGATTGTCCCAAGGCGTCGATGGCGGCACGCGCGGGATCCGGTGGCGATTGATCACTGCAGGAAAAAGGTGAACAGCTTAATGGCGAGCTTCGTTAGGAAGATGGGAGGGGTGGTGGTACGGCACAGCGAGTTGGAGGAGGGGTTGCCGGGGTACTACCGCTCGGATGGGGTTCACCTTTCGGAGGTGGGTTGGGATCTGCTCAACTTGGGTTGGCAGGTTGGTATGCAGCGGGCGCTGTTTCTTCGGGTGGCGGAGCTCAGACGGCTTAAGGGGTCAAGGTCTGAGCTTATGGCGGGACGGGGAGCTGAAGGAGAGGAAATAGGCTCCCCAGGATGAACGTAATGGAAAACAAACAAGTGGTGGTCATTGGTGGTTGATAGGTTTCGAGTCCTGTCGGTGGCTCAGAACCTGGTGGGGTAGGGGTATCCGGGTATACCCCTGCCGTGGTTAATGGATGGTTGGCACTTTACATCGATTGGAATAATGTTGATGTATGTTATATATATATGTTTATTTATATGGGGGTCATTGCCCTTTATATGTTAATGGAAGGAATAGGATGCGAGGGCGGAGTATGGGGGGCAATGACCCATGTTTACTTGTTAAGTTATTATTATGATTATTATTGTTATTATTATTGTTTGCTAAATAAAGCTGTGGACATATTTCCCCATATCCTCTAGTATGTGCGTTATTGGGTTGGGTTATGGGGTGGTTGTCCTGGATTCCGACCGCCCAAAATGGCGACTATACACCTGTCATGTAGCCCCATGTAGCCAAGCGCAGCTAAGCGGAAAAAGGCCTTGACAGGGGTTAGGAGGCGGGCCTAGGAGGAAGTAAGCAAGGGAGTGGAGTTATGGGTAAGTGGGTTTGGTTATTTAAATGGGCAGCCATTTTAGTTAATTCATTTTAACTTCCTACCTGGTTAAGTTTGTCCCACCCACCCTCCCTGTTTTGTTATGTGTGGTTTTGTCCCGTTTTTTCACAGCGGCGGGACGGGGAGCTGAAGGAGAGGAAATAGGCTCCCCAGGATGAACGTAATGGAAGACAAACAAGTGGTGGTCATTGGTGGTTGATAGGTTTCGAGTCCTGTCGGTGGCTCAGAACCTGGTGGGGTAGGGGTATCCGGGTATACCCCTGCCGTGGTTAATGGATGGTTGGCACTTTACATCGATTGGAATAATGTTGATGTATGTTATATATATATGTTTATTTATATGGGGGTCATTGCCCTTTATATGTTAATGGAAGGAACGGGATGCGAGGGCGGAGTATGGGGGGCAATGACCCATGTTTACTTGTTAAGTTATTATTATGATTATTATTGTTATTATTATTGTTTGCTAAATAAAGCTGTGGACATATTTCCCCATATCCTCTAGTATGTGCGTTATTGGGTTGGGTTATGGGGTGGTTGTCCTGGATTCCGACTGCCCAAAATGGCGACTATACACCTGTCAAGTATTTTTATTTTTTTTGCTTACAGGGGATCTAGTGCGTTCATAGCAATTCCAGAGTGTTTATAGAGGGGAGTGGAGGAGGGTAAGGACCACTAAGGGGGGCAAGAGGATAATGAGCACTGAGGGGAGGGAGATTACCACTAAGGGGGTGGGGGGAGGAGGGGACCTACCAAGGGTTTGCAGAGGAGGCCACTAGGGGGGGAAGAGGGGAAGGACCACCAAAGGAGGGGAAGGACCACTAAGGAGAAGGGAGGAGGGTAAGAATAACTAAGAGGGTAAGGACCACTAAGGGGGGGAAGAGGGTAAGGACCACTAAGGGGGGGAGGGGAAGAGAGGAAGGACCACCAAAGGGGGCGAAGAGGGGAAGGACCACCAAAGGGGGTGAAGGAGGACCACTAAGGGAGGAGGGGAGGAGGTCCACTAAGGGGGGAGAGGGTAAGGACCACTGAGGGGGGAAAGAAGGTAAAGATCACTGAGAGGGGGGAAAGAAGGTAAAGATCACTGAGAGGGGGGAAAGGGGAAGGACCACTAAGTGGTTTGGGAGAGGGAGGACCAATAAGGGGGAGGGATAGAAGACCACTAAGGGGGAGAGGAGGGAGTGAGAAGACCACCAATGGGGGACTGCAGAGGCACAGGGGGGCACGGGAGAGCACTAAGGGACAGAAGGGGAGAACACTGAGGGACAGGAGGGAAGGGGAAATCAATAATTGACAGGAGGGGAGAGCACTATGAAATTTTTTTTTTTTAAATAAATAAATAGCTGCTCCCCTCTCAGTCCCTATCCTACCCCACAAATCCTCTCTTTTACACTACACACATACACAATGCATCCCCCACACACACACACACAGAAACATACAATGCATCCCTACTCACACACAGACACACCCAAAACACACAATGCATCCCTTACGCTCACACAAACACTCATTCTCTTACACACAGAAACAAAATGCATCTCTGACACACTCAATGCACCCCTTACAGACACACACTGTATTCAATTATATACACAGTAACACACCTTACATCCCTTACACACACACTCACACACACACACACACACAGAAACATACAATGCATTCCTTACACGCAAACAACTTTTTAATGGAAACACCCTGTCTTTTCAGCTAAAAGACACTTTGTGCAGACTGGCGTTGGCCCATATGGCAAAGCATATGGGTGGGGTATTGTGATGTCACAGGGTGGGCAGGACATATGGGGGGCAAAAATCCTTGCACCGGCCCTGAGTACACTATAGCGCTTCCTCTAGCGAGTTAATAAGAGTGGCGAATGCCATATGCTACAGACCATAGCGGTCTAATCACAGGGCAGCTCCACCAAAAGTGAGTATAAGTACCCAAGTCTGAGTTGCTTCTTTAACAGTTAGGAGTGTTTGATGCCAAGTGTATATTCATTTTCTGTTGGCTTCAATGTGTTAGAAGCACCTGGTGACCCCTCAACGCATTAATTGCCTTGATCCATTGTAACTGCAAGTTTTTATCCAATTGAGCACCCATTTAAGCAGACAATTCTGCTTAAATGGTGTAAAGGGGCCCTGGATGAGTTGGTCGCATTTGCATAATAGTTTTGGCTGAGAAGTTGTCATCCAACACAGTCAGCACACACTGGCATGTTTTTTCAGAGCTTACGTGGCCAATTTAATGTACATATATGTCATTATCAAATCTTTTAACTGTAGGTAATGAAAAACCATGTAGAGACAAATGAGTACTGCTCCTGAAAGTCCCCCATTAGTAACACCTGCCCCTTCTACAACAGATAATCCCCCTCTTTATCCACTGTTGGTTTGGAAAGGTTGGGGGAATCACTGTTAACGAGTCTATGGGAGTCAGTGGGAGTCATTGGTTAGTTAGCTTTATATTGTAAAAAAATAAATATCAATCTAAAATGGGGTTTTGTGTCATTTGAAATGCAAAATCACAATACGGCCACCTCAATTTCGGTGTGCACAAGAGGTGTAATAGGGGAAAGATTCAGAGAAAGAAGGATTTCCCAACTAAGTGGATTAATCTCATAAAAGCAGGTCTTTAGTGCTAGGATACGACCTGCCAAAAATGGGGTACATTGGTGTTGTAGCAGGCTTATGCAATGTAAAATCATATACATGCAACTAACCCCTCATTATTTTTGCAGCGTTTTTAAAAATGATTAAATTATGTGAGCTTTGCAGTTGCTGTTTAGTGAATGAGTGAGTGTGCTGGATCTTGTATGTCGTAATTGGTGCATGGTCACACCATGACATTTCTCCTATATCAGAATTCTCTACACTATTTATCAGATTAGAGGGGATAAGGAACCTTTCTATTATGGAAAACATGTTAAAAACTCACCTCTGACATATGTAGGTCCTGCCAGGGATCCACAAGACCACGACTGTCTTATGTCTCAATGAGCCCTTAGGCAAGCTCCTGGCGGTGGGCTAAGGTTGCAGCTTGTATCACTCCTGATGAGGTAGTATCCATCATTTGTGCTAGTTAGTAGGTTGCAAAATGTGCCATAAAGTGGCATCTTCACTATTCTTCAGTGTGTGTCCACTATATAGGTTACACCACAGTCCCAGAGTGGGGATGGTGGGTATAGGTGACCTCTGACTATACACCTGAACTATAGTGTTAGGTGGCATTGTGATTTTCCATGATGAGAAAAAATAAAAATAAGGAGGGGTTCGTTATATCAATAAGAAATGTAAGAAACAAAATCTGACTCAACAATATGGTCAGCTTAAACGTATATACAAAGGCCGGGAACACTGTGGATCTGCAGGACAGGAAGATAGAACTTTCAGTCCGCTAGATAACCAACAAGGGGGAGATATCTGTGGCTTGAGCGTCAACAATAATTTGACCCGATGAACCCATATATAAGAACTTGAGTGGGTATCAACAGTCTACCCAGGATCAGTGTGTAGTGCAGGTATAAACATTTTAACAGGTAGAGAATCAAACAATCTTAATATAATTGCAGAATTGCAAACTTAAGTTGAGAGACACATCCCGTTATCTAAAGCAACATAAGGGATAGAAAACTTTCCCATGTCAGGCCGCATACTTTTATCGGAGGCCAGCACCTTGATCCAGTCCTTGACATTTTTTCAAACAATTGGGGTCATCATTGGGTCATCACTTTGCAGCCTTATTCTGGAGTATGAATGCTTTTGACGATTCAGTTCCTATAGACCAGGAGTTTAATTGGAAAAATTGTCTTTTTAGTGCATTAACTAACCAGGGAGGAAAGTGACAGCTAGTCTGTTCGAAGTAACTATTGACAGTGACCATTTTGAAAATAAGTACTATTTTTTGCAGCAATTTTCAGTATAAATTTACTTTTTTCTTGACTATAGTGTCATGTAAGTACAATTTCCCAATCATTAGAGTTTAAATTTTCCAAAACAATATCCGAGAGTCCTCAGGTCCTTTCCAAATAAAAATAATAAATCATCTTTGTAATGAAAATAGAATACCAGGTTCTGCAACCAGCCATGTCCTTGGTACACATAAGTGTGTTCCCAATAGGACATAAAATTAAAATAAATCCAACAATCCTCTCAAACCTCTCCCTAACATTACCTTAATTATTCTACTTTTAACCTAATAGAGATACCACTGTGACATCAAATTGTGAATGGAGCAATATTAATGGATATCTATAATGTTATTGACCTTCAGACTAACGTTTTTAGGTGGATTCTGTCTGTAGTCATCATCCCAGTGCCCTGGTCATTGTTTCTCATTGTAAATATATATCAAGAAACCGACTCTGATATTTCACTAAAAGTACATTTTGTATGTGAGACTTCTTGGCACCCAAGGCAGTCTGTTTGCAATTCAGTTCACAAGGTTTAAAGCCCATATTATGTTGAACCAAACGTATAGCGTTCTGATTGATATTCGTTTTTCCTAGAACAAGAGGGGGGAAAAAAGTGTTACATTAAAAAAAAAAAAAAAATCTAAAATTCTAAAATCTGTTTCTCGTATAAATGCTGATTAAAATAAATAAATGATGATGGTAATAAAACAGAGTAAAGGAACAACTCTCGGTGAACTATGGCTGGAGATAAATTATCATATAAAAAACATTAAGCAATATACGGGGACATAAAGCACACTGTAACATTGTGTGGAGCCAGACAGGTGTGTCATATACTATTCCATATCTGAATTCGTCATCAGTAAAGTGTTAAGTTTTATGCTCCTGCCAAATATCTCAGGACTGATAACTGCTACGGGCTACAGTGGCTGAAGTTGTTTCTCTCCACAGAGGGCGCATCACATGACACCTTTACACGTTCACATTTACCGGGTTACAGTTCCAAAATCTTTTGGATGGTTAGCAAGTGAGTGATTGAATCTAGAAAGACGTCCTGCGTGGCGTATCTGTCAGCAACTCCACCGAGCTGTCAGTGAGAAGAACAGTCCTATGGAAGGGGAATGAATCAAGCTGTGACAGGGAACCGTACTGCAGATGTTTAATAACAGTAATATTTTTACTTCAAATTATTTGCAAAGACCTATTCTGGAATGGCAGTAGACACTTGTTTACCCTTACAATGCAAGGGAAGAGTACTGAACACTAACTCATAATTATTTATTTGACAATTCTTTTATAGTTCATGTGATTACCATAGATTAACCTTTATAAAGTAATTTATCATTAGGAATTAGAATTAAGTTTACATAATTGTGAATTAGAAAACAGTTACAGTAAATTAACAAACATGCAAAGAAGAATAAGGATTACATATAATAATACATTATAAAACTTTGAACAAGAGAAAAGTATATGTTTTACACGTCAAAAGCTAGGAGTGAGAGCTAGTGGAAGAAGTGATCAGTGTGATGGCTATTCAAGTGGGAGTTGGGGACATTGGGATGGGGTTATGCGGGCAGCAAACATGCAGGGACTGTATTAAAAGGACACTATAGGCACCCGGACCACATCTGCTCATTGAAGTGGTCTGGGTGCAGTGTCCCAAGTCCGTTAATCCTGCAAAGGTAATTCTTGCAGTTTTTAGTAAACTACAATAATTACCTTTGAGGGTTAACTCCCCCTTTAGTTTCTGTCTACCAGATAGCCACAAGAGGGACTTCTGTGTCATTAGGCGACTATGACGCTATGCATGAGTACATCTAGCATCACCCTAAACCCCACTGGAAAGCATTGTACAATGTTTTCCTGTGGAGGAAGTACTAATGCAAGCGCGGCCATCGCCAACCTCAGCTTGCAGGAAAGCAAAAGAGCAGGGGAGCAGCGGAGGCAGAGCCTGAACCAGCATGGAGGGACACCAGCGCTGGAATTAGATAAGTGACAGAAGAGGTATTTAACCCGGGGCACGACAGAGGAGGGCACTACAGGAAGCTATAGTACCAAGAAAACAACTTTGTTTTGCTGGCACTGTAGTTTCACTTTACCCACTTCAGGACGTAGTCAACAGTGCACGTTCTGATCAAAACAAAACGTGAACAAAAACTGGAATTTGCGCTATATGTCTGTTCAACCGTAATTCACCGCTGTCACATTAAGTGCACCCACACTTATTATATATCATTTTGTTCAGGAGAAACAGGGCTTTAATTTATCATTAACTATTCATATATGGAACATAATTTATTATGAATAGAATTTTAAAAAATGTGAGAAAATAAGATTTTTTTTGAAATTTGTATGTCCGTCTGACATTTTAGCCGTGAATGTCATAATACTGTTAGGTTTTACCGCAACAAAATGCACATATTTGTAATCAGCGATGTCTCACGAGTACAACAGTACCCACCATTAACAGGTTTTATGGAGTTTTGGAAAGTTACAGGGTCAAATATAGAAAGTTAACGTTCAAATTTGTTTTTGTGTGAAAAAAGCAAAAAACTAATATTTGGCCAGTGTTTGTGACTAAGTGGCTACTAAGAAAGACTGGACATACACCACTTGCAATACCTTGGGTTGTTTACTTTTGCAAATGGTATGCCATCATGGAGGTAATTCTTATTACTGGGCTACCATACGCTCTCAAAGGCAACATAACCAATCTGGCAAATTTCAATGTCAAAAAAATTAAATGCAAGTCTTATATGTGACTCTCTAACTTTCCAAAACTCCATAAAACCTGTACATGGGGGGTACTGTTATTCTCTGGAGACTTCACTAAACACAAATGTTAGTGTTTTAAAACAGTAAAACATATTACAACAATAATATAGTCCATAAAAGTGCAGTTCGTTTGTAAAAAATGCAAAAAAAGTCACTTTTACTTAAAATATCATCGTTGTAATACAATTTACCAGTTTGAAACACTAATATTTGAGTTCAGCAAAGTCTCCCGAGTAAAACAGTTTTCCTGTTGTGGGCTGGCTGACGCCTCTTAATTTCGATCTTTGTTTAGCAGATAAATCCTCTATTTGCTATCCTTATGTGGGATTGCCATAGTTAAGGACACCAAATAAGGTGCTATCTGCTAAACAGCACCCTCATTTGGTATCTTTAAATATGGAAATCTCACATACGGGCACCAATTCAGGGAATTATCTACTAAACAGCTAAAGGATCAAGATTTATAAAAAACATTTTCTTATTTTCAGTTGTTTAGTAGATAAATCCCTTATTTGTTATCCTTATATTAGATTGCAATATTTAAGGACACCAAATAAGGGATCTATCTACTAAACACATACACAGAGATACACACAATCACACACATAATCACACATATACACAAACACAATCACAGACACACAATCACATACAATCACAGACACACAATCACATACACACACAAACATTACATACATACACAGATTTAATAATTAAGAGGCCCACCCAGCCTCCCTACCTTGCTCTAGAAGGGCTGGAGTGGATCCTCAGTCCCTGGTGGTCAGTGGTTGCTGCTGGGATCTCTGTGCTCTTCCTGCACAGGTCCATTGTACGCCCTGTAATGACGCTGAGGCCACAATGACATCATATCCCGGCTGCCGGCTCACTGCAGGGCAAAGACCGTCAGACACAGTCGGATGCACACAGTCACTCACACACAGTTACAGGTAGACAGTCAAACACAAGTCACAGACAGTCACACACACACACAATCACAGGCAGATCTCCGTGCAGGTTTCCTGCTCGTGCTCCCAGCCACTGCGTGTATGAGCTGTGTCGGCTGCCCGGCACCCCTGCTTCTATGGCAACCTGTGCAGCCACACAGCTCACTGAACTCCAAGCCTGGCCAGCCCTGGAGGCACCCCCCTCCCTGATGGCACCCGGGGCGGACCGCCCACCGCCCCCTTCTTAGTACGCCAATGGTGCAAGATAATGCATCTTGGACGTAAAAGCCCAAGGGCAGAGTACAGAATATTTGATAGAGTCCTAACCTCAACATCTGAGGAAAGAGATTGAGGGGTGATTATTTTTGATGACTTAAAGGTAGGCAGACAATGAAACAGAGCAGCAGGAAATGCTAGCAGAATGCTTGGTTGTATAGGGAGAGGAATTAGCAGTAGAAAGAGGGAAGTGCTCATGCCATTGTACAAAACACTGGTGAGACCTCACTTGGAGTATTGTACGCAGTACTGGAGACCGTATCTACAGAAGGATATTGATACCTTAGAGAGAGTTCAGAGAAGGGCTACTAAACTTGTTCATGGATTGCAGGATAAAAAAAACTTACCAGAAAGGTTAAAGAATCTTAACATGTATAACATGTATAGCTTGGAGAAAATACGAGACTGGGGGGATATGATAGAAACATTTAAATACATAAAGGGAATCAACACAGTAAAGGAGGAGACTATATTTAAAAGAAGAAAAACTACCACAACAAGAGGACATAGTCTTAAATTAGAGGGACAAAGGTTTAAAAATAATATCAGAAAGTATTACTTTACTGAGAGGCTAGTGGGTGCATTGAATAACCTTCCAGCTGAAGTGGTAGAGGTTAACACAGTAAAGGAGTTTAAGCATGCGTAGGATAGGCATAAGGCTATCCTAACTATAAGATAAGGCCAGGGACTAATGAAAATATTTAGAAAATTTTGCAGACTAGATGGGCCGAATGGTTCTTATCTGCCGTCCCATTCTATGTTTCTATGTTTTACGTGGTCTGTGCTGTGGAAGCACCTCTAGTGACGGTCACCAGAGGGTGAGTTAACATTGCAATTACTAATCAAATGCAGTGGTTTACATTTTAGGCTTAAGGGGACAGGCACATTGCACCCAGACCTCTAGATTAAGTGGTTTTGGTGACTATAGTGTTCCTTTAATAGATCATTTTAGAAGTTTATAAAAAAAAAAAATAATAATTTGAAAAGCTTATCCAACAATATTAAATGGAGGCCATAATGGGATGTGATAAAATACAATATTTCCAACTATGCAAATTTTGCCAGAAGTTTGCAAACTGAGTGAACACTCAGCAAACTAAATCTCCTACTAAGGGGTAGATAACACCCGTATCCAAGACTTTAGCGAGAGAACACAGTATATACTAGTGCAGGGTCAGGCAACCTTCGGCACCCCATATGCTGTGAACTACATCTCCCTTGATGCTTTTCTAGCACTATGGTTGTAAGAGCATTGGGAGATGTAGTCCACACCATCTTGAGAGTTGACGTTAACCTACTTCTGTACTAGTGAATATATTACGCATAATGTATACGCATGAGAAATCCACTGATATATAATTTATTCTACATATTGTAAGCATTGGTATACTCAGTGATAGACTCTATGGGTTGTACACGTATGCTTTAAAAACCAATGCTGGATTTGTCCAACCAATGCTCTCCAGCTCTTATGAATTCATAGTAGATGATCTAGTCCAACAATTGCAAGACCCAAAGCTGACAGTCCAGTACTAAGGGATAAATTGTATATCTTCCCTATATTCCTGACTTAGTGTGCTCATTTCTGAACCTCCTTTAAGTCAATCTTGATTATGCTTCTCGAATTGTTCTTCTGGACACCTTGTGAAGCCAGCTGCCATACACAAATTCATGACACAGTGTGACTGTTTTAACATTTAGAATTCTCGGTACAGTATGTTATTACAAGGATGAGTAATCTCTTTCACATTGAACACCAATCCTTAAAAATTTTTTTTTACATTTGCCTATAATCATTTAGAAACAATTGATGTATTTATAACAAATAACAGTTCTTGCGTTACCTGATCCTTAAACCGTAAGAAGTGCAAAATGATTGCTTCCAGTCATTTTGTTAATTTTTTTTTTTAATAAATCAAATTTTGGGCTTCAAAAATCAAGAAATATAACACATTGCAAAAGTAATTATGTTTTACTTATTTTGCAACATTGAAATCCACTATGAAAAATGTTTTAGTACATGCGGAAATAAGGAATACATTCCATAAGCAGAAGTAAAAAGACATAACGTCAAGGAGCTTTTAAAAAAATAAAATAAAAAAATAAAAATAAAATTACTTTTTGAGCATTGCAAAATGAGTACAGATGAAACCTAATAAAAATAAATTAATTGCAGCATTTTCGGTAGCAATGCCTCTCTTAAAGTTGATATGACCTCACCAGGTGATATCAGGCATCCCTAAGCAATCATCAATCTGGAAGACAGCTATTTATGTTGGTCACATAAATGGGCATTGATTTTTCAGTACATTGGAATCTAGAGCCAAGATCAAACTGGCCATAGAATTCCTCTTGAGACTTAACTTCTTGTTTTTGCTTGGCAAAGTGTGTCTACATTAACTTAACGGTCAAATTGATAATGAACAATAAAAAAGGCTATTTAAAAAAGGACAAAATTAACAAAACTGCATTTTGTGTGTTTTATGTCTACCCACATTAGAATAGTTTTACCTAAGAAAATCTAAACATATGATTTTTTTTCATCTATTTTCTAATAAGTGGAAACAAATTGTATGCAAGAAATCACATATAATTTTTCAGGTAATACTCTTCAACATAACTTGTAACACAAAATACTTCAAAACAGATCATCTGATAGTTCACATCTGATAGCTGGAAAGACCCAGTGAAGGGGCTGTTCCTTAAACTAAACAAAAGGGGGATTCAATAACCCACTTTTAGCCAGGCATGGTTCAGTGCATAGCCAAACATCTTATCTCAGATATGAACAGTCTGCCTATGAATGCTTGTTTTTCTTCCTTCCAACCCTTGATACCACAAATAGGAGGGTAGATGATTATTGGTCAAGTAGACATCAGGTTTTGTGGCCCTACATTCAACTAGTGGGTAGTGGGGTACTCAATAAATAGTACCCATTTCCTTCACCTTGTGGGGGGAAGAGGGAGGACTTTCACAAATATCCACGAATTTCATGGTACTCTAAGGTGAGATCATAAAATATGATTAGCCAAACTGTCCTAAAGACTCACTCAATGACTGTGCCACTTGCTGAATAACTAGGACCTCACAATGGACAGCCCCTAATCTTAAGTGCCTAGAGGCCACCCTTTTATGTATTTACATCACATCTATTAGATTATATTAAAGTGTAAGGTTGTGTTTGAACAGATGTACATATTTTATAAGCATATTTTTTCAGTTTTACTATAATTGAACTAATGCCTCTGGGGTAGCAGAACAAAAATTTTCATAATGTTTATTAATGATTTAATTTGGGTTTCACAGATAATGGGACCATCTCAATTTTGGGTTCCTATTCCACCATTCCAGGTCGGTTTTCTAATGTCCCACAGTTTGGGACACCAAAGAACTGTCCCAGTCTGGGGCACTAGGACCATGCAGAGATAACATTTGTAGTGTTTCCTTCCCAGTCTGTCCTTTGTTTTCAGGTGTTGCCAATGACGCACATGGCACCACTGTTACAGCCATTTGGGCCTGCCAACTCCCATCCCAAGTTTACACCTCCCAGTGCTGGGAAGTATAAAACCAAATTGCTAAATTTAGGCAAAAGTTTTGGAATATTCTTTGACTGCTATAGTTATATTTAACCTTAAATGTTGCAATTCATTATTTAATTCATATTGTGTTTAGCAAATAAACCATAGTGAGTAAATGACGCATGATACAGGAAGTTTACACACACAGACCCATACACACACACACACACACACAGACCCATACATACACACAGTCCCATGCATACACACACACACACACATTCCCATGCATACACACACACACACACACACACAGTCCCATACAAACACACACAGACCCAAGCAGACTGACATACACAAACATACTGAAACCTACTGTGCATTCTCTCTCACCTTCATTGCACTTTGCTTTTCATTTCTGTCTTCTTTACTGCACCCGGCGGCCAACACTTTTTTCCCAAGCCCCATTTTCTGTTATTCTCCCGCCCCCTTGTCCCCACGTACAGGGCAAGGGGTGGGTGCAAGTGAATGACGTGCCCTTGTGCTGCCGCAGTGCTTGACTGGGAGAGTGGTCCTGACTTAGCAGGATGTGGTGAATGCTGGACCGACGTTCTACCGGGCGTTAATCTACAAGTAAGTGCTCCCTAGCGCCTGGCAACACACACACGCAGTGATGGTTGCTAAGCAACCCATAAGCAAAATACACATATTAATGTGTTATAAAACTGACATTAATACAAAGCAGTATAGATTAGCTCATGTGATTAAATATATAATGTGCACATTGTATTCTAAAGTTCATATATTTTTACGTGTGTAAATGTTCATAAATATATCCCGATGATACATAATTGCTCTATACCTAAAATAAAATAGGCAGATTATTGTTCTATTGTTGACAAATATCATTTAAATATCTTACTTTTCAGTTATTACTAGTTGAAATTATGTCCTAATACAGTTTGTTTTATTTCAATAGAGCCAAAACAAGCAAATAATAAAGTTTAGAATTATGTCACGGTGCAGATATGAAAAAATAGCAATGTTTAACCACAAACGTTACTGTTATTTAGTTGTTATGGCTAAACAAAGATGAGCAAATCTAAAAATCTAGAAAATAAAGATTTTCTAAAGACCGTATTTCTTGAGAACACGACAGCCAACAAAAGTCAGTAATTAGAAAATCAGAATTTACACTAAACAGCTAGACTGTGGCTCCTTACCAAGCCATTTTCTCAAAAATGTAGGAGTTAGTGGAAAATGTCCGATTGGCTCCCGGTAAAGGGCAGGGTACCCATGCAATGTATCTGAATGCAGAATGTTAAATCCATTATAATCTGTAGTGCCAGTGTTCATTTGTAAAGGAATTGAGGGGGAGTGTGTCTGGAAACAATATGACTGTCAGTGGAATCCATAGAATATATATTTCCAAATCTAGGCCTCAGTATAATAACAATGGCACTGAAAGGTAGTAATAGTTATGCCAGTCTAAATGTTTATATATTTTCCCATGATAAATTGCTTTTAATTGCAGGTTTTGGCATTTCTTTATATTCAGTAGTTGTAGTGTTGCATTTCATGTGAGTACAGGAACAAAAATGCAATTATGTCAAGTGAAAAAAAATTTAAATAAAACAAACAGCACATTCCCTCACACTTAACTTTTCATCCATCATATATAATGAAGCAATATATTATTTTATAAAAATTTGAAAAAAATATCTTTCAGCAATAAACCCTCATATTAGTATGCAATATAAATTCCTCAACACAACCAATATCTCTCAATATGACTTTATGAATTACTAGATAACTTTTCAAATATTATAGACAGACATTGTACAATAGAATACTTTAATGTCTTGAAGGTTAATTACATTCACTGGAGAACTTTTTTATTTATATCTGAAATTCTTAATCTACTTTGAGAGATTTCATGAAAAGTTGAATGAGTAAGCAACAGAATAGAAGATGACAATTAATACTAACTACAGCAAAATTAGCTGTGACCTATTTACAAGTAATAGGTGTATAAAATATATGCTATATATACAGTATAAAAATGCAAAGTTTTCTACAGCCTTTAGCTATGGTAAGTTATTAACCAAGCCGATCGCTCTCCATGAGCTGGGGATCTTAGGCAGTGAATGAGTAATTGGAAGGAGTGAGGAAGGATTGAGAATTACACTAAATAGACTTTTAGAAATGAAGAAGAGGAGTTGATTGGTTCTGTGAGGGAAAGTACTGATTTCTGATAGTGTTGCATAATTTTATAGTGGATTACTACCTCTTCAAAGTTTAATCCCCTAAATATATGTTCTTTGCGCAAAAGCAGTCTAAGAAATTTGCTTTACACTGAAAAATATTAGCTACAATTTAACTATTTTGAGACTCCAGAAAATTAAGAAAATTAGATGCTTATACACCCTGTTCCAAATTATTATGCAAATTATATTTTTCTCATTTACCTAAATAATTGATGTAAATAAGTCAGCATAATTCTCATGTTATCAACTATTAAGAGTACAATTCAAATTTTATTGAACAAACCTCCTAATGATAACAGTATTTTTTTTAAACATAAAAAACTTACAATGCACTGTTCCAAATTATTACGTACAGTAAGTTTCAAAACACTTTATAGGTTGTAAAGAACTGAAAATTGTCATTTGTTGTGTTTGCAGCATATTTACTGAAATCAAAAGCTGAACTGAAGGTTTATTGTGGCACACTGCCTTTTATGCAGTTTTCCCTACAAGGTTACCACCCAGGTGGATCTTGTGGGGCACCAGGACACAGGAACAACAAGCCAATCAAAACAGTATTTTACATTCAGTCACTCCCATACAGTGTACACAATCCCTCCCCTCTGCTTGGGAGATAATTGAGTTAATAACTGTATCAACTCAATTATCTCCAAACGAAAAAAATACAACTTTTTACACATTTTTAGAAATACCCCAAAAACATAAGAAACCCCAACAAAATATACATTTCCTGATAGCCCCGATCTTTGGGAACCACATACTCAAAAATCACCCACGAGGCTACTGCCCAGAATAGTTCCATAAGTTCAGCTGGGTCGGCCGGTCTATTGCAGGGGCAGGGAAACACCTTAAAATAACTAAATGACAGTTTGTGTATCTGATTCTCCAGTATTTCTTGTTCGTGTTTCAATGTACCGAACGCTGCTGCGTTCGTATGAAAAGAAACAAATTGCTGGAAGTCTGTTAGTCCCAGCAGTGTTCATGTGAACTAGTGTCCCAAAACAGTTCCATATGTTCGATGACAAAACCCCACTGGCCGTTCGACAGTTTAAGATGGCCGCCACCACGTGTTCGTTCATACGAGCGACGACCACCCAGCCGTTCGTCAATTAAGCTGCGGTCAACCACAGCTTCTGGGAGGTTAATAGGCTGCACACTCCACTTGCGGGTGGTCCGGCCGTTCGTCAGTTTGTTCAGTAAACGAACACCATAAATTTAATCCATTCGACAAGCCCATATACTGCACCATAGCAAGGAAAAAGGGCACGAACAGTGTTTTTAGCCCAAAGTTCACCCCAGGGCCATAGTCACAGGGCAGGAGGCTGGCAAACAGGCCCCTCCAAAAACTAGTGGTGAGGTAATTTTCACCACATCTAGTATGATGTATGATTGTGAAGGTTAGGCTGGTCAGATTGAATGAATAATAGAGAGCACAGAGGGAATACACTTCAGAAATAAACTTGTGTGGTCTAGAGTAAGTAGAATGGGCAGTTACTCCATTTAACAGCACTAACTAAAATGGTAGTCCAGGTTTACCATCATATTTATGTGCACCCATCTAATAAATTAGAGTGAATGCCGAGATGGAGCATTGAGGAAAGGCTGGTATTCCCTGCTGGGGGATGGGAACCTTGCTCACAATCTTAGAAGGTTCTTCCAAAGATTTTTCTTTAGGCACAGAGCATACAAGATTCTCTGCAATAAATCTAGTTAGTCCATATCTCCCAACACTAGGAGGTATGTAATTGGGAGAGATAGGAGGGCTTTCAAAGGGTTATCATCAGTGAGGTAACTTGCATTACTAGCAAAACCCATTATGGATGGACCCACCCAGGAAGTTGGTGTGCCCACTAACTGATGGGTTCATGTCAGCCTGGCATCAAGCACAACAGGCTAACAGACGGCCCCCAACCTATAGAATAATTAAGTCAGTGCCGCTGAAGCACTCTCTGCCAGGACACAGCGCTCACATGTATAATGATATACTAAGGGTGTGCTGCCTTGGGACAGTTTCATATTATACCAGATGTGGAACACCAGGGAACGGAACAGGACCTCAAAATTGGGACTTTCCTGCTGAAAGTGGGACTGTTGGGAGGCCAGATTATTCATGAATGTATTTATTGAGTTGCACATCTTCACAAATTACAGTTATGCACCATTCAGTGTGCAGGCATCTATGGTCAAACTAGTCTGTAGACTGTTGCTATCCATGCACATTAATGGAGAACTGTCACTTCCCTAGAAACTACAACATGGAATAAAACATTAAAAATAACCTGTAACTTGTGTAATTGTGTGGTGCTCTACCTTAATCTACATTTATTACAATTTGGAAAGAGAAGTAAACAAAAAGTAATTTGAGGCTAGTTTAGTTCATAGTCTAATGTAATAAATTTCAACTAGCAAAACAGAGAGTTGTATAAGTAGATGGTCAGATTTCTCTCTATTTGACTTTAATTCTAAAATATAAAGGACTTTGTAGATACTTTTTATCACATCTCTTGTCTCCATCTAGTGGCTCTGTTTATTATAGCTACATTGTGAGGTTAACCCAAACATAGTCTAGTCTTACCTACAACAAGGTACTGTTTTAACCCCTTTGCGACAGTGGACGTATCAGGTACATCCAACAAAAAACTGTTGTTAACGACCTCGGACGTACCTGATACATCAGCGGCACATTTGAGCGCTGGAAGCAATCATGATCGCTTACAGTCGCCCTGATGATATTGCAGTGATGCCTTGATGTTGAGGCATTGTGCAATACCCCCCCCTCCCCTCACTGCCAGGCCACCAGGTTGCTCCACGTGGCGCCACGGCAGTGAGGGATAAAATTGGAAGCCATCAGGCAGGCATTAAATGCTATGCTTGTGCTGAGTGCCTCGGGGGTCAAGGCACTCACTGAAAAATCAATAAAAAAATTTTTAAAAAATCAATGTATTAACCTCCCTCCCCCCCCATGCCCCCAGTCATGTGGCTCCCAATATGGTGCTGCCTTTCTAAAGAGTTTGCCCCTATAACAATTCTATTCTAACTATGATTCCCATTTGTCTGATCATGTGAATATTAGAAAATATTGACTCGGATCAGTATGGATCTCCCTCCGTCTCTTCACTTGTGTTTTAGTGAGAGAGAGAGAGAGAGAGAGATCTGTGTTTTAGGTAGAGAAATTTAGGTAGTTTTAGGTAGGGATTTATAAAATTGTGAGACTCAGAGGCTCTTTTCAGAGCCCTTAACCCTATCTTGCCAGTGATCACTAAAATCACTGGCTCTTGCACAGCAGCACTTTTTTGCTGTCTGTGCATTTTGTTAGGGGTTCATTTTTTTGTGGTTTTTTTTTGTGTGTGTGTGAGACCCAAAAGCTCTTTTCATAGCTATTAACCCCTATCCTGCCAGTGATCACTGTAAAGATCACTGGCTCTTGCACAGCAGCACTTATGTAGGTGTTAATTTGTTTTAGTGTTTTGTTATGCCATTCTTGCGTTAGAGTCTGACGCAGGGCCGGCGCTTCCTATAAGGCGAACTAGGCAGCCGCCTAGGGCGCCATATAGGAGGGGGCGCCCTGCGCCCCCATCGCCGGCCCTTTAAATTCTGCAGCCGCCTGAGCGCGCTATAGAGAGCGCTCAGGCGGCTGCCACAGTGCCTCACCTCCCCTGCCTTGTAGCGTGGCCGAGCTCCTTTCCGGTCCGCGACCCGGTGGGACTGACAGGAAGTGCACACTCAGTGTGCACTTCCTGTCAGTCCCGCCGGGCTGCGGACCGGAAAGGAGCTCGGCCACGCTACAGGGCAGGGGAGGTGAGGAGAAGCTGATGGGGGG
>OW240915.1:294640723-294683282 GCA_933207985.1 Pelobates cultripes | reverse complement strand
GAGAGGAGATGAGATGATGGGAGTGGGGGGGAGAGGAGATGAGATGATGGGAGTGGGGGAGAGAGGAGATGAGATGATGGGAGGGGGAGATGAGATGATGGGAGATGAGAACGTAGGAGAGGGAGGGGGCGGTGGAGAGACCACTAAGGGGCAGGAGAGATCTCTAAGGAATGGAAGGGAGAGCTCTATAGGACAGGGGGACAGGGAGCTCTTTCACACCACGCACACACACACACACAGAAACACAACATGCTTCCCTTACACACAGAGAAACACACAATGCAACCCTTACACATAAAGACAATGCATCCTTTGCACATATACACAGAACCACACAATGCATCCCTTACACACACATGCAAACACACACTGCTTCTCTTACACACACACAGAAACACAATGCATCTCTTACACACACTCAACGCACCCCTTACAGACACACACACTGCATCCTTTACATACACAAAAACACACTTTGCATCCCTTATGCATACAAACACAGATTCACACAATGCATCCCTTACACACAACAAGAAACACACAATACATCCCTTATACACACACACTGCTTCCACTACACACAAACACACTGCATCACCTACACAAACTGGTATCCCTATACACTACATTCCATAAGCACACATTAGATCCTCTACAGTAACACATAACACATCCCCTACACATTCCACTCCCTGTGAGCGAACTCGTGGGTGGAACATGTAGGTGGACTTATGGGTGGGCTTTATGGGCATACTCACCGTCAGGCCCTGGGGCCCAGACCTTGAGCTATGTAAGAGGCCCCAAAAAATGGAGCTGCTTCTCGTTCTCCCAGAACATTGAATTTTGTGACCACAGTTACAAACAGCCTCCAGAGATCCTGTTCTACACCAGACCAGTGGAGCCAGACTGCAGCCAGAGCCCATCACCATCCTCATCTGATTGTAAGTAGGCAATCTAGTATATTATTAGTGACACTAATCTCTAATGTACCTCACATTAAATGGACACTATAGTCCCCAGAACCACTGAAGCTTAATAAAGTTGTTCTGGTGTCTATAGTTTGTCCCTGCAGGCTTTTTAATGTGCAGCACTGGCATTAGTTCATTTGGGTGGGGAATTGCGATGTTCTGGGGGGGGGGGCAAATCCTTCTTTTGCCTAGGGCGGCAAAAATCCTTGCACCGGCCCTGGTCTGACGCATCTATGTCTGACTCCGACCCTGATTTTGACCCTGCCAGGTGCTCAGATACATCACTAGATACAGTGTCTGCTGCTAGTCATATATCTAATTATGATGTATCTGTGGCAGCTAGTCCCCCTGCTAGAAGGAGACGTGCTGCTCCAGCTGGCAGTCCTGCTGAGGAGTGGGTAGCGCCTCATTGCCAGAGGCCAGATATCCCACCCTTCACCGCAAATCCTAGCATCAATGTGGATGTCGTAGGATTTAGCCCCCAAGAGTTTATGGAGGTATTTCTGGGCGATGATGTATTGGGGAACATTGTATAAACTCTATAAGAGCGAGACTGGGCATACTCAGGCCTTCCGGGTGTACGAGGGAAAGGATAGCCAACTTGACCCTCCAGGTTGCCTAGAACAAATGGGAACCAGTGGCAAGATTGTCTGGGACCTGATATTCCCCTTGATGAACAAAGGGTACAACTTGTATACAGACAATTTTTATACAAGTGTCCCTTTGTTCAAGCTACTGTACTGTTTTGATACAGTAGCTTGCAGTACAATCAATAAGGGCAACTTGCATGCACCCGGCTACGAAGGGGGGAGACCTCAGCTCTGCACCAAGAGGAGCTGTTGGCAGTTAAGTAAAGAGAAAAGAAGGATGTGTACCTTCTTACCACCATCCACACTGAGAGGACTGTGGAGGTCTCTGTACGTGGCAGAGCTAAGTGCACAAGGAAGCCAGTGTGCATCAAGGCCTATAACCGGTATATGGGTGGGGTTGATCTGGCAGATCAGTTGCTGCAGCCCTACCCAATTATACAGAAGACAAGGGCCTGGTACAAAAAGGTTGTAATTTACTGAATGCAGATTGTAAAATCTGTAAATTGTAATTTACTTAATGCAGATTGGAACCCACAATGCTGTTTTGTTGTGTAAAAATGCAAACCCCGGAATGAAACTGACTATTTTACAGTTTCAGCTCAAGATCATTTCAGGGATTGTGTACCAAGATGCACCTGTTCCCCGGGCAGTGATGGGGATAACAGAGTTGGGGCTACCCACTTTATTTTTAAAATCCCCCCTACTGCGACAAAGAAGAATCCTCAAAGAAGATGCAGAGTCTGTTTCAAGAGGGGGCAGAGAAAGGACACCGTCTTTTACTGTCTTGATTGCCCTGGACTCTGCATTGGGGACTCCTTCAAGCGATACCACACACTGGTCCATAAAAAAAAAAAAAAAAATGTATTTGCCGTTCACTTTATTTATTTTTTGTTACGTTTACTGTTCCGGAGTTTGTTTGTTTTCTAATTTTACTGTGCCAGACTATTTTTATGATCAAGTTCAACCTGTGCATGGGGGCATGAGTGCACTCAGGAGGCCATGCAGAAAAAAACCTGGAGTGGTTTCTTGCAATAACCGACAACAGGCTTTCCTAAGTCACCATCAAAAAAGCAATGTGTGTGTAAAAATAAAAATTGTAAAATTACCACCACGTACTTTCTCCAATTTTTGGGGCTAAAACGGTTGCATCAAAGGCATCAAAGCACTCCATATACAATACCTCGGGGTATCTACGTTTCAAATATATACACTTTTATGGCAATAAATAAAACTGGGGTACGTGATAGGCCCCAAACTAAATAGGCCTATCAGAAGAAATACTCTCAATTTCAACTCAAATTACAAGTCATTCAATTGTAACTGAACCTGCCCAAAATCCTGTCAAACCTATGCATGGGGGGCATGGGTGTACTCAGGAGGCCTTGCTGAAAACAACCTGGAGTGTTTTCTTGCAATAACAAACAATAGGCTCTCTTAAATCACACACAAATGTGTGTGTAAAATTTTAAAATTTTAAAATTACCACCACACATTTCTCCAATTTTTTTTGGCTAAAACGGTTGCATCAAAACACTCCATATTCAATACCTTGGGTTGTCAACTTTTGAAATATATGCACGTTCATGGCAAGAAATTAAATTGGGATATGTAAAAAGGCCCACAAAAAGGAGATAGGCAAAAAGATAGGTGTCATGTTCCTGAGCAGGTCAGGTAGGAGACTTTGGCTAGGGTTGTTATTTGAGACTTTATTGGTGCTTTTAGACATATTATGAAACTTGAGGAAAAAAAAGAATTAAGGCAATATGCCCCAAAACAGGATACTTGCAAATAATAAAGAAAGTCTGTGATCTCCAGGTAGGGTTGAAACAAAGGCAGGTTGGTATCAAAGGCAGGCTGGTTACAGAGGCAGGCTGGTAACAGTGGAAGGCTGATAACAGAGGCAGAGGTCAAAATCATACATAAGAGTGGAGCAGGTTCTAAGGTAAGTCTGGAGCAGGTTGGTATGTAGTAGGGTTGAGGGTAAGTCTGGAGCAGGTTGGTATGTAGTAGGGTTGAGGGTAAGTCTGGAGCAGGTTGGTTTTCTTGGGCAGAAAGTGATTCGGTGTCCTGTATCACCGCAATATTAACATAAATCGTCTTGACGTCTTTTTTCCATCTCAAGTTTAGTTAATAGTTCTCTTTTCTTGCTTTTCCTGGAAGGAGAGATTGACTTTGTCTTTTTCTCTGTATTTTTCTTTTCAGGAAGAGTGTTGGAACCGGATTGTATTACACATGTCACCGCTTTACATAATTCAAATAAACAATCAGCCAAGGTTTTCAGGACATCAGTTAACCCTGGAGTCTCTGCTTTAAGGCCTTTACATTCTGTCATGTTCCTGAGCAGGTCAGATAGGAGACTTTGGCTAGAGTTGTTATTTGAGACTTTATTGTGCTTTTAGACATATTATGAAACTTGAGAAAAAACAGAATTAAGGCAATATGCCACAAAACAGGACACTTGCAAATAATAAAGAAAGTTTGTGATCTCCAGGTAGGGTTAAAACAAAGGCAGGTTGGTATCAAAGGCAGGCTGGTTACAGAGGCAGGCTGGTAACAGTGGAAGGCTGATAACAGAGCCAGGCTTGTAACACAGGAAGGCTGGTAACAGAAGCAGAGGTCAAAATCATACATAAGAGTGGAGCAGGTTTGAAGGTAAGTCTGGAACAGGTTGGCATGGAGCAGGGTTGAAGGCTGAGGATAGGATCCTGACAATAGGTCCAATTTAAAAAACATATGTCAGAGGTTCGGCATTGCACCCCACAAACAACCCAACAAACCTATGCATAAGTATTATCACTGTAGTCAATAGATGTTGCTGAACACATATTGGGGTGTCCTTTGGCAGTAATACATAACAGGAGCTGAGAATCCATGCCTAAAGTATGGAAAAACAAATGACTACACAAAAGTTTCACAAAGACTGGTGGTAGAATTAGTGCATGGAAAATGTTAATATACCAACATTTGAAATACCCTAGGATGCCTACTTTTCAAAAATATATGATTTGATGGAGGTGAATTACATTGACCGGCTTCAAAAATGTCCTAAATAGGACATGGGTACATGATGACCAGATGTGAAAATTCCAAGTTGGAAAACTGGAATGTGCACCCTCCAAATAAGGTCCTTTAGCCCCCAGAAAACCTGACACACCTATACATGGGTGGTATCACTGTACACGGGACATGTTGCTGAACACATATTTGGCAGAAATACATAACAGGAGCTGAGAATCCATGCCTAAAATACAATGTGTGAAAAACAAAAACACAAAAAATTACTACCCAAAAGGTTGACAAAGACTGGTGGTAGAATTAATGCATGGAAAGTGTTAAAATACCACCATTTGAAATAC
Source organism: Pelobates cultripes (assembly GCA_933207985.1). Lineage (NCBI taxonomy): Eukaryota > Metazoa > Chordata > Amphibia > Anura > Pelobatidae > Pelobates > Pelobates cultripes. Next base: position 294,678,368 of record OW240915.1, on the reverse strand, counting down.
CCTAGGGTGTCTACATTTCAAAAATATATAGTTTAATGAGGATAAATTACATTGGCTGGCTTCAAAAATGTAGGACATGGGTGCATGATGACTAGCTATGAAAATATCAAGTATCAAGAAAACTGGTATGCACATCCTCCAAATAAGGTATTTTAGCCCCCAGAGAACCCAACACACCTATACATGGGGGTATCACTGTACTCAGGGGGTGTTGCTGAACACATATTGGGGTGTTCTTTGGCAGTAACCCTTAAAGTTCTCCATACACGTATTCTTAAATTGCTATGTGTGCCAAAGAAAATCACCAATTATTATTATTTTTTTAATTTAGCATTTATTGGTGGTAAAATGGTTGCACGAAAAGAGCCAAAATACCCCAAGTTTAATACCTTTGGTTGTCTTTTTTCAAAAAATATATACATGTGGAGGGCTATTCAGGGATTCCGTACAAATATCAGTGTTACAATGTAACTTTCGTTAATTTTGAAAAAACAAAATGGTTTGGAAATAGCAAAGTGCTACTTGTACTTATTGCCCTATAATTTGCATAAAAAAAGCTAAGAACATGTAAACATTGGGTATTTCTAAATACGATTTAGCACGGGTGTTTTTTGGATGCCAGGTGTTGGGGGTCAAAGTTAGAAAATGTGTGTTTTTTTACATTTCTTCAACATAATTTTGTAATTTTGTTTATAGTAAATTATATGATATAATGAAAATAATGGTATATTTAGAAAGACCATTTAATGGTGAGAAAAACTGTATATAATATGTGTGGATACAGTAAACGAGTAAGAGGAAAATTACAGCTAAACACACACACCACAGAAATGTAAAAAGAGCCCTGGACTTTAACGGTAAGAAAACTGAAAAATGGTCAGGTCACTAAGGGGTTAATCAATATTGTATTTTGCAAACATATCTTTGACTCAACTCAAAAATATAAATAATATATAGCGTTTCTATATGAACTAGTTATGCTTAAATGACAAACTTATCTATAGCCATGTAAATAAAATAAAAAAATATGTTGTGGTGCAAACTATTATCTAGTGCAATTGTTATATTATATTGTATTATATTATGTACAATGGAAAAATGTATGTTGACACTTTATAATTAGATTATATGAATTGTTGGATGGAATATTTTAACATTTTAAGTGCATTTAAAACTATTTAAATAGGACTAAAGACCTTCCCTGCTATAAAGTAAACTCATTGGTAAACTCATTAGCTCCTTTGGCTTCCAATATCATTTCTATGCAGATGACACACAAATCTACCTGTCCTCTCCTGATCTCTCCCCGTCCCTCTTGACTAGTGTCTCTGACTTCCTCTCTGCTGTTTCTAACTGGATGGCTGCCCACTTCCTTAAACTTAACTTGACCAAAACTGAAATTCTGGTCTTTCCTCCCTCCTGTCAAGTCAATGGTGCTACCATCAGCTCCACCACGCAGGCTCGCTGCCTATGTGTTCTCTTTGACTCCGACTTCTCCTTCAAGCCTCATGTTCAATCTATCACCAAATCCTGTCATTTCCATTTCAAAAACATTGCGCGCATCCGCCCCTACTTAACGCCAGATGCGACTAAGGTGTTGGTCCATTCCACTGTCCTTTCTCGCCTTGACTACTGTAATCCGCTTCTCAGTAGTCTTACGTGCTCCCAACTTGCGCCGTTACAGTCCATAATGAATGCGGCGGCGAGGCTCATCTTCCTGTCCGCCCGCACCTCCCATACCTCACCCTTCTGTCAGTCCCTACATTGGCTTCCTATAAAATATAGAGCTCAATTTAAAATTCTGGTTCTTGCTTTCAAATCGCTACATAATGCTGCTCCCACCTATCTATCCTCCCTTATACACAAGTATGTCCCATCTAGGCCCTTACGATCTGCTGAAGACTTACTTCTATCTTCTGTCCGTAATCCCACCTCTGATGCTCGCCTTCAAGATTTCTCGAGGGCTGCACCGTTCCTGTGGAACTTGCTTCCCTCCTCCGTTAGATGCTCACCGAGTCTCCACTCCTTCAAAAAATCATTAAAAATGTACTTCTTTATAAAAGCGTATCAATTAAACTGATAGCTCCTGACTGATTCCACTTCTGCAACTGTCATTAGTCTAATACTATCCTTACCTTTTTGTGTTATTTTACCCCACTCCCTCTAGCATGTAAGCTCATTGAGCAGGGCCCTCAACCCCTCTGTTCCTGTGTGTCCAACTTGTCTGGTTACAACTACATGTCTGTTCATCCACCCATTGTAAAGCGCTGTGGAATTTGATGGCGCTATATAAATATCATAATAATAATAATAATAATAAAAGCAGACACCAATGTGATATTGTCACAATTACCAATGCCTTTTGTGAAGGTTGTTTCTGGACAAAGGAATCACTAATGCAAAAAATTGGACATACACTGAGTTCTGCCTTTTGTGCACTCCACACCCTGGTAAATCAAAAATAGTCATTAAATATAATAAAGGAAAAATCTAGGTCCTCACGCCAGACTCGGTGGACCTCTATGCCCACAACTTCGCACTTATCCTCAAAACAGAGCTACACGCTTGGAATTTGTACTACATTTCGTGGCTAGGCCGAGTGAAGGCGGTTAAGATTACCCTGCTCCCCGAACTCCTCTTTATCTTCCAAACTGAACCAGTCACGGCTCCCAAAGCTTCTTCACCACTATACCATTGGAAGTCCGCAAATTCATCTGGAAAGGCAAATCCCCCAACATAGCCCATTCCCAACTGACACTACCCAAACTCAAAGGCGGCCTAGCCTTACCAGAGTTCAGAAACTACTACCTAGCAGCCTACTTCACAAGAATTATCAGTTGGTCCATGACATCACACAGCAAACCCTGGGTGCAATTAGAGGCAGATAGCACAAACTGTGACTCAGGACTCTGCCCTGGATCACGAAGGAAGCGAGCAAACACTTCAACCTCACAAACCATTCGTGAAAGCCGCACTCCATATGTGGCACCAAATACTACCTTACGACAGGTCCCAAATACTACCTTACCACAGATCCCAGAGATGCTCCCCCTGAGAAGCAAGGGCATCTCCCACAACTGACAAACTATAACACAATACGCCTTATAAAACCCTGAGACACTAGGACGCACCCACTTCTACTAAAAAGTCTACTCATCTATATTGCATCAAGCACTGTCACTCTACTGAGACTGTTTTGGACTAGTTTATGCTATTTTATTTATTTATTCATTATTTGTTACTGGCGCAGCCCTACCCCATTTCTTTGTATTTTATCATCCCCATGGGTGTCTCTCTTGAGATCCAACAGATCTAATAAATTGCTCCAAATATTAGCTGAAAATCAGACAAAAGCATTGGCGACTCTGATAAATTTCACCTAAAGTGTACCAGGAAAGTTTTTTTCAAATATTGGCAACTACGGCTATCTAAAGTATAATAATAACATTTTGTGAATAATGTAAAAATTAAGAGTTTTCTCAAACATAAGCACCTTCTATAGAAAGTTGTTAGAAATTCTAATGATGTAATGCTGCCCTCATGTGGAATAAACTGAGAAGTTCTGATCATAGCTTGGTTATTTTAATTTTAACATATCTGCCATTCAGTTTTTCATTGGCTACAATTTGGAGGTAATGCGATTGCAAAGTTTTCTGAAAAATAGAGTTATTATTTCTGACCTCTTATGAGCAAATATAATTTTCCTTGTCTTGTCAATAGAAATCAAGCTAGACTCAATCCTAGATGTTCAACAATCATCACTTTTAACTATTGCCATCATGATGCATGTCATAAGGTAGGTGGGCAGATAAGAAAATGGAAACGACCTACAAGTAGTTTGCACTTGGCTCTTGGGAGCTGTATGCACAGGCTTTTACTTGCAAGCGCACTCACAGCACTGCGTGCACATACAGTTTGCTTGCACCATGACCACCTTTTAAAGAGGTGGTCATGGTGAATAGAGTAACCCTAATCCTTTAAATTACTTTGGGGATTTCTTTATTACAAACAGTACTTTACTCACCTGAAATATCACCTGTTTGATGAATTTGCACCCTGGACATGAAAAAATCTATGTGGCAGAATTATCAGCCTTTAAGCTTCTTTTCTGAAAAGACTAATGGCATACTTTCACAAAGAATTTTAAATGACCCATTCTTTTCTTATATTTTCTATTAATACCTTGTTTTATAAAAGAAAGAAAATATGCTGGATCAGCTGCTAATTAGTAATTTTATCACTAAAAAGTAACGCACATAATATCTAAATGAGCCTATTTTTTATTTCTGAAGTCTCACATTTTTGTCACAGATATATAGAAGTAATTAGCACCTTAGGCGTATTAATTTTAATGAAGTGATTTTCACTGATCATCTAAAAATGAATGTTTGGTGTTTATAATATGGCGAATTGTGAAGAAATTTAAATGGAATTAAAAAATTTGGGTTAAAGGGACACTGTAGGCACCCAGACCACTTCAGCTTATTAAAGTGGTTTCAGTGCAATGCCCCATGTCCCTTAACCCTACAGTAGTAATTATTTCTCAGAAACTGCAATAATTACCTCTCAATGTTAACTTCACCTCTAGTGGCTGTCTGCCAGCCACTAGAGGGCTTCCTGGTTTGAAACTGACCTTTGGTCCAGTATCTGACACTGGATGTCCTCACGCACTGCATGAGGACCTCCATCGTCAGATTTTTCCCCATAAGAATTTGATTAATGCTTTTCTATGTGGAAATCCTAATGCGAGCGTGGCCATTGCCGTGCTTACGCATTAGGTCTCCCCGGAGCCTGACCCAGCGCCGAGGGACATCACCGCTGGATACAGGTAAGTGACTGAAGGGGTTTGCAAGGGAGGGGGTTACCTATTGGGACCTATAGTGCCAGGAAAACGGCTTTGTTTTCCTGGCCTAAAATAGACAATCACAGAAAAATAGTCGAGTCTGATCATTTTTGCAGGTTGCCAAATTTGTCATAACATTTGCAGTTTCCTTGGCCATGGCAATTCCTTATGAGTAACAATTTATGGATTAAATTCCTGTCACTTTTTTCTCTTTAGTAAAATTAAAATAATCTGTGTCTGTAATCCAGGAATATAATGCTAGATATTGCCATCAACCATACTGAGTACTTTAAATAAAATAAAAATTCAAGCTACCACTGGAGAAAACCACCTGCAGTGACCCTTGTAAGGTAAATGGCTTTTTTAGATGTCTATTTTTATTTTAGTACAGCATGCCTTTTCTGATTATATGATCTGTATGTGACATATGTATTTTATATGTGTTCGTTTTAAATATTTTTTTATGAAAGAGAGGAAAAGCATTGAATGGAATAGAAGTATTGAATAATACATACATCGTATACATTTTTTATATTGTTATTGAATCAAAGACAGTTTAACATAGTAGACATTCATGAGAGAGTTAAATCCATTAGATAATATTACTTGAGATATAAGACCAATGTTATGTTAACAATATGAAACCAGAGCTAGAGACAAGTAAAAATAGCTTAGAAGTAAGCAACCACAGTAAAGGAGTTTAAGCATGCGTGGGATAGGCATAAGGTTCTCCTAACTATAAGATAAGGCTAGGGACTAATGAAAGTATTTAGGAAATTGGGCAGACTAGATGGGCCGAATGGTTCTTATCTGCTGTAGCATTCTATATATCTATGTTTCTATGTTTCATAGATTGCACTCTGAATTATTCTAAAATCATGTTCTGGTGATATACATTTGAAAAGAAAATAGAAAGGGAAGGGGTGAGAAGGAGAGAAAAAAAGGGGAGAAAATGAAAGGAGTTTTCTTGTAGATTCGCAGACCTCTCAAATAATAATTTTTTATTTTAGTAAAAACAGCATCCACCAGAGAAAGGTGAACGCGAAATTCAGAATAAATCAAGAGAAGGCAAGGATATTTTAGAAATCCATGTAGCACTTTTCAAACTTTTATAATCATTCACAATGGCAAGCTTTAGCCTTCCAAAAGTTACTAACAAAAAAAAAAAAACTTAACCATTTTTTTGTACCATGTACGTAGGCAAAGCTACTGATATTGTTTAGTTCTTTATTATTTTCTTAATTCTCTTTCTTTTAAGAGTAAAATATAACCATCATGGGAGAGTCACAGCGAACACTGTTTAAAAACAGTTCTTTAAGCGTAATGACTGGACAGGAAGGGGGTCAAAGGTAGCTGCAAATTCAGGGTAGGCTACAGAGGTGATACATAGTTATAGATGGGATGTTAATGAGGGATGGTGATCATGGGGGACTACATGCAAAGAGAGAGAAATATTGGTGGATGCAAAGCAAGAATGAGGGAATAGCGGCTGCATTAAAAGGATAAAGGTTCATTCCGTGTGAGTTTTGGAAATTTATAGACATTGCCTTATATTTTATTTAATTAGGTTTTCAAAACTTTATTTTTACATATATATTGTGGAAGCTGCCTTTATTGTGAAAGCTGCAATTAAGAATATAATATGGTTGTATAACTTTTATACCTGCTAATTAATTTTCTTTTATTATAGTTTTGGATTTTTTGTGCAATTTTTAGTGCGTCGACACAAACCACTTTATTTATGAATCGTGTATTGTACATTGTTGTTTTCAGGGACTATATAATCTCGCTTTTTTTGTGCCTTTATTATTTTGTCACATTTTCTGTTTAAATTGTTTATCAATTGCTGACGACATATGCCTTCAATCCCCAAGTTTGTTGTTTTATGAACACACTGTAATCGACCAAGCTTTAAGCAATTCAACAGAATAATTTGGTTCTTATGGACGGTTCCTGCATGCTCAGAGTTATTTACTAAAATGAGAATTGTCTGGCTATTAAATGTTTGGATATTTTGGCCATACATTTGGAATTTACTTTCAATTTCTGACTTTTCTCACTTTAAAGAAAAATAATTCTGCTTGTGTTTTTCAAAATCTACACTCCATTTCTACCTAATGATCTCAGCTGATACATCCATTATGTGACGGAGCTCCCGTACTCTGACTGAGTAACTCTGCCCATAGCTGCTTTCAGGAACTCCGGAATGCTTCGGCCCCAGTTGCCAAAACTTGACTGGGGTCTCTCCTGAGCTCTTCCACCTGACCAGGCTGCTGCTATCTCCATCCAGACAGGTATCATCCCCTCTGCTGCTCTCTCCATCCAGACAGTTATCCCCACCTCTGCCAGTAATATAGAAACATAGAATGTGACGGCAGATAAGAACCATTCGGCCCATCTAGTCTGCCCAATTTTCTAAATACTTTCATTAGTCCCTGGCCTTATCTTATAGTTAGGATAGCCTTATGCCTATCCCACGCATGCTTAAACTCCTTTACTGTGTTAACCTCTACCACTTCAGCTGGAAGGCTATTCCATGCATCCACTACCCTCTCAGTAAAGTAATACTTCCTGATATTATTTTTAAACTTTTGTCCCTCTAATTTAAGAATGTCCTCTTGTTGTGATAGTTTTTCTTCTTTTAAATATAGTCTCCTCCTTTACTGTGTTGATTCCCTTTATATATTTAAATGTTTCTATCATATCCCCCCTGACTCGTCTTTCCTGTAAGCTATACATGTTAAGATCCTTTAACCTTTCCTGGTAAGTTTTATCCCGCAATCCATGAACCAGTTTAGTAGACCTTCTCTGAACTCTCTCTGGTATCAATATCTGTCTGAAGATACGGTCTCCAGTATTGTGTACAATACTCCAAGTGAGGTCTCACCAGTGTTCTGTACAATGGCATGAGCACTTCCCTCTTTCTACTGCTAATACCTTTCCCTATACAACCAATTAACTCCTGCCTTCATAAATGCACGTTTGACTTTGCCCCATGCTACAGGGACCATGCAGCCTGCCAACAGGTCCAAAGACTCTGTTACTGGGATCCTAGAACAAATTAGACTAGCAGAAACATGTATGCTTTATTTTATTTTGAAAAGAGCCTAGCTGTTGCCGACTTAAGCATGTGGTGAAAACCATAAAAATATATACAAACATACCTAACTTGAAAAACACCCAACACAATACTGCGTCAAATATAAAATACAATTAGAACTTTCCAAACTATGGAAAAGCACAGATATACATATGCAACTGTTTTATTTTATCTCCTAATTTGCATATTGGAATTTTACCAATCCATTTTCACTTTTACCAACATAGGACAATGGAGAGTCATCACATGTCTGATAGCAACAAGGGTATCCCAACCTTAAAACAATGGCAAAACCAAACCAGGGGGGAACGCAGTCCAAATGACCCCAGTGTACATGCCTCCTCAAAACAGATGATAATGTCCTTTTAACACTTGACTGTGGACTTAAAGAGTGATTATTAAAGTGGAAACAGAATATTATTATACATAACAATATCTTGGAGAAGCCGCAAGTCTTATTTCATTGGAATAGACCCGAAGAATTTTTAACATTCCAAGGGTTTTTGCATCATTTCTAATCATATCTAATGCAACTATTACTTTCTACATTGTTTGATTTCTGTGAAGAACCCATCTTCTTTGTTTCCTCAAACTCTTTTAGTGTTAACATAATCCCACAAGGAAAAAAAAAACATGCAAGCTTTTAATTTTCTTTGGAAAAATAGCTTCTTGAACATTAAAGAATGTGATTGCTTTAGCTCTTAACTTACAGATTTTCTTCTTTCCTTAGTTTGAAATTGAAACTTCAGTAACTATTTGAAATATGGCTGTAAGACGGTAAGAAGATTGTCTGTTTCTTTTAAACATCAATACGTATAATAGAAGCTTGTTAAGAGCCTCGGGGCACACACTCTTGTTAATAATTCAACAGCATGGTAAGAATGTATTAGTCAGACAAGATCTGTGTGATACAATATGAAAGTGGTAGGTAACATCACAATCATTTGTTCTGGAGACAAGAGGTTTGATGTATGAGAATATTGTTCATATCATTTTTTTGGTGTTTTTTTTTACCAGGCATTTGGTGCAGCTGGGTAATTCTACATGGCTGTTTATGGTTATTTAAGCAGAACAAAAATATATACTTGCTCAAATTAGATATGTAAAGATTGATACTGTTTTTGGTTTTTAAATCAATGTTATTTTCAAGTTCTGGGCCAACGTTTGACCTTTGTGAATGTTCTAGGCATTGCACATGGGTTCCCTCATGCCCTAAGCTAGTGCCAGTATCCTCATTGATGTCCGGTGTCGAGGTGTTGGCTTTCCATGGAAGGTAGTGGCCACAGTCTTGGACTAACAGGACAGTAATTAGGTTGGTACTTATGGCAAGATGCCTATGTTTTTTGTCTGAGGGCAACATTCAAAGGAAAATATTCCTTTCCTGCGGGATGGTGCAATCCACTTGTTGAAGAGTGTTGCCCGTCTTTGTGACTGCCAGCTGCCAAAATGTATTTCCTTTCTAATAGCAGCAGCTGCCAAGGTTTATTTACCTTCTAACAACAGAGGAAGGCTGGTACAGTGTCAAAATAGGCTTCTCCCTGGGAGATCACCCAATGCAGACGGCGTCATTGCTTTATGGAAAATCAAGAGCCCTTACATAAAAATAAACAGCAAGGCAGAGCCAAGCAACTAGCAGCCCAGACGTGTTCACCATGAGCTCCCACGTCTGGGGACAAAAACCAGAGTGCTTTACCCAGCAATCGGCACTCACAGAACACAAGCAACATTATTCACACCCGGGAGAGGTGTCTGCATCAGACGGTGCCTTTCTCAAGCTCCTGCGAAATTGGACTGACACACCGAGACTTGTGGCCTACACGAGACTGAGTCACTGAGACACGGCTGCTCTCCAGGCTCTTAAGCAGAACCTGGGACCCCTGTGAAATCACTTCTCCCACCCCCCTTGGACCGGTGGGGGTCATCCTGGTCAACACAGAGTTACCCCACTCACCTTGCTGATTGGCAACAGGCAACTAATATTGCACAAAACTGAGACCCAGCACTCCTACTCAAAATGGCAGACGCGCCCCCTTCAAGCGACACGTGTCAGCAGTCAGCCAAGCAAGATGGGTGCACCACACTAGATCGTATGCTACAGCACTTTGATGAGATATTAATCTGTTTGTGGCAGCAGATGGAGGTATGTGCAGCTGCTGCAGCTGGGGGTCAGAGGAGCAGATGGAGGCAAGCAAGAGATGGGGTGCATGAGGCCCCGTTGGGCACAACCTCCGACCAAGCATCCAAGCCTCACACACCTAGCCCACCTAGGCAGAGAGCCAAAACGGATTCCCTCTCAAAGCATCCCCCAAAGAGACAGAAGTGAAGACCCCACAAGAGATGACTGACTACCCAGAGCTTCTGTCACCTCCCAGAGAGGAAGGATTTGGACTCGGAGGAGAGACCCCAGGTCCGGGGTACAAAGATGCAGGCCCTCAGCAAGGCCAGGCAGGTGGGATGACAAGTGTAACCCCTACCCAGAATTGCCTCTGGTATGCACCCTGGCAACCCCAGCAACCTCTCGAGACTTTCTCGCTTTACCGAGCCAGGACACGATGCTATATACTGCCCGTCTGCACCCAGGCTGACAATGCCATTAATTTTGCATTTTAATTTTGAGTTTAAGTTAACTTTATGTTTTAGTTAATCTTTTAGTTGCCTGCCTCTATCTAAACACACTCTATGATAAAGTGAGGTGTTTCAGGGATTAAACACGCTATTAGCCAGTTCTATTATAGCCTGCTAGCATGTTCTATTTTTTAATCAGCATAAAAAAGCCTAGCATAGACTTCACATTTAAGACCATGTTTAACCCCTTAAGGACACATGACATGTGTGACATGTCAGGATTCCCTTTTATTCCCGAAGTTTGGTCCTTAAGGGGTTAAAGAACTGTTGCTAACAAAATCTTGATTGATTCATCCCTACATAAGTTTACGCAGAAGTCCAGCATGTTTCTTATCTTTATAAATGTTTACCATGATATAAAATTGTGCACATTCACTCTACTACCCCAATTGTAAAGCTTGTTATGATGCCAGAGGATTAACTCTTATTATTTTACTTTTTTCACTTATTCAGTGAGCACTATATTATTTCTCCATCTCTCCACATACCGAGGAGTTCCCCATTTCTCCATCACCTATATCCTATCAGTGGAGGATCAACGCCACTGAAAGCCATCACTACTCGAGCAAGTTTATGCTCAGAAATAGGTGAGTGGACCATCTGCTATTAGAATCTCTTATTAATTTATCCGCTGAATTACAATCTGCACTATTGGAGTCTCTCTGTTCTTCTTACATGTCCATATATCTACTATTGAACTGAGACATCCTCAACATAAGAAGATCCAGCTACCTTTTGGACTTTTTCTAGACTCCAGTACCCCCACAGGTTTTATCAAAGACTTTTAAAATATTGGGATTAATTTTCCTGTGTATTTATATATTTGTCTTATCCCATCTAATATTTACTCTTTCAATTACCATATAGCGCAACCTATATATTTTCTTTTGTTTGTCCTATAACTTGAGGAATAAAGAGGGAACCTCATTCTTATAGGTTGCTGCTTTCCTATTTGTCTTTTAGCTTCTACTGACTCTTTAGCGCTGTCCCACTACTTTGTTGTTATACTCAAATATAAGTCTAGTTTTTCGCACATTATTTGTGCTGAAAAACCCCCACTCGACTTATACTCGAGTCAGTGTCTGTATTAAGGCAACTTACATTGCCATAATACAGACCAGGACCGCCGGGCTCATTACAAGCCCGGCGGTCCTGTTGGGGGCTGGCAGATAGCTGTTACTTACCTTCCTGCAGCTCCTGTCAGCTCCCTTCTCCTCCACTGTAAGTCTCGCGGTGTGACTGCCGCGCGGAGCGTTGCCACGGTAACTCGTGGCAACGCTCTGACCCCGCGGCTCTCGCGAGACTTGCAGTGGAGCTGACCGGACCAGAGGAGAAGGGAGCTGACAGGAGCTGCAGGAAAGGTAAGTAACAGCTCTCTGCCAGCCCCCCTCCTACACAGCCCATCCACTGGACCACCAGGGAATGAGAGCCCCCCTCCCTGGCCAGCTAACAAGCAGGGAGGGGGGATGAAAATAAAAATTAAATAATAAAAAAAAAATTACTATAAAAAAATGTAAATATTAAAATTAAAAAAGTAAATAATAAAATAAAAAATAATACTAAAATTAAAATATTAAAATTAAAAATAATAAAAATGCCCTCCCCCACCCAGTTCACACACAAACACACACTCATACAAACACACCCTCTGCATTGTATATACACACACACACTGCATTATATACACACACTCATACAAACACACACTCTGCATTATACACACACTCATACAAACACACACTCTGCATTATATACACACACACTCTGCATTCACACAAACACACACTCTGCAATATATATATATATTGCAGAGTGTGTGTTTGTATGAGTGTCCATATATAATGCAGAGTGTGTGTTTGTATGAGTGTGTGTGTGTATAATGCAGATTGTTTGTATGAGAGTGTGTGTGTATAATGCAGAGTGTGTGTTTGTATGAGTGTGTGTATATAATGCAGTGTGTTTTTGTATGAGTGTGTGTGTATAATGCAGATTGTTTGTATGAGTGTGTGTGTATAATGTAGAGTGTGTGTATGAGTGTGTGTGTGTGTAATGCAGAGTGTGTGTATGAGTGTGTGTGTGTATAATGCAGAGTGTGTTTGTATAAGTGTGTGTGTGTGTGTGTATATAATGCAGTGTGTGGGTTTGTATGAGTGTGTGTGTGCATATAATTATAAAAATCACAGAATTTCATAGCCCCAAGTTTTACCTTCGACTTATCCACGAGGCATAGCATATTTCACAATTGTTGGTCACAAAACTGCACTCGACTTATACACGAGTATATACGGTAATTAAATTGCTATATGAATAATCTTGCACAGAGCAACAGTCTTTAAGTGGCACAACTTAATCTGGAATTTGAGATAGATGTTCCAGGACATTTGGCTATGCAAGGTCTATCTGGAACATGTAAAAATAAGTGTCACAAATAAAATTTTCTGTATTACCCATATGGAAATTGCAGTCTGCAATGAGATATTGCAGCAGGCTTTCCTCCAGCACAAATTAAAGTTAATAAGATACCAAAGCCACAGCCAAGTGTATATGGTTGCTGGTGAAAGTGAAATTTTAACCAGTAATAAACACACGTATATGTGGAACCATGCCATTGGAGTAGATTTGGAGTTTAATTTTGACCCTAATTGCAATTCATCCGAATTTGGGCCGATCAGTTGATTGGTCGAATTTCTAAAACTCCTGAAATGTAGACTGAGCACTTTATATATACAGTGAGTGTGTGTCCACCATTTTATGAGGTATCCCATAGTGACTAATGCTAGAGAAAAGCCAGATTAGTATTTTTTTATGTGCTGCAGAGTGTGTGTGTATTGAAGAAGCAAGTCAGGAGATTCTGTCCGTTTATTGTTCCTAAACAGTTTGCACAAACTCATTAACTGGATTGCTGGATTAGATAAGGAACACATTGTGAGTTTATTGCAACAGGTTGTAGTAACACTTGACTCTCAGCTCTGGATTACACAAGGAAGTAATTGTGAGTACTGTACAACTCTAACAAATAGTGATGTCGCAAACTTTTCGCAAACGGTTCGCGAACAGTTCGCCATGAACCGTTGGCCATGAACTCCAGTCAGCAGACACATCCCGGCCAATCTGCAGCAGACCCTCCCTCCCAGACCCTCCCACCTCCTGGACAGCATCCATTTTGAAGCTGCCTTCTGTCACATATTCATCCGCTTATAGAAATGTGGTTAATGACATTTACTGTCCACACAGGAAAAGTTGTGCCGAGCAGCAACCTAATCCACAGAAGGGGTTAATGCTGAGCAGTAATTGTGCAAATGAAACCTGGTGTCATGTGTTTTCATCCGCTTAGAGAAAAGTGATTAATGACATTTACTGTCCACACAGGAAAAGTTGTGCCGAGCAGCAACCTAATCCACAGAAGGGTTAATGCTGAGCAGCAATTATGCAAATGAAACCTGGTAACTGACTTTGGGGTCAAAGGCCGGTTACAGCCTATCAGAACTAAAGGAGGGGTATTTAGGCCCAGTTCTCAGCCTGCTCAGTGCCCTGTCGTGGTTTCCCTTGTGGTTGTCTGAGAGCGCGTTCCTGTTTATAGTTTTCTACCTGGTTTTTGACTTTGGCTTTGTTTATTGACTTCTCTATATTCTGGTATCCTGACTCCTGGCTTTCCTCATCGCTGTGTCCCTTTCTGTGTTCCCTGACCTCGGCTAGTATTTTTGACTATTCTTTGTACGTTAAATCCGGCCATTCTAAGGACCGGTAATACGTTACTTATTTGTCATCCGTGCTGTACAGTTCTACGTGCTGGATCAAACAGTAATCCTGACACCTTCATTCTCAAGTGGCAAAGGGGATATTACCTCAGCTAAAATTGACCAAATATAGGAAACTACATTCGATGGCACTACCCCCAAGATTAATGCAACTATAGCTGGGTTATTATTTTATTAGATCATTACAGACTACTGAGGACTTAGGTTTACTGTTGTCATAAGATGTTATTGTGAATAGAATATATATTCCTATTTTGTTATACTGTATGTTATTGGGTGAATCAAAAATTCCAACAGGAAATGCAATATTATATTTGAAGATTTGAATGTGTGGTTAATTACATTTCCTGTACTAGAATCTTATAGCATCCTATATCTTATTATTTTAGGGTGTCCCCTATAGGAGGAGGCACTATGTCATACAGGCATCTCTTCTGAACCCAATTTCCTTCCCTTTACACCCACTCAAAAAAACGAATTACACAGCATTACACTATAACCTGTCAGGGAAGGATGGGAAATGGTGCTGCAGATGGCAGCACTGCTGAGATAGAGCCGCAGGACAAACTCAGAAGAGATGTGTCTTTAAAAACTAGGAGAGGTGATAGAGTGACCAATGCAGGAAGTGGTACCAATTCATATGTTCATTCTTTGCTATGGAAATTTACGATGGAATTTGGGGTGCAAGACATAGAAAAGTCACCATTACACCCAGTTCTACGTCAGGAGATTGAAGATCTTTGAGGCAATATGCTGGACACTGCTATAATTGCTCAGCCAGAGTCACTATTTGTTTTCTTTATTACTTGGTATATATATATATAATATCAGGTAAATATTTTATTTTCAAAATGCTTTAACTGCAAAGTATGTAAATTTCATAAGTTCGTATCCCATGCTGTGTTTTTATAATTTAATCATACACAAGAGGCTGCTGCAGGCTATTGCAGGCAATTAACAGAGCAGAAGAAAATACATTCTAAATTAAACATAATTACAATAAAGGAAGTTTAAAAATTAGTGTGTTGGGCCGCTATGTGAGTCACAGTCGGGAATGTGTGGCTAGGGCTGCATAAACAAAGCGATTTAACTCCTAAATGACAGACAACTGAGCATTAAGACTACTAGTGAAGGTGCAGGCAACCTTCAGCACACTAGATGTGGACTACATCTCTCATAATGCTTTTACACCCAAAAGGCTGACAAAGTATCAAGGGAAATGCAGTCCATAACATCTGGAGTGCCAAAGGTTGCCTAGCCTTGTTCTAGAGTGTGCCTTTTATACACTTTGAATTAAAGAGAAAAAAATAACATATAACATTGTTTATGAAGTCGTAGCCACACATCCCCTGGCTGTGACTCATACAGCCTCCCTCTACATGTCCTGAAAAAGAGCCTAATTTTGTTTTGCTTCCCTTATTTAATTTAGTTTTTTGTTTTTAGCCCCTGCTTTGTTAATAGCCTGCCATCCACATTTATTGGGTGGAAGTGAGAAGACCGTGCAATTACATCTCATATGTTTGTTTTATTTTTAGAATTTTATAACATGACAGGAGGCTTCGTATTTGCATTAACTTTCTTTACTAGCTCCATAGCAGCAAAGAAAAAAAATCATTAAAGAAAGAACCAATCAGAGTAGAACAGAGGATATATAAGTCCCAGCGTAGCCAATCATTTCCTCTTTCTTTGCTGCTCCATCACAAGTCAGGTCAGAGTACTGATTTCTTTAAGATTCCTGTCGGGTTTCTTTAAGATGTTTTGACTGTATGTTTTGGCTTAACTGCACTTTATCTTATTATTTTATTTACCTATATGCTGTAGTGGATTGGGGGCCAGGGGGAACCTGAGTGGGACTACCCTTTCCTGTCAGGGAGCTGTGCTCCCTTTGGGACAGGGTACTGGGCTGAGGCTCTCCTATCACTGCTCGTACGGACTGTCGTCCGACTGCCTCCCACCCCCCCTCCACCCCCCTCTCTTCCGTTTCACCTATTCCAGGGTGGCTACGCTCGCCACCCCCCCCTTTTTTCTCTGCTGTCTAGCTCTGCTCGCGCTCTAGTAGAGCGAGCAGGCGAGACCCTCGTCTCTCAGGGCGCCGGGCTTTCGCGGCCCGATCCGTTCGCGCCGTCAGCTTCAAAGGCGCGAACGGCGGACCGTTACTGCTCGCGCCCCCCTCCCTAGCCGTTCGCGGGGTTTTGCCGCGAACGCATTTAATTTGCGAACGGACAGTTTCCCGAACTACTCAAGGGAATTCAGTCCGTTCGCGGGTTTTTCTTATGCGCACAGCGTTCGGCGGTTTCAGCCAGGCGAACGGCCGTTCGCGGCTAATCTGCCGAACGCTGGAAGGGCTCCATTTTCGCGGGCTTTGTGCCTGATTGTCTCGCGAGACCCGTGCGGCCATTTTGTGGGTTACCGGTTTCGTGGAGTGTAACACCTATCAAGAGAAGGCTCTAGCCCTATCAAGCTTATTACTAATTCTGCTGTGGTGGAATTCGTTTGGGACCTACACAGGTTGGTGTCATTGCCCCTGGGGAGTGGGACTGCCAGTAGGGTTTAGCCCAATATCCTGGCTAGGGGTGAGCCCCCATTGAGTGCTGCATAGCAGGAACTGTTGAAGCAGTTCCCTGTGAACCTGGGTGAGCCCCAGCGACTCGGAGTCCAGTACCACGCCACTGCGCGTTTTTTACCTTGAGTCCCTCCCGTACGGTCCCTCACCTCTCGTAGCTATACCTGTGCCTGTTAGTGCCCACGCCATGGAGGACACAATTAATACCAGTGACCTTCAAGCAATGATCAACGCGGCGGTAGCTGCGTCTTTGGAAAAAGCGTTAGCAAAAGCGGCTCCTGCCCCCGCTGAATCTCATACGCTGTCTAACAAGCCACACCAGGCTCACGAAGACTCAGATGGGTCGGATGACTCCACTAGAGAAAAGAAGCGCCCGGCGAAACGCCACTGGAAGGGCGAAGCTTCCAAGCAAGCCGCCTTCAAAGGCAAGGCCCCTATGAAGCGCGATAAACGCACTAATCAGATACCTCCCGTGTACGCTGGGGAGGCCTCCTCGGATGAGGAGCAGGACGTGCCCCACTCTCTCTCCATTCTGGATGAGTGGCAGGCTGAGACCTCCGACTCTGACGAAGGCGATTGGGGCCCCAACGCCTATGTCACCGAGACATTTCTGGGTGAGCCCCAGCAAAAAGGAGATGCGGAACCCCCCGCCACGGCCACGCAGGAACAGGAAGTATTCCTGGATTCCACGGGCCAGAGAATGTTTGATCCTAGGAAGATCCGCCACCCCCGCTCGGGTGAGTGGGCCCCTCCTGATCATCTCATCCGCTTCATGCATTTTTGGATCAGAAAACCTTTGGAAAAACATATCCGTAAGAGGATGCGGGCAGAGTGCCCGAGACCTACCCTGCCCGATAAGGTGGCCTATACGCCGGAATTTGATCAGCTTATGCTGACCTTTATGGAACAAGGGGGCCGCGACCCACGGAGGGGGATTGAGAAGAGTTTTAAGGGAGCTCAGGATAAACTCCTAGACACAATGGGCCCGTTGGCCCGAGTTATGTACCTGGCGGACGAAGCATACGCCAGAGCGGACTCCTTCACGGCAGACATGGTACGAGAATGGGCACATAATATC
Organism: Pelobates cultripes; assembly: GCA_933207985.1. Classification (NCBI taxonomy): domain Eukaryota; kingdom Metazoa; phylum Chordata; class Amphibia; order Anura; family Pelobatidae; genus Pelobates; species Pelobates cultripes. Next base: position 294,660,401 of record OW240915.1, on the reverse strand, counting down.
CGAGAGTGGGCCCAGAGGGGCTTTTGTTTCCTCGGTAATACAAATGCGGCCCTCTCTACGGAGCGGCGCCGGGCAGCACTTTTTTCGTATCGACCCCAAATTAGCTGACCTCGGGGTCAAAGAATTGGGCCCACAGGCACAGGGCAAGCTCTTTGGTGAAGCTTTTATGAAGGAACTGAATAAGCACGTAAACGTTTTTACCTCCTTGAATAGAGCCCGCACGTCCATGCGTAAGGTCTTCCGAGGTTCCTCCGCAAAGGGTGTTTTTTCAAGGGCTGGTCGGCAGCGGGGCCGTGCCGCCAGCCGGTTCTGGCCTTCAGGCCCCCGTATGGGCTTCCAGCACCAATTCTTCCCTCAACAAGGCTACCAGGGCAACGGAGCCAAACAACCATTCCCCTATTACCAAAGGGGTTCTGACAGAGGACGGGGCGGTCGAGGACGAGGCCGGGCACGCTTCCCTACAGGTAAGAGACCACCTTTGTTTGGTACCTCATATAACTATGATTGCAGGCCGTGTTTCCCTGTTTTCCCAGAATTGGGCGCATCTGTCCACAGACGCTTGGGTGCTACAGACCGTCCAAGGATATCGAATAGAACTCCGATCACACCCCATTCAAAGATTCCCCCCTTATCCTTTGCACCTTTCGGCTGCGGACAATCGCCTCATAAACGGGGAACTCCGCGAGCTTCGCATAAAGGGCGCTATCGAACCGGCGCACACAAGGGGAGGATTCTTCAGCAACATGTTCCTCGTCCGCAAGAAGACCGGGGACTTCCGGCCAGTGATCAATTTGAGAGGACTAAACACGTTTGTGACCTACCGCCATTTCAAAATGGAGGGCATCCATTTACTGCGGGATCTCCTCCAAGAAAGGGATTGGTTTACGCGGCTAGACCTCAAGGACGCTTATCTGACAATTCCAATTCACATGGACAGCCGTCCATTTCTCCGCTTCCTCTGGAATGGCACGCCATGGCAGTTCACGTGCCTTCCGTTCGGACTGAGCTCGGCACCGTGGTGCTTCACAAAACTGCTCAAACCGGTGGTATCCCACCTCCGAACACACGGGATCAGATGCATAATTTATCTGGACAACATTCTCCTGTTCTGCAGAACAAGGGAACTGGCCATCCGGCACACTATGTATACAGTACAACTGTTAGAATCCTTGGGCTTCGTGGTCAACAAGGCCAAATCCGCAATGGGGCCTGCCCAACGAATCCAATTCCTGGGCTTCGAGATCGACTCCAGGTCTTGCACCCTACATCTCCCCTCAACCAAAGTGGCGGCTATCAAGAAGGAGATCCGCAGGGTTCTCAAATTGGATTCCATTCCGCTCCGTCAACTGGCACGGATTGTGGGACTCTTATCATCTTCAATACAAGCCATATTTTCGGGACCCCTTCACTACCGAGCGATGCAACGGCTGAAGGCCAGCCTCCTCCGCCAAAATCCCACATACAACCAACCAGTCCCGCTATCGGAAGAAGTATACCAAGAACTCCAGTGGTGGCTCCACTGCATGCAGGCCTGGAATGGTCGGGCCATCTTCGGCAGTCAACCGGACTTCGTCCTAGAGTCGGACGCGAGTCGCCTAGGATGGGGCGCCACGGACGGAGAAACGTCCACAGGGGGCACGTGGACACCACAGGAATTATCGATGCATATCAATTGCCTCGAACTCCTAGCGGGTTCCTTTGCTATCCGCAGCCTCACAAAAGGGCAGTCGAATTGCTGTATACTGTTGAGAATGGACAATGTATCCGCAGTACGATACATCAACCGCTTGGGGGGCACCCGGTCGAGAACCCTGGTGCATCTGACGAAGGAAATCTTCGACTACTGCCTCCCGCGCAATATCACACTACGGGCAGAACACCTGCCGGGGGAGACGAACCTCACGGCGGATTGGTATTCCCGTCATTGGAGGGATGCCAGCGACTGGCAACTGGACCCGCGGATATTCGCACACCTACAAGACCAGAAGGGACCCTTTCGACTGGACCTCTTTGCCTCAAGAAACAACCGGCAGGTCCCGCAATTCTACAGCTGGCTACCGGAACCGGATTGCTTAGCGGTAGATGCCTTCACTCAGCACTGGCCACATCAAGGGGCATATGCCTTTCCCCCTTTCGCCATGATTGCCAGAGTTCTCAATCACCTTCGCAGACGGAGGGTCCGACTGACCCTGCTGACACCACTTTGGCCGAGTCAGCCCTGGTTCCCGGACCTTCTCGAATTGTCTTATCAGGACCCGATCCTCCTACCGAACAACGACATGTTACTCAGGGACCCGACGGGGAACGCACATCCGATGGTGTCAGACGGCCGCCTGACCTTAGTGGCCTGGACTCTTTCAGGGGAACCTGGCGTACCGACGAATTATCGTCAACGGCTAAAGACCTCCTTTGGGATTCCTGGGCCCCGGGAACACGGAGAAGCTATCTATCCGCATGGAGAGCTTGGACCAGTTGGTGCGTGGGACGGGACTTGGATCCCTTTACAGCCCCTGTTTCCGATATCATGAATTTTCTCTCAACCCTATTCGAGGACGGGAAGTCGTACCGCACCATAAATGTCACGAGATCAGCTATCTCGGCAGCGCACGTGCCGTTTCAAGGAAGGGCAGTTGGACAGGATCCGCTAATATGCCGCCTGCTACGGGGCATCAAACTAAGGAGACCGCCAGCACCTAAATATCAACATCTCTGGGACGTGGAGATAGTCCTTTGTTTTCTCAGGGACTGGCCTCCCAACGAACAGCTGTCATTGAAACAACTGACGGCGAAGTTAACCTTCCTGTTGTGCATGGTGTCCTTCCGGAGAGTGGCTGACGTTCGGACTTTCGATAAGGACGCTTTCTCCATTGGACCCGAAGGAGTCACGTTTCACATATCTCAGCGTAACAAATCCAATACAACATCAGTGTTCTATCCGTTTTTCAATTCGGATCCCCAGCTATGCGTGGTCCGGACCCTCCGAGCCTACGTGTCGGCAACGGAAGGCTTACGCTCACCGTCCGCACGACAACTCTTGGTATCATATGTGACTCCACACGGCCCGGTCTCGGTCATCACATTGGCCAGATGGGTCAGGTGGATTCTGGCTCTAGCTGGGGTGGATGCCTCATTTGGCGCACACTCCGTTCGAGGGGCAGCGGCATCATCAGCATTTTTAGCAGGCGCCTCTCTGGCGGATATCCTACACACGGCAGATTGGTCCCGGGAATCTACCTTTCGGACCTTCTATTTTCGCCCGTCATCCAATGCCGCTTTCGCTCTTCTACCTAAGCGTTAAAACTGCAAATACGAAGCCTCCTGTCATGTTATAAAATTGAAGATTATGCTAGCGCAGTGTACTAATAATCTTAATTTTAATAATGACAGGAGGCGAGTATTTCCCACCCTTTCTTTCTCATAGAAGTTCCCGCCCAGATGGAGGTAAGTAGTTGGTGGGAGTAGTTTGGTTGTATATCGGGACTTACTTACTTGAATTAGCTTGTTATGCTGTTATATTTATTATAAGCTATTAGACTAGTTGGTATGGTGAATTTTAAGATGTCTTATTGACTAGTTGATTCGTTACAGATAATTGGTTTTTCTTTGGTCAGTCCCGTATCATTGATACTACTCTCCCTCTCTTTTCAGTTTGACAAACCACAAGGATGATGGGAAGGCTGAAGAGGCCATTGTTATGACCATGTTGGATTTCGTTATGACGGTTGGAATAAAGTTACTAAGGACTTATTACTACGTTTGGATCTTGTGATGTCGCAGTAGTCAAGAGGAAATGATTGGCTACGCTGGGACTTATATATCCTCTGTTCTACTCTGATTGGTTCTTTCTTTAATGATTTTTTTTCTTTGCTGCTATGGAGCTAGTAAAGAAAGTTAATGCAAATACTCGCCTCCTGTCATTATTAAAATTAAGATTATTAGTACACTGCGCTAGCATAATCTTCAATTATTTTGCCCCTTTCAAAGTGACAAAACAAAACCCCTCATGCTGTTCTCTATTGTGGCAATAAAAGTGTCACGTGCCTACTTGGGTTATGTGGCAATGCATGTATTTTTTGTCAGAAATCTTACTGTTCAAGGGACACTTTGTAGGATTCTTCGAACTCTAGAAATTGTGCAAGAAAAGAAACTTGCATTTTGCGCTAGCAAAATATCTACTCCATTTACTGAACTACAAACAATGTTACAGTTTTTATGTTTTCTATGGAGCAGTCGAAATATTCTATTTTAGATTTTTAGATTTTCTACTATGCAGTAGACATCTAAGTGGTTTCTGCCAGAAAGTCGAGGAAAAATCTGACTTCATAAGCTTGAAACGTGATTGGAGAATACAGGGAAATTATAGATACATCTTATCCTATTACAGTTCTGAACTGATAGACTGAAGGTTTGGACATCTGTCTAAATTCCCTTGGTACAGTATTTTATTTTGCTGAAGCTCAGAATATCATAGCAGACAAAATGTTCCAATAAATAGAAGTCTATTTTGTGCTAATTAGCATCATATTTTTTTTACTGTATAATCACTTGTCACATTTTAAAAGAGTGTGAACGCTTCAGAGTTGAATGTGAATTTTCTTTATTCCTCCAGGATTTGTTTTTAATAGTTGTGATGTTTCTGACATTTCACAGTATATATTTAGCTGCCGGTGTGACATTGGCTTATTTACAGGGCCAGTGGGTCTGGTCTGATTACTTACAGTAAACGGATTAGATGGCTATGCCTTGACCCACGTAGAAGAGGAATACTCAGGAGGCCGACATTCCGAAGCCCAAAATCAATCAAATGCAGGAAATTTTGTTTAGTGAAGCAAGGCCCGATTGCTTAAATAAAAAAACACAGTGATTGTTTTTTACCTCTAGCAATACTTGTGATCTGCACTTGTGGACATCTTCGAACATTAGTATACCCAACCACAGCCAAGAAAATCCTAGAGGGTGACCCATAGAGCCATAGATGACAACCATTTACTTTATATACCCTACAAAGGGACATCCTGGTTATCCTAAAGAGAAAGGAAAATAAATTAACTAATATGAGCCTTTGTGTTTTTTTGAATGCCCCACTCTGTTAGAGGAGTTTGTAGCCTAAAATGTATATTTCTCATTTTTATGTTTTCATTTTTACCTGTGCTTCTTCACATTTCTAAATTGTAGGCTTTTTCTTCTCCTGCAATTGAAATACTAGGACCTTGACATGCCATATTGGCAATGTATGTTTGTATTTCTAATTGTTAGATATTCAGTGGGTTTACATTGTTTGTTGTGTTTATGTTGATTATCTTTCAATATTTAAGTGAACATATGTTTTAACCTACAGTTAAAAACTCTCTTGTTAATAACCCTTATTGTACAAAATTGGGATTCCATGGTGATTTGCCTATCGGGTGGCCCACGCACTTAGGGTCACCCGATAGGCATTGCTGCACAGGGACCCTGTCAGCACCACGGCCAATTAGTAGCGAGACTGGGTCCCTGTAGTATTGGATGCCGGAAGTAATTGAGAACGGCGCAATGGAGGGAGAGAGGCAGCAGCTGGGAGTGAGCAGCTCCCCCCACACACACCAGACTCAGTCAGCAAGTCACCCTCCTGCAAACAACAGGTGACTATATATAAAATGACGTGTGTATATTTGACAGTGTGCGTGTATCTGTGTATCAGTAAGTGTGTATTTGTGTCACTGTGTGTCAGTGTATGTGTCACTGTGTGTATGTGCCACTGTGTATTTGTGTGTAAGTGTCACTGTGTGCATCTGAGTGCATGCGCCAGTGTGTGTATCCGACAGTGTGTGTCACTGTGTGTATCTGAGTGTCACTGTTTGTATCTTTCAATGTGTGTGTGTGTATCTGTGTGTTAAGGTTTGTGCAAGTGTATGTGCCTGTGTGTGAGTCATTGTGTATGTGTCACTGTGTGTATCTGAGTGTGAATATCTATGTGTCAGTGACAGGTTGTGTATCTGTGTGTATGTGCCAGTGTGTCTATCTGTGGGTCAGCGTGTTTCTGAGTGTCAGTGTGTGTATCTTTCAATGTATTTGTGTTGGTGTGCATGTATCTGTGTGTTAAGGTGTGTGTGTATGTGCCAGGGTATGTGTATGTGTCAGTGTGTGTATCTGTGTGGAAGTGTGTGTGTGCATCTGTGTGTCACTGTGTGTATCGGAGTGTGTGTATTCGAGTGTCACTGTGTGTATCTGTGTGTCAGTGTGCATGTATCTGTGTGTTAAGGTGTGCATGTGTCACTGTGTGTATCTGAGTGTGTGTATGTGCCAGTGTGTGTATATGCCTGTGTTTGTGTATATCTGTGTGTCTGTGCCAGTGTGTGTATCTGTGTGTCAAGATGCTTTCATGTGTCAGTATATATCTTTGTGTCTGTGTGTTTATGAATGTGTGTATATGTGAAGTGTTTGTGTATATCTCTGTGTTAATGTGTATGTATACCTGTGTAAGTATGTGACATCCCAGCAATCAAATGCCAACACAACATGCCAACAAACCCCTGCAAACACAGATATTACATACAAAAACACCCATGAATTCAAACACCAAAATTATATACAAACACTCAAACACACCCTTCACTCAAACATCAATACTACAGACATGCATTTAAAAGCCAACACTACATCCAAACAAATCCCTAAACGCAAATGCAAACATTACATTCAAAATACACCCCTGTATTAAAATTTATATTCAAACACAAACTCTACACACAAAAGAACACCTGTCCCTAAGTACTGCAATATGTTTACTATCTGCAGAAATGAGTGTGTATATATAGTAAAAAAAAAAATGCTAATTAAAAGTTTTTTTGGGGGGCGAGGGAGGCTACACTATGTCAAAAGGTTCCACAGGAAAAATTCATTGGGAACCCCTAGTACTAGACTAAACATGTCTTCACATTCCACCAAAGTGGAGATTATCTCATTACAGCTGTCTGCTTTACATCATTTGTGCATATTGATGTTTCTTCCTTTCTGAACACATTTACAACAACACAGATTCTGCTCAGTTTACTGCTCATGTTTCACGTTTCAATGTGTAGGGCACATTATAGCCTTTGGCCCTCCTAAATCGATGTTGCACGGTCTCGCCGACACCACGAGCTTACCTGCCGCTCCACTGCCTTCTCTGGGCATCACGCCCAAATCAAAGATGGCGTGGACACACGTGGTCGCGTCCATCTTAAGCTCCGTCCCTCTAATGAATACAGACGTGCGCATGACGTCATGACGTCAGCGCGCGCGCACGTTCTGGGGTCTGAGGTCACCCTCTGACCAATCAGAAGCCAGAGAGGGATATTTACTTTACTTCCTTGCCCAGTCGTGGTTTCCTGTTCCTGGTTCCTGAGAGTGCGTTTATCTTTGTGATTTTGACTTCCTGGTATCCTGATCTTGGCTTTTCCCTGGTTATTCTGAATTCTGGTTCCCCTGACTTGGCTTGTTTAATCGGTATTTGAGTATTTCTGGCTTCCTTGACCTCGGCTTTCCCTTTGACCATTCTCTATCTGTAGCGTATTAGTCCGGCCATTCTAAGGTCCGGTTTACGCTCTATCCTTTTATTTTCCTTTTATTTTTTATGTATATATTTACATAGTTTCTGCGTGTTGGACCACACTAGCTGCCGTGACAATCGAGTACTGAGTTGCTTAGAGCGAAGCGAGTAGGAACTGTACAGCATTGCCTTTTCTGTATACCACATTTCCAGTACATTTCACTACTGGGATTTCAACTTCCATTAATGACAGTCCCAGTCACAGTTTATATCTTCTGGCAGGTAAGATGTGGTCACAAGCTATCTAGTTTTGACATTGATGGGTTCATCTAAATCACAATTCTTTCCCTGTTTATATGAAATGAGTAGAAGATTCAGGGAAGGAATTGGGATTCTGAATTTTGGTTGTTAAGTAGGGTTCAAGCCCTTCTTTGTAGGTAGGAAAAAGAGTCACATAGTTTGAGTCAGCTGAGAGCTATCTCTTTGTGATCATTTAAAGGACCACTATAGGCACCCAGATCACATCAGCTCAATGAAGTGGTTTGGGTGCCAGGTCCCTCTAGTTTTAACCCTGCAGCTGAAAACATAGCAGTTTTAGAGAACTACTATGTTTCACTGCGGGTTAATCCAGCCTCTAGTGGCTGTCTCACTGACAGCCGCTAGAGGCGCTTCCGCGATTTTCACTGTGAAAATCACAGTGAGAAGACGCTGGACGTCCATAGGAAAGCACTGAGTAATGCTTTCCTATGGGCGGTTTGAATGTGTGCGTGGCTCTTGCCGTGCATGCGCATTCGGATCTGACGTCGGCAGGGGATGGAGAGTTCCCCAGCGCCGTGCTCTCTCGGTAAGGTAAGTGGCTATAGGGGTTTTAACCCCTTCAGCCCAGCGGCAGGGGGGCCCTGAGGTGGGGGGGACCTAATGACCCTATAGTGCCAGAGAAAACAAGCTTGTTTTCCTGGCACTATAGTGCTCCTTTAAGAGTGAGTTAAACCATTGTCATATTTTTAGATTGTCTTTACTGACGAATACATGCACTTACTTTATAATTGTATTTTTCCTTGCTCTACATAAATATTTGGCATTGCAAAAATGGCTGATATTACACAGCCATGAGGCCAGGCAATATTTTAGCCATTTTTGCATAACAGCACAGCCATAGTCTCCTTTTCTTCTGCTGTTCTTGCTGTCCAAATACCCTTCCTAATTTTTTTTGTTTTTGCTACCAAGATTTCACCAGCCGAACTGTGGCATGAATTAATTTCTCCTGACCTGAAAGTGTTTTTTTCTACAGAAAATTCTGTAGACATTTTTCACCCTGTACTGCACAAGTCTAAGTTTCATCTCTATATGATGCAGCAGAAATGTCTATCACCTATGGTTTAAGACTTTTGTTTCCTAACAACACACTCAGGGCCATCATCAGTGAGGGTGACAAACGTGTAGCGGCAGAACTATTGCGGTGCAGCTGCACCAGGGCACGCATGCTGATAGGGCCCATAGTCCAAGCATTTAGGGCCACCCAATGGGCCCTATATCTTCAGGGGCCCGGACAGCGCTGCAGCCATGTAATAGTGCGACCAGGCCCCTTTAAAGAAAAATGCAGCTCCATCCATAGGGGAGGAAAGAGAGACAGGTAACGAGGAGGGGAGAGGTAGCCGACTCCCATCAGCCCCAGCCACCTTTCTGCAAGGAAAAGGTAAGAAACAGGAAGGTGGCTGAAAAATTAGCTATGTGTATGTATGTATGTATATGTGTATGTATGTATGTATCTTTAGGTATGTTAGTATGTATCTGTATGTATGTATGTGTATGTATGTCATTATGTATGTATGTATGTCAGTATGTATGTATATGTGTTTATGTCAGTATGTTTATGTATATCTTTGTGTATGTATGTTAATATGTATGTCTGTTAGTATGTATGTCAGTAGTTATATGTATGTGCGTCTGTATGTGTATGTATGTCAGTATGTATGTATATGTCAGTATGTACACTGAACAAAATTATAAGCGCAATACTTCTGTTTTTACTCCCATTTTTCATGAGCTGAACTCAAATATCTAAGACTTTTTCTATTTACACAAAAGGCCTATTTCTCTCAAATATTGTTCACAAATCTGTCTAAATCTGTGTTAGTGAGCACTTCTCCTTTGCCGAGATAATCCATCTATCTCACAGGTGTGGCATATCAAGATGCTGATTAGACAGCATGATTATTGCACAGGTGTGCCTTAGGCTGGTCACAATAAAAGCCAACTAAAATGTACAGTTTTACTGTATTGGGGATCAGGGCAGTCTTTAATACTGAATGGACCCTGGGCAAGAATTAGCCTGGGCCCTCTGGACTCTGTCCCCCATCTTCCGCTCACTGGCATGCAATCACACCCTTCATCCCATCGCAGTGACGGCAGTAGAGAGGGCCCTGGTGCAAGAATTTTTTGTGCTTCTTATCGCATGGGTGGCCAAAAGGTAGATCCCCATCTGTTGTGCAGCTCCAATAATGCTTTGACAGCTGGGGCTCTACATTTCCCCATGCTTGCAGAGTTGTATTTAACAGTGAGCAGTGTTTATGTGTTTGAATGTAAGCATGTTTTTGTATGGTGTATATTAGTGTGAATGTAGGAATATGTTTGTATGTGTTTTTGGTGCTTGAATGCAAGTATGCATTTATGAGTAATGTTAATCTTTGAATGCAAGGCTGTGTTTATTTATAATTTTTATGTTTAACACAGAGGTGTTTTTGTATGTATTGTTGACGTTTCAATGAATGAGTGCTTGTATAAAGTGTTCACGTTTGAATGCTGAGATGTATGCACATATACACATACACTGCCACACAAACACACACACAGATACACACACTCTAATAAACATGTAGACACACACTGACACAAATGCAGATACACACATTGAGACAAAGACACACAGATACACAAACTGATAGCATACAGATACACAATGACAGCAGATACTCATACACATATGCTGACAGACATACTGACACATACACTGAGACATACTGATACACACACACACACACACACTGACAGATATACTGACACAAACTGGCAGACATACTGACAGACGCACTGACACACGCTCACACAGACATACTGATACACACACATTGACAGACATACTGACACACTGAAAGACATACATACTGACACACACAGACATACTGACATACGCAGACATACTGACACACACATATACACATACTGACACAGACACACACTGACAGATATACTGACAGACACACTGACACAAACGCACACACAGACATACTGATACACACACACTGATGGACGTGCTGACACACACTGAGAGACATACTGACACACACACTGACTGACACACACACTGACACATATACTGACATACACTGACAGGCATACTGACACACACTGACCGACACATTTACTGACACACACAGACAGACATACTGACACACACACAGACAGACATACTGACACAAACTGGCAGACATACTGACAGACACACACACACTGACAGACATACTGACACACTGACAGACATACATACTGACACACACACATACTGACAGACAGACACACACACACACACAGACATACTATTGGTTTGGGCCCTGTCGGACCAGTGGGGAGATCAAAGATCTCCCTCACCGGGCCAAAGGTCCTTTGTTAGATAGAGGGAGGGCATGAGGGAGAGAGGACCTGAGAGGCAGTTCCTCCCACGAGCATGCTCACATTGTGTTACTTTCCAGAGTTTTGTGGCATCTGCAAACACTGAAACATGACTTCCAATGCTTTTTCCAAGATCATTTAAAAACATTTTAAATAGAAGGAGTCCCAAAACAGAACCCTGAGGGACACCACTTGCCACCTCTGTCCAGCTTGAAAATGTACCATTAACAACAACTCTTTGTACTCTATTTTTAAGTCAATGGTCTACCAAGAACAATAATTTTCATCTAGACCAATTTCTTTGAGTTACACTAATCTATTGTGTGGAACTGTATCGATTGCCTTGGCAAAATCCAAATAGATCACATCCACTGCAACACCCTGATCGATACTTCTATTTACTTCTTTGTAGAATGCAATCAAGTTAGTTTGACATGACTTGTGCTTCATAAAACCATGCAGATTTTTGCTGATAACATAGAAACATAGAAACATAGAATGTGACGGCAGATAAGAACCATTCGGCCCATCTAGTCTGCCCAATTTTCTAAATACTTTCATTAGTCCCTAGCCTTATCTTATAGTTAGGATAGCCTTATGCCTATCCCACGCATGCTTAAACTCCTTTACTGTGTTAACCTCTACCACTTCAGCTGGAAGGCTATTCCATGCATCCACTACCCTCTCAGTAAAGTAATACTTCCTGATATTATTTTTAAACCTTTGTCCCTCTAATTTAAGACTATGTCCTCTTGTTGTGGTAGTTTTTCTTCTTTTAAATATAGTCTCCTCCTTTATTGTGTTGATTCCCTTTATGTATTTAAATGTTTCTATCATATCCCCCCTGTCTCGTCTTTCCTCCAAGCTATACATGTTAAGATCCTTTAACCTTTCCTGGTAAGTTTTATCCCGCAATCCATGAACCAGTTTAGTAGCCCTTCTCTGAACCCTCTCTAAGGTATCAATATCCTTCTGAAGATACGGTCTCCAGTACTGTGTACAATACTCCAAGTGAGGTCTCACCAGTGTTCTGTAACCATGTTCTTCTCAAGGAATTCTTGAATATTATCCCTTAATAACCTTTCAAATACTTTCCAGCCACAGAAGTTAAGCTCACAGGTCTATAATTTCCAGGCAAGAATTTTGAACCCTTTGAATAAAGGGACCACATCTGCCTTCCTCCAATCCTCCGGAACACTTCCTGAAAGAAAAGAATCTTGGAAGATTAAAAACAGAGGTTCACTTATTTCTACACTTAGTTCCTTAAGTACATGTGGATGGATACCGTCAGGCCCTGGAGCTTTGTTTATATTAACTTTCTTTAGTTGCTTCAGCACCTTGTCTTCAGTTAACCAATTACAATTATTCTGCAAGTTTTTAGCAGCAATCATTTGCATATCTATTGCCATGGGTTCTTCCTTAATATCTACAGAGGAGAAATAGTTATTTAAAATCTCTGCCTTTTCCTGGTCTTCATTAACTAACACCCACTTCCCAGTTTTTAATGTACCTACACTTTCATTTATGTAATTAAAAAATGCTTTGGGGTTGGTTTTGCTCTCTTTGGCTATCATTTTTTCATTTGAAGTTTAGCGAATCTAATCGCCGTTTTTCACACATTATTGGCTTCCTTTTATCTTTTATAGGATGCCTCTGATTTGTCCGATTTAAAGGCTTTAAATGCCCTTTTCTTATTTTGAATCTCTTGTTTTACTTCTCTACTAAGCCACATTGGTTTCAATTTGTTTCTTTTATATTTATTACCCAAAGGTACATACTTAGAAATGTACCTTTCTAATATCTGTTGGAAGATGTTCTATTTATCCTCAGTGTTCTTTTCACTAAAGGGTTTATGCCAGTCAATATATTGTAAAGCTGCCCTTAACTTATAGAAATTGGCCTTTTTAAAACTATGTGTTTTAGTATATCCCATATGCTTTTGTTTTTTTTCACTTTTATTTTAAAGGACACTATATTGTGATCACTACAGGGAGTGCAGAATTATTAGGCAAATGAGTATTTTGACCACATCATCCTCTTTATGCATGTTGTCTTACTCCAAGCTGTATAGGCTCGAAAGCCTACTACCAATTAAGCATATTAGGTGATGTGCATCTCTGTAATGAGAAGGGGTGTGGTCTAATGACATCAACACCCTATATCAGGTGTGCATAATTATTAGGCAACTTCCTTTCCTTTGGCAAAATGGGTCAAAGAAGGACTTGACAGGCTCAGAAAAGTCAAAAATAGTGAGATATCTTGCAGAGGGATGCAGCACTCTTAAAATTGCAAAGCTTCTGAAGCGTGATCATCGAACAATCAAGTGTTTCATTCAAAATAGTCAACAGGGTCGCAAGAAGCGTGTGGAAAAACCAAGGCGCAAAATAACTGCCCATGAACTGAGAAAAGTCAAGCGTGCAGCTGCCACGATGCCACTTGCCACCAGTTTGGCCATATTTCAGAGCTGCAACATCACTGGAGTGCCCAAAAGCACAAGGTGTGCAATACTCAGAGACATGGCCAAGGTAAGAAAGGCTGAAAGACGACCACCACTGAACAAGACACACAAGCTGAAACGTCAAGACTGGGCCAAGAAATATCTCAAGACTGATTTTTCTAAGGTTTTATGGACTGATGAAATGAGAGTGAGTCTTGATGGGCCAGATGGATGGGCCCGTGGCTGGATTGGTAAAGGGCAGAGAGCTCCAGTCCGACTCAGACGCCAGCAAGGTGGAGGTGGAGTACTGGTTTGGGCTGGTATCATCAAAGATGAGCTTGTGGGGCCTTTTCGGGTTGAGGATGGAGTCAAGCTCAACTCCCAGTCCTACTGCCAGTTCCTGGAAGACACCTTCTTCAAGCAGTGGTACAGGAAGAAGTCTGCATCCTTCAAGAAAAACATGATTTTCATGCAGGACAATGCTCCATCACACGCGTCCAAGTACTCCACAGCGTGGCTGGCAAGAAAGGGTATAAAAGAAGAAAATCTAATAACATGGCCTCCTTGTTCACCTGATCTGAACCCCATTGAGAACCTGTGGTCCATCATCAAATGTGAGATTTACAAGGAGGGAAAACAGTACACCTCTCTGAACAGTGTCTGGGAGGCTGTGGTTGCTGCTGCACGCAATGTTGATGGTGAACAGATCAAAACACTGACAGAATCCATGGATAGCAGGCTTTTGAGTGTCCTTGCAAAGAAAGGTGGCTATATTGGTCACTGATTTGTTTTTGTTTTGTTTTTGAATGTCAGAAATGTTTATTTGTGAATGTTGAGATGTTATATTGGTTTCACTGGTAATAATAAATAATTGAAATGGGTATATATTTGTTTTTTGTTAAGTTGCCTAATAATCATGCACAGTAATAGTCACCTGCACACACAGATATCCCCCTAACATAGCTATAACTAAAAACAAACTAAAAACTACTTCCAAAAATATTCAGCTTTGATATTAATGAGTTTTTTGGGTTCATTGAGAACATGGTTGTTGTTCAATAATAAAATTAATCCTCAAAAATACAACTTGCCTAATAATTCTGCACTCCCTGTATTTCCCAAGTGCTCACCTACTTGAATGTTGGTCAAAAGATCAACGTTGTTTGTAAGAACCAGGTCCAGAGAAGCATCCTTTCTAGTTGGTGCTTGTACAAATTGTGACATGAAGGTGTCATTTAACAAGTTCAAAAACCTAATTCCTTTTGCTGAACTACTAGTCACTCTGTCCCAATATATGTCTGGGTAATTAAAATCTCCAATAATTAACGTGTTACCCAGGTTTGCAGCTTTCTCAATTTGCTCAAACAGCTGTTGCTCCTCATCAATATTAACATTAGGTGGTTTATAACATATCCCAACCAATAGTTGGTTTCCCTTCTTATGCCTCAAGCAGATATTTACCCATAAAGCTTCCACATTTTCCTCATCACATTCCACTTGCTTAAGATTTGGTTTTAACTCATGGTTGACATACAAACATACCCCACCACCTTTCCTGTTTTTTCTGTCCTTCCTTAATAGTGTGTATCCATTTAAGTTAACTGCACAGTCATGTGTCTCATCCCACCATGTTTGTTATCCCAATTATGTCATATTATTCAGTGTATGCTATTGCCTCTAGTTCCTCCATTTTGTTATTTAGGCTCCTTGCATTAGTAAGCATACATTTAATATTATCATGAGTCACTTGTCCTTATTGTGAATTGTTATCAACATTACATACCTTCTCTGTTCTGAGCTTGCCCTTCCCCCATCTCCATTCCCCTTATACTGAGCTATAGCACATCTCCTCTCTATCCTATCTCCATTTTGTAGATTGCTATTACCCTTCCCCCAACTACTAGTTTAAAATCTCCTCCAACCTTCTAGCCATCCTATCACCCAGCACTGCAGACCCTCTCCCATTTAGGTGCAACCCATCACTGCTATAAAGGTTGTACCCAAGCACAAAGTCAGCCCAGTGCTCTAAAACCCCAAACCCTCCTTCCTGCACCAAGACTTCAGCTACGCATTTACATCTCTAATCTCACGCTGCTTTTCCACTATAGCGCGTGTCACAGGTACCACCTTGGATTTGTTAGAGGTACCAATAAATATAAGCATCATTTTGTCCATCATTTACATTTTTATTCCTGTGACTGGTTGTGTAGGCAGGGCCCCTGTGCACTGCTTTGCCCGGGGGCCCATAATGTTGGTAAGATGGCAATGGTCTGTCTCCCTAAAAGCTGAAGTCAAAGAGTCTAAAAGAATCCTGTTAGGAAGTATAGTTGTTTTATTGATTCTCCTCACCCCTCCTCCCCCCGCCCATTGGTCAGTTGTCACTTGATCTGTGAATTAAAACAACATTTAGTAGCTCTACCATACAATCACTATTGCAGCGAACGCATACAAACAAAGTAACCGTTGCAAATAATTAAACAAGACGTGTTTACCTGCAGTAATTTATTTTTCACTACATTATGTACAGAGCAAGGTTATCCGGTTTGTAATAAATATGTTATTGAATGCTTAACCATACAAGGTTATAACGTGTCCTTCATTCTCCGGTTTCCACGAAAATACAATATGTTACTAAATGTATAACAAATCAAAGAAGCAATGTGAATTTCAATAAAGATCTACTGTGATACTGACACAATTATCTTAAAGGACCACTCTAGGCACCCAGACCACTTCAGCTTAATGAAGTGGTCTGGGTGCCAGGTCCAGCTAGGGTTAACCCATTTTTTCATAAACATAGCAGTTTCAGAGAAACTGCTATGTTTATCAATGGGTTAAGCCTTCCCCCTAATCCTCTAGTGGCTGTCTCATTGACAGCCACTAGAGGCGCTTGCGTGCTTCTCACTGTGATTTTCACAGTGGGAGCACACAAGCGTCCATAGGAAAGCATTATGAATGCTTTCCTATGTGACCGGCTGAATGCGCGTGCAGCTCTTGCCGCGCGTGCACATTCAGCCCAGGAGGAGGAACGGAGGAGGAGAGCTCCCCGCCCAGTGCTGGAAAAAGGTAAGTTTAACCCCTTTTCCCCTTTCCAGAGCCGGGTGGGAGGGGGTCCCTGAGGGTGGGGGCACCCTCAGGGCACTATAGTTCCAGGAAAACGAGTATGTTTTCCTGGCACTATAGTGGTCCTTTAAATAAAATACATACACTGTAGCACAGTGAACAAAACAAAACAGTGTATAAAAGTGTATAAAAGTATAAGACATGATGTGAATGCGAATATATAAAACATACTAAGCTATGGATAGCTTAAACTGAAGCTAGCATGATCTATGAGAACTGGACAGTTCATTAGAATCAGATGTGATTTAATATATACTTTGTATGTGTTTATTTGTATTTTTGATGTACATACAAGATGAATTAGGTAAAATAGTTGTAAATACAGATTACAAAGGCAAAACTTATTTTTACCTTTAGGTCGCTACTTTAATTTCATAGTAATAAATGTAAACCACATATAATTTATTAAAATTAGATCCCTATGACCAGAGGCGTAACTAGAGACAACTGGGCCCAGTGCGAAAATTGCCCTGGGGCCCCTCCATATGTCTAATTCTGCCTCCCAGCCCCTCTGTGTGTCTCATTCCCTCCCCAGATTCGCCATGTGTCTCATGTCCTAGCCCCACATGTGTCTCTCTCCAGTAGCCCCCCCCCAGCCCCTCCATGTGTCTCTCTCCTTGCCTCCCAGTTCCACTGTGTGTCTCATTGTCACTCTACCTAACCCCTCTTCCCCTCCATGTGTGTGTGTCTTCTAGCCCCCATCCCTCCATGTTTCTCTCTCCCCTAGCCCATGTGCCCTGTGTTCTCTCTTCCATAGTCTCCCATCCCCTCCATGTGTCCTCTCTCCCCTAGGCCCCCATTCCCTCTATATATCTCTCTTCCATTGCCCCATCCCCTCCATGTGTCTCTCTCCCCTTGCCCCCATCCCCTCCAAGTGTCTCTTTATCCTAGCCCTTCCTCCTCCTCCCCTAGCCCCCATGTCTCTCTCTCCTAACCCCCAAATCCCCTCCATGTGTCTCTCCCTACCCCCACATCCCCTCTATGTGTCTCTCTTCCCTATTCCCCCTTCCCTAGACCCCATGTGTCTCTCTCTCCGATCCCTGACATGTGTCCCTCTCCCTGGCCTATTTATCCCCTACATGTGTCTCTCTGCCTTAGCCACCCATCCCCTCCATCTGCCCCTCTCCCCTTGCCCGATTCCCTCCAAGTGTCTCTCTCCCTTTGCCTCCCATCCCCTCCAAGTGTCTCGATATCCTAGCCCCTCCTCCTCCCCTAGACCCCATGTGTCTCTCTCCCCTTGCCACCCATCCCCTCCATGTTTCTCTCTCCCCTTGCCACCCATCCCCTCCAAGTGACTATATCCTAGCCCCTCGTCCTCCTCCCCTAGCCCCCATGTGTCTCTCTCACCCTTGTCCCCCTCCTCTAGACCCCATGTGTCTCTCTCTCCTATCCCCACATGCCTCTCTCCCTTGCCCATTCATCATCTCCACGTGTCTCTCTCCCTTAGCCACCCCACACCTCCATGTGTCTCTCCCCCTAGTCTTCCAGTCCCCCCTTTTCCCCTATCCCCAGGTATCTCTCTCCCCAAGTCTCTCTCCCCAAGCCCCCTCCCTGTGTCTCTCTTCCCTTGCTCCCTCTACACATTTTTATCTCACCTAGTCCCCACTCCATGTGTCTCTCTCCCCTAGCCCACCTCCATGTGTCTCTCTTCCCTTGCTCCCTCTACACATTTCTCTCTCACCTAGCCCCTCCATGTGTCTCTCTCTCTCTCCCCTCCATATCTCTCTACTCTAGCCCTTCCCCAATATCTATCTCCCCTAGCCCCCTCCATGTGTCTCTCTTACCTTGCTCCCTCTACATGTTTCTCTCTCCCCTAGCCCTCCCTCCATGTCTCTAGCCCTCCCTCCAAGTGTCTCTTTCCACTAGCCCCCCCTTAGTCCCATTACATCCCTCCCCCTTGTACATGTTTGTGGCTGCTGCAGTACCTGTCTGACAGGAAGTGCTCTCTCAGTGAGCACTTCCTGTCAGCCGCAGCGATCAGCAGGAGGGCTGCAGCATAGCACAGTGCTCCCCTCCTGCCAGTTACTTGGCATTTGCAGGCCCTGGGTCAGTGCAGCTGTACACCAGCCCTGAAGCTAAGTCTACAGCCTACTGTGGCTGAGGTCAGCAGGGCGACTGGGCCCCCTGGAGTGATGAACCCTGTCGAAGCTGTGACCCATGACCGCAGTTGGCACGCCACTGCCTATGACACTCTCTGGAGCTGGCAACACACCTATTTTAAAGGTATTGCGTAACATTAGAGATTACTAAAAATGAGCCTCTCAAGGCTAAATGCTGGGCTTTCTGTCACTACCGACACCTAAAGCACTTTACCTTGCTGAAATGCTTTATGTGTAAAGAGTGTATGTCCTTTATTCATTTTATAAAAAGTGCACATTTCAATAGAAAGTGGAATGTTTATAAATTAACCTTGTTACACCCCCATGGCTGTCAGATAATTTGCATTGTCACTTAATTGTTGTTTAGCTCAGTGGAGCTAAACTCAAGAGGAAGGCAATTGCCCAGAGCACCGGTCCTTCCCAGTGAGCTGCATTGGGAAGCCTGTGATTGGACAGCCACAGAAAGTCTGAGAGGGGTTAGAAGCAGTGGCGTCGCTAGGGGGGGGCCAGAGGGGGCCATGGCCCCCCCTACATCATGCTGTGCCCCCCCTTAGGCCCCCCAAATGCCAGCAACTTGCTGGCCATGGGCTTCCCTCGGACTGTAACAGCCCGAGGGAATGGAGCTGAGGTGCTGGGGGCTGTCTGTGGCTGGAGGGAGCATTGATTGGCTCCCCGGCACAGGCCCCGCCCCCAAATGAAGCCCCGCCTCCCGCCAATAAGCCCCGCCCCCGCCGTAATGCAGCAGCCCATGCTGCTGCAGAAGATGGCTGCCTGACCCCCAGCAACATTCACACACTCTACACACACACACACACACACACACACACACACACACACCCA
>OW240915.1:294597248-294640369 GCA_933207985.1 Pelobates cultripes | reverse complement strand
GAGTGTGTGTGTGTGTAGGGACTCAGCAGAGTCTGTGTGTATGGACTCAGCAGTCTGTGTGTGTTTGTGTATGGACTCAGCAGAGTGTGTCTGTGTATGGACTCAGCAGTCTGTGTATGGACTCAGCAGAGTCTGTGTGTGTGTATGGACTCAGCAGAGTCTGTGTGTGTGTGTGTATGGACTCAGCAATCTGTGTGTGTGTGTGTGTGTGTGTATGGACTCAACAATCTGTGTGTGTGTGTATGGACTCAGCAGTCTGTGTGTGTGTACGGACTCCGCTGTCAATAATTAAAATTCCTGTGAGTTGTGTAGGAAGGGCCCCAGTGCATTGCCCAGGGGCCCTTAACTCTGTTAAAATGGTACTGCTTGTGTGTGTCAGTGAGCTTCTATTTAGTGAGCATGTGTGTGTCAGTGAGCTTGTCTTTAGTGAGCTTGTGTGTGTGTCCCTGAACTTCTTTGTAGTGAGCCTTCTGTTTATACAAGTGAGTGTCTGTAGTAAGCTTGTGTGTGAGTCAGAGAGTTTTGTCTGTCAGCAAGCCTATTTGCGCATGTCAGTGAGCTTGTGTGCTTACTGTCCTATATATATATATATATATATATATATATATATATATATATATATTATTTTGACTTGTAGGAATGGCATACGTTTTTTTTCCAGGGCTGCTTTGGATTCCCAGGGATTCCCAGTTTGGCTCTGCCAGCGAGTGCACTTTACCGCTGAATAATCTGTGTGAGCTGCCGCACACTTTAGCCCTGTTACACGCGTCTGGGAGCTGCTGTTGACAGGTACTAGTAGTCTAGAGATTGGGGTATATGCTCAGCTATCTGTATAATACAGATCTGTGTGTATAAAATATCCCGGGATAGTCAGTGCTTCCTGTATAGTGCTGCTCTCTGTCTTGGGATATTATACACAAACAGACCTGTATTATACAGAGAGCAGCACTATACAGGGAGCACTGAGTGTCCCAATTTATTATACACACAACCCTGTATTATACAGAGAGCACTGACTGTCCAGGGATATTATACCCAGACAGTAATTGATAGCTGTGCTGCAAAATGTCCTTGGAAATTTTTTTTCAAATGTTGGCAACTATGGCACTGTATCAAGGATAATGTGTTTGTTTTTTTAATAATCCCTGGTGGAAAATAATGAATCCTCCACCAGGTATTATTAAAAAAACAAAAACACATTGTGTCGGGGGCGTGGCTTAACATGCGACAGGGGCGGGGTCAAACTGCGGCGAGGGCGGGGTTAAATGTGCCCCCCTACTTTTGTCACTGGCCCTCCATGTGCCCCCCCGAAAAATGAATCCTAGAGACGCCACTGGTTAGAAGGGGAGTGCTTTACAAACTTCAGACAAGATTTACAGCTTTTAGTTATACCCCTCAATAAAAATTAAAAAAATCCCACTTACATACATGCATGTTTTCATTAAGGGTATATCTACTAAATAATGATTTTCATTCAGGCAGTGCATTGTCCCGTTAAAGATTTAGCAGTTAACATCACAATCAAGTTCAGCCCAGTACAGCCAGAGTGTACAATGAGTGGAGAATGAGAAACAGGATTTCTGCTTCTCCTCCTCTTACTTTGCTCTCTCTATGCTGTCTGAAAGGAGTGAAGGGCAAAACTTAGAACAATGATACAATGGAGCTAAGATGGTTGTTCAAGGATAGAGCAATGTGGAATTCTTACTTTAATTTTACACATAGCTGATAAATAGTGGGGATTAGTTACACAGTATCAAAAATCTTGTGAAATACCAGTTTCCATTTAATTAGTGGAGATAACCAAAATGCTAAAACACACAGGAATTTGAGAAAGAGACACTTGACATATATATGATCATTTATGCATGTTTTTTTTTTCTATTCTGGGACCAAAGAACTACAAATTTATATATCTTTACAGTAATTTTATATTTGGCAATAATAGTAAGTAATTAGGTTTTGTTTTTCTGGAGCCTTGGAAATAACCTGGAAACTATAGAACAATATTATTCATTATTACTTTAAGTATATTTGTCATTTTTTTTTTTTTTTTTGCATAATAAAATTCTCCTAATCCTTTTGTTCTGCTTATTTTTCTTTTCAATGTATCCCGTTTTAAATTACTGTTACTGTAAATAAAGATATTTAACAGCGAGATAATTTCTTCCTGGTTGTATAATGTTAATTGGCTGCACCTGTTTAATCTCAAGTGTTGAATGCTAATTGGCTGTAAATACGGTGTATTGTGAAAAGAGTAGGACAGCCAACAGCCAAATTACACATTCTGAGTTGGGAGGAAAAAAGTGAGGTGTGTTTATGCAGTAGAAGCGAATTAACATTCCTATTGAGCCTAAGGCTTCAGAAAGAAGGGCTGTGGGGTAAAACAGTTTTTTTACATAACACATTAATAATCTGAATATGGACACATTGGAGAAAAAAACAACAACTTCGAAACAGGATTTTGAGAATAAGTTTATTATAATGAAGAAAACAAAAAAAACAGATCAGGAGTCAGATCTTCTTTAATCACAAAGCCATCATTCTCTCAAATGGCTCCTGACAATACAAAAGCTATGCAAGCCCATTATTCACACGGCAGTAATATGGTGTAAAAAAAAAAAAACAACAACATATCCCTCCGCTGCAATTATAAATACTTTCTGAATTCTCTGAATGCAAATACATCACAATCTTAAATGAGATGTATTTCCTCAAAGCAAGTAACAAGTCGAATGCATCAGCACACACCAAAATAACAAGTACGGTATAAAATAGAATTATGGAGAACAATGCACAATACAAGATAATTACAAAACCAAAGCATTAAATCTCTGTATTTTCTATACCTTTCCTTTCATGGAGTTTAGGTTCAAGTATCAACTGAATTTCTTTGCTGTCCTTAAAGTCCAAATTCTGTTACATTCTCTGTATTTTAAAGTTACCCAATTATCAGTGTTTTTATTATCGCTTACTAGTTAGAATCAAGTGGTCGAACATCACTGTTAAGCCGAATGATGTGAGAGAAAATGTGTGGAGATAGCTAATTAGAAAACCTTTTAAAAACAAAGTGCTTGTTCTACCTAGAATGTTAACCCAGTTACGTTTTATTTGGTCAATGAATCATAGAATGAAGCATGACCTCTCACCAGAGCGAAGTGGGTTGGAGGGTGAATAATTCAAAATCTCTGCAGGTAAAGAGTTAGAAATAAATTGCTAATTGTCATGAACTGCTTGTCAGCATAGCAGAGTACCTTGATCAAAAGTGATAAGTAAAGAAATCCATTACTAAACTACAAGAAGAAGAGATTCTTACTATAGTTACGGGAAAAAAACCTAAATTATTTACGGTACATTAAGTGTAATCTGTAGCTCAAAATAAATTGCTGTTAAACATGAAGACTCTTCGCAACAGTCAGTACACTTTGTAAACCACTCCATCATTACAAAGACAATTTTAAGATACACGTGTAGAATGGAGGGAAGCCATTATTCACAGCACCTGCTCCTTTGGACCAGTTTTGGACAGGAAGTTGGTATGAGACATTGAAGGGTTTGGAAATTGTAACCTAAAATGGCTTCCCTCATGTTGCTGAAACAAATCTCTAGGAATTTAAAGTAGATCAATGTACACATTATAAAATTTAAAATTTAAAATTTAAAAAAAAAAAAAATCAATTGTGTGTCTAGTAAGAAATATTTACATAAAACAATATCCATGTATTTCTGAAATAAATTAACACTAATGGGTATCTTGTGTTACTTTGCATTAGGAAGGCAAAATGTTCTTCACGACAATGCAGAGGTTGAACTGCTATAAAATGTTTATGCTGTAGATCTCATAGACACTTAAAAGGTCTTATCGGTGTTTATTATTTAATCAGTTACAGCTCGAACACTCTCCACAATTTATAAGTAAGAATAAGCAAAGTGAATAATACCATTGAAACGAATATATCTACATTTGCATTAAAGAATAATATCTGGCTGTATATGGGAAAACAGACAACGAGAGTTACAAGATGCAATGACAAGGCATTACAGAAATATTATTCATTAATGTATTTTTTAATGCCTTATGCATTTCTGCTTTGGGGGCTTTTTTGCTATTATATGAAATTAAAACTCAACTTCACGGCTCCTTACCTTCCTGCATCTCACACAAGTAAGGTGACATATAGCAGAAAATGTACAGTTGTATACTTCCCAAAAAATCACTCCGCAACCTTTTCTCACTTAGGGGATGTTGATGTACAGCAAAGTCATTCACAGATTATTTATTTATTTTTAAAAAATGTAATGAAAACAGCTCACTTGCAATAGTGGCATTGCCCAAAATAAATAAAAAGATATGAATAGATCTGTTGTGCATGTTTACACCTTGTCTCATTAACTTGAATGAGAGATTAATGAGCAAGAGTCAATGTCCAAGTCCACACTCCATAATTATTCTATGGAAAGTTATAGGAGAAAAAGCATTGGCTAAGAAAACCAAAAGACTTCCTTCCCCCAGAAGGTTGCTAAAACAATATGTAAGAAAATATGGGAAGTAAACCTAACCTTAAATGACTCTTTTATATTAACACAAAATGTAGTATATCTATTTGTAGCAGAATATAAAAAAAAAATGTGTATTTTAATTAATGTCCACTGTATCCTCTTGCACTAATACATTCTCATTTCCACCAGTCTTTGCTTGGTTAAAATTGATGGATCCATACAGTTTTGAAGATTCTTTAGCTGCTAAGGTTTTTCTCCTGTATATTTCACCCTTCCACATGGATATCATTAGTAAAATTGATAAAACTACACCACCCAGAGTTAAAAGACAAAGCCCAGCTATAACGCACCTATCCAGATGCCCACCTATGATGGCATTCTTCTTTTCTAATTGCTCCATTTCTCTAGCTGTGGTTGAGTTTGGATCGGATTTTATGTCCCTTGGGACTAAGTATGAAATGATTACAAGTAATATCCCCGTAACAAGGAAAGTAACTGCACTGATGAATCCATAATCTACAGACTTTCCAGAGGCTTCAGATAGAGCATCATCATCAAACATTAAGGATGCATCCTGTATAGGATCTGGTTGAATTTCTAGGTCAGTCGTGTGATGCAGATGTCCATGGGTTGTCTTATTGGAAGGTGGATGGGTCACTAGCTCAATGTTGACATTTTCATCAACATATGTAAATGAAGTCTCAAGTTCTTCCAAGCAGCATATCTTTTTTTGCTCCTTGGCTGCATCTCCATGAAGATGTTTCACATCTGGTGCATCAAGTGTTGGTTCCAACTGTATGGTCTCATACTGATCTGGTGAAACCTCGGCTGCTAGATTATAATTTTCATAACAAAAAGTCTTTATGTCATTGTTGTTGGAAGTGCTGTAGCTCCAATCCACATTGTTGCATTCATCGAGCCTCTGCGTCTTCCCAGTGATATGTAAAAGCTCCATGCAAGCCGTATACTCTACATATTAGGTCTAGCTCATTCCACGGTGAGCGATGCTGTGTTGAAAATAAAATATTGATAAATGTTAGGAAACAAACACATGGATAATGTATAAAGGAAAACATCCCAATGGCTCAATGAGAAATCTGTATTCCTTAAATGTTTAATATTTTCTGTTAATAGAGATCAGAGAATGGAAAAGATACAAACACACATTTCAAATACTATTTAAAAAGGACATCCTTGGTTGGAAGAGTCAACATTTAAATGTATAATAGAAATAATATATAAAAATTATGCAAAACAGGAAAAAAAAGATTATATTGGATGTTGTTGACCAACTTTGCAGCATAATCACTTCAGAAAAGGAGATCAGGAAGTTCCAATTATATTTGATAGGAGATGGACATAGCTTCTAAAACATTGAATGTTATTTTAAAAAATTATAAATACTATTATTTTTATAATAATTTTTAATATTACCATTATTATTCTAGTCATCCAGACTAAGTGCAGGTTGATCTTATACATTTATTTATAGATTCCGCAGTGCTCATCACCCCTTTTAACGTCTTTCTCACCATAATACTTCATGTTTTTATTCACTGATGAATCAGGCTCACTGTAGCTGATCCTGTGCAATGCCTCATATTCTATTTATATCATAAATCTTGTTTTCCTTTATCTTAAATGTCAGCTTTTATTATATCTATACATATACCACACTACATATCTTCCTGTGAATAAACTGTTGTCAATGTATTTTTATTCAGATACATTTAATGATCTCTGATCATCCCCGCATAATCATAAAAGTGTCTGTGTGAATCTATGTTAAATGACAAATTAAGGACAAAGCATAGTTGTGAATAAATTAATGATTATTGCCTTGGTTCATATTTTGCACAGGGAATGGCCCTTGAGAACCAATTTCACTGTATTCTATTATTTTTGCACACTGGCAAATTTTGGCTTGGGCACAGGTACAAAAAAAAATTTTTGTGCACATAACTCACAGGTTTCTGTGTATAATTGCATTGGACAGATGGAGGCTGCAGGAGTCACTAGTTGTAACAGCATATTTTCTTACAACCTCCATCAACATGAGTTTGCACAGATTGAGGAAACATTCACAGATATTTGAGCATGCCAACAAACATTCAAACTCTTATTCTCTGCACTCCATTGCCACCGATAACAACATGAGCACATCAGTATCTTGAGTACTGGATCACTCAAAATTTACCTTCATACCATACATAGTCATAATATTGTACTCCTGTTGACTCTAGATACTGCAATCTTCTGGGAAATTTACAATGGTCAAGTCCAAGCCTGGGTTTTAAAAGTCTGCAGAATGCTAGCAGACCGGGAGGATGGGAAGGGGGTGTGGTGAATTTTCCCTGAAACGTATCCACCTATTTTCCATTTCCTTCATTCAAGGTATCAGATCATTTCCAAAAATATTATTCTAAACATGATATGTATTGTTTTATTATGAACCCTTTGGCTTTGTGAAAAAAATACATTAAATAGTATCTAGTAACTTCCATAGATGGAAGATATCAAAAAGATGGATACACCGGCTACCTAGAGACTGATGCCTTGTTTCCAAATTGATGAATGTGAGCAGAAATAGAATGCAGGGGCCTCCACCTCTGGGTTTTCATGGAGGATATGGAGAGTGTCACCTGTGCTAAGAACCCTGCTGGTCCTGGATGATGGGGGCCTCCGGCAGACTAGTAGTCAGGGGCTATATGAAGCTTGACTCAGACAAGTGGCTAACAATAAGATAAAGACATTTGAGTTCTTTTGTAAAGCTACCTGGGGCTTTATTGGCACTGTGCCAATGTCTCATTTGCATGGGGGTAGGGAAGGGAGAGGTTGAATAGTTTTGTGTGATTTATTTAATGTTTATTTTATTAATTATAAAATTTGCTCTTGTTTTTTTCTGATTCTGTGGAAATAAGTCAATAGACACTAAATGTGTATTTGTTTGTGTCTGTGTATTTGTATCTCTTTAGTGTGTGTCTGTGTCTATGCATGTGTGTTAATGTGTGTACCTGTGCATCTGTGTCAGTCTTTGTAGGAGTGTCATTGTGTGTATCTGTGAGTCTGTGTATCTGCATGTATGTCTGGGTGTGTATCTGTATGTCTGTATGTGTATTAGTTTGTGTCTGTGTATCTGTATCTGTTTAGTGTATGTATCTGTATGTGTATGTGTGTTAGTGTCTGTGTCTTTGTATGTGCGTTAGTGTGTGTCAGTTTATTTGCATGTGTGCCAGTGTGTGTACATGTGCATCTGTATGTGTGTCAGCATGTTTCTGTGGATCTGCATGTCTATACCTGTGTACATGTATGTGTGTCAGTGTCTGTATCTGTGTATCTGCAAGTGGGCCTGTGTGTGTGCCTGTGTATCCGGATGTGTGTATATGTGTGTGCATGTGCATCAGTGTGTGTGTGGCAGTATATATGCATATATACATACATCTAAGCATTCAAACTCCAACACTACACACAGATACAACCCTGCATCGAAACATCACTACTCAGTGGCGTACATGCAAACCATGGGACCCTGGTGCGAAAATGATCCATGGGCCCCCCCTCCTCCCTATTAACCCCCGACAGACACACACACACACACACACACACACACATAGAGAGAGAGACACACACACACACACACACACACATACTCATACATACAGACAGGCACACATATATACATACAGACAGACACACACACAGACACATACACACAGACAGGCACACATACAGACACACACACATACATAAAAAAACACAGGAACACATACACACAGACAGACACACACACAGATAGACATACACACATACAAACAGACAGGCACACACACACACACACAAGACGCACATACACACACATACGGACAGACAGACACACATACATACAAAATGTTTAAGTCACCCTCCTGTTTCCTACCTTTAAGGTGCAGGAGGGTGACTTTCCCTGGGGTCCAGTGGTGGCTCAGGTGGATGGGAGTCAGAGTTCCCAATCTGACTCCCTCTGCTTCTTCCAGTGTGGCTCTCAGTGTTAGCTGGGAGGACTGACGTGCGGTCACTTCCTCCCAGCTTGTGATGTCATCACAGGGGGCCTGGTCGCGCTGTTAAAGCGCCCAGCGCTTACCGGACCCCATGACAATCCACATCCATCGGGTGGCCCTAACAGCATGGGTCACCCGATGGACCCCTTGGACGGCGGCCCCGGCGGTTTGCAGCCGGTGATGGCAGCGGATACCCGGTCACAGGGGTCCGCAGGGCGGCCATGCCCCCTGGAGTGGCGGGCCCAGTCGCAGCTGCGACCTCTGCGACCGCGGTATGTGTGCCGCAGTCACTACTATATACAGACACCCCATACAGACATAGCTGGGATTCATTTTGCTTTTTAAGTTCTGCGCCTTGTTGTATGCAATGCCCCCTAACCACACTTTTATGGGCCTCCAACCTGATTGTCAGGGATGTCTGCTCAGGGGTATTGGTTTCGGAGTCAGATCAGGTCTGGGCAACAGGTATTCGTTGAGTCTCCACTTGGATGTTGTGGGCTGGAATAGGGGGATTTAAGTTTGATTGTTACTGTGGCGTGGTCCGACCATGTCGCCACCCTTGTGTTCAGCGTTATACTGTAACTTTATGTGCCTATTCTTATGCTAACTTTTTAGACCCAAAAACGATTCAGTGGAATGTTAATGGTTATGACGTATAACTTAAATAAACCTTGAAATACATGATTCTCTGATCCACTCTCTGGTTTGGTAAATGCTCACGGAAGAAATCCCATTTGTCCATTAAAAAAAATCAATATATAATATTGAGAGAAATGCAGAAATACAGAAGTCTTAAAATTGTTTTGAATATTTTAGTTAAGACTGGCTAAAACTGGCTTTAAATAAAACACACATCAAAACCAGAGTGAAAAAAAAAAAAAAAAATATATATATATATATATATATATATATATATATAAAATTATTGCTTTTCTATTCATGAAGCTGTAGTCAAAGTAAATCTAAAGTTACCAGACTAGTAGAGTGGAGGAACTTGTCATTTATGCTTTGTGACTTTGAAATTTGAAATACTGCGTGCATTTGATTGTCTGTCTTGTCTGTTGCACATAATGTACCCTGCATGCTGTTAAGATTTGTTATTCTGTCATGGCAAAGCTTCATGCTTCATTCATCCTTTGACAAAAATATCTTCCAACTACAGCAAACACAGACAAACCTGTTTTATGAATAATGAACCAATGTCAGTACAATAAAATGAGCTGGCAGTGTTAATGATAATTTTACAGTTTTAATTAAACAAAGTAATTGTCATCTACACAAAACATGCAACAAATATTAGTTTACTTACTCTTGTAATTTTAAATTAATTTACCTTCTTAGACATTCTAAAACAAACACTTGAAAGGAAAATGTGAATTGGCCAAAATATATGTATATCTATATTTTTTAATTGTAGCATACTTTAAAGGGACATTATAGTCACCAGCCTATAGCATGTCCCTGCGGCCTTTTTGCCATAAACACAGCTTTTTCAGAAAAAAGGCAGTGTTTACTTTGCTCCATAGGGACACCTCCAGTGGCCACTCCCCAAAAGGGCTTCTTGGGGCAGTGTTCCATGGAGACACTTAACTTTCCCTATAGAGATGTATTGATTTAATGCGTCTCTATGAGGAGATGTTGATTGGCCAAACCGGCATTTGGCACCTCCCCACTTCCTTGACGATCACAGCCAATCCAATGCTTTTCCTATGGGAAAGCATTGTGTAGCAGAGCTGCAATATTAAAATCAGTATCTCCGCTGGTAAACTGTAAGGTCATCAAAGAAATGCGCAGTTCAGCAACACAATCCCAATTTCCCAATAACCGGACGATACACGTTTCTGGGAGTCAACTGATTTTTATTTAGCCACAGCAGGCTTTTATGCAACTCCCCATGCAAGGAGTTTCTTAAATTACATTCCAGGGGTTTTCCCATGGGGGACCTTGTTGAGGACAGGGAACAAAGCAACATTTCCCAGACTCCTTTTCTGTAACTGGGAGATAATGGAGTAAGAGCAACTCCTTAATTACATTATTTCCCAAGTACAGAAAATATACCAGATTTCAAAACCTCATAACACATATTAATATGGTTCAGAAATCCACGAAAGACACGTCCCCGAATAGCAAGGATCTGAGCACCCACTCTGTCAAAAAAATGACTCAGATCCATTTGGTAGATTAGGAACGCTATTCAAGTGAAGTTTAGACCGGTCAACCATGAGGTGAAACCCCAAAATAGTTCCAGATGGTTTTAGGCTTTGACCAGTCTTCTTTCGGGAGTATTCACCATCAAAATAACGAAGGGACTTGTTCGTGTAACGGGGGTCGTGTGACCTGTATTCATTCGTTTATTCCATACGAATGCCGCTCGTTATAGGTGAAATGGAGCGAACACACCAAGGGATGGTAGTTCAGTGGTGTTTGTGCCGTCAAGTTTCCGATTATAGTTCCATGCACTCGACGACCAAATACCGCTGTCTTCGTTTGTGAGCAAAGATGGCTGCTACCACGTGTTCGGTCATACGAACGACGGCCACCCATCTGACCACTTAGTACCTTGCGGTTTCTAAGTGTGAATACCGTCAATTGGAGGCACACGACGGCCCTAAGTGGTCCCACTGTTCGGTGGATGGTATGATATACGAACAATATAGCTGTAATTCATTCGGGAACCCCAAATAGTTGAACCAACTAAGTCGTTAATACAAATAGGTGGCTGGTTCTGCCACACATTGGATTGGCTGAGATCATTAAATTCCAAGGAGGCGGATCAGGGGCGGGGCCAGCCCTCATGGTGCTGGAAATAAGGTACGTTTTCTTACCCTTTAAGGGAGACAAGGGGGCGGCAAGCCACCTCAATGGTGGTTTTAACACTATAGGATCGGGAATACACTTTTTTGTTCCTGACTCTATAGTGTTCTATTAAATAAACTTCCTATGCAATACATTTACATTGCAAACCTTTTTTTTTTCTTTGAAAAGGCAGTGTTTACATGGAAAATGCTATAACATACCGTTCTGGTGACTATAGTGTCAATTTAATACACACAAACTATTAAATGAATTTCCTATCTCACTTCTGGGAGTATCAAGTAGAGCTACTACATAAGAAGAAAGACTTTGAACTTTCAAGTCACACAGATGACATCAGAAGGTAACATGGACCTCAAGAGAAATATTATTTATTGTTACAGAGATCGCACTTTCAAAGAGGAAAGTTTATTGTAATGGAGTTCCCTGTACCCCGACTCGGTACCTCCAAAGGACCACTTCCTAGCTGGAACAGGGAGAAACTGCAGCACTTCTGCCCACAGTCGCCGTGGCTTGACTGATGTCCTGGAACCACTCCCTCCTGGAGCCGAATAGGGAATTCTCCATAAGTGAGGGCAACAATGCTATCTTCCTATGTGCAGTGCTGTTTACTAACATGTGACAGTGGTGGCAATTATTAAAATCAGCCTAAAAATACCATTGAGAAGTTGCCCTATGCTATACAATCCAAGATGACCATTTTCTATGTTTTGAGATACATATACATCTAGTAAAATACTTTTTCTTGAAGGAGGAACTTGCATATTAAAAGGTACAATATTAGGGGGGTGGAGCTAACTGGCGAGCAGTCCAGACGCATGGCACTTGAGCTCCGACAAGCTATTGCATATTACACACTACAAAGCATTCTTTGGCTACATCACAGGGCCCTGGAGGTGTATAACAACCTCAATAAGCCATGGGGAAACATTACAAGAAACTCTGAGGGTTGAGTGAGGGACATACCAGAGATATCGGCCAGCTCCTATCCCAAGCAGGCAGGCCCAAGATGGCGGATCTCCTGCCAGAATCGGCACAGGATTCCCAGTCAGCCTCTGAAGATGAAGACGTGGGCCTTTTGGCTGCTTCAAATCCACTGAGCAAGAGCAAGACTGTACCTTCCAAGAGACCTGAACCAACCCTGGCTACTAAAGTGGATCTCAAAAACATGGTGTCAGACCTCAAGGCCTTCTTCGCTTCGGAGTTGGATGTGATGGAGGAGGACAGCAACAATCTAACAGGCTGGATGTGGCCTACAGAGGAAGGTGTCCGTGACCTAAAAATTAAACAAGACACCTTAACGTCTCAATTGCAGGGACTCTCTACTACCTGCTCACAAGTAGGCACCAAGACTGGGCAATTGGAGGACCCAGCAATGCAACACAAATGAAAGTTTATGGGGATCCCTGACACCATAGATGCAGCAGAGCTACCTCAATATGTTAGGAGTCTGTTTTCCGCCACTCTGACACCCAAATAGGTTAAAGGTCTATCGCTGGACATACTCTACCAATTACCGGGGCAACCTCGCACCGCGACCCCCACATCTAAAGATGTTATTCTATGCTTCAAGTCATGGAGTGATGAAGAGGGTTTCTTACGAGCAGTCAGAGGGCAAACCCCTTATATCTTTGAAGAACACCAATTGAGCTTTTTCCAGGACATAAGTCGTCAGACGCTACAATGGCAAGCTTCCAGCAAAAGAGTAACCTCACAACTGCATGCCGCATCTATCCCATAAAGATGGGGGCACCCAAGAGTCCTCATTGCCGAAAAAGATGACCACCGTTGCCGGCTGACATCAATGTCGGAAGCCACCTCGTTCCTGCACTTGTTGGGACTTATACAAACTAGACCGGTACATCAATGGGACGTGGCAAACATGACTGTCTTTGCCCCAGCTGGATCCACAGCTCCTGGCTGATTTAGCCTGTCATCCGTCACATACCACTTAGCTACCGTGGGCCCTGGTAGGGACTTATCCGTTCCTCCTACTTACCTTACTTGTTATACATGTGAGCAATACCCTATGTATGCAAAGGCTTGCCCATGATCCAGAGCTGATTTTTCTCTCCCCCATCGCAGCTCCGGGGTTATGGAGCTCATTAACCCTATTGTCTAAAGCACCATGCCTCCAACCTGAGAGGCTAATTGTAGATACTCCTATACTCTCCATCTAAAGGATCGTATGCCCACTATCCCTGTTAGCCGTGTTGCCTCACTTAGCAGTCCTTACTTAAGTCCTCAACATTACAGTCTTTAACACCTACCATCCTGTGGTCCAACCTCCAAAAGTGGTGCGCTCTAGCGAACACAACACCCAGGGAGGCATTGGCGCAGTGAAGCATGAATTCTACTTACATATAACAATAAAAAACGGGCTTGCACCTTTTAGACAGGGTTGACACTTACAATCCACTCAAGTCTTTTCAGTATTGCGTTGTGCAATTCGTTTCGGTCCGAATAGGAATTCGGACGAATTTCGGGCAATTCGGACATTCAGGTACTTCCAAATGTCCGAAATGCTGAAGTGCCGAATTGCCGAGGTTCCGAAATTACCGAAGTGCCGAAGTGTCAAAGTGCTGAAGTACAGTATTGCCTAAGTACTTATATACTTACCCAGTGAAAGAAGAAGAATGTTACATTGTATACAATTTTAAATAAAAAGTATACAAACATAGCCAGGATTCAGCTGTAAGCATTTGCAACACTTACAACAATCAAGTAACATACATTCATATAAAATGTAAGTTACTTAGCCTGTCAATGTAATGACAGGAATGAATAAGTAGATAACTCCCTAATTCCCACGGTATTAGGGAGCTATCTACTAAAAGGCTGAAAGACCTAAATTGGTCTTTCAGCCAAATTTACTAATACTAAGTAAAGATTACTTAGTATTAGTAAATTATGCCCCTACTCGCTATACCGCGAGTAGGGTCATGTCTATTAAAGAGTAAGCAGCCTTTGGCCCCCCCTCTACATTAGGTCCCCCCTTATTAGTATTTAGGGCCCCCACCCACCACTCAGGGGTGGGGGCCAGAGGGAGGACCTTAGGTCCCCCCCTCATTAGTATTTAGGGCCCCCACCCGCCGCTCAGGGGTGGGGGCCAGGGGGAGGACAATAGGTCTCCCCCATCATTTTACTTTAGGGCCCCCACCAGCCGCTCAGGGGGGGGCCAGGGGGGTGCAATAGGACCCCCTTTCGTTTAAAAGCCCCCACTCGCGCGTCGGGACCCTATTTTTTTTTTTTTAGACATGCCCCTACTCGCAGTATAGCGAATAGGGGCAAGATTTACTAATACTAAGTAATTTTTACTTAGTATTAGTAAATTTGGCTGAAAGACCAATTTAGGTCTTTCAGCTTTTTGGTAGATAACTCCCTAATACCATGGGAATTAGGGAGTTATCTACTAAGAGGCTGCAATAGAAGTGCCGAAGTCCCGAAATTCCAAAATGCCGAAGTTCCGAAGTGCCGAATTTCCGAATTACGAAAATCCTGAATTTCGGAATGCCGAACTGAACCGAAAATTTTCCCCATGCACATGCCTATTGTTTGTTGATACTTGTCTATTGAATGAGATAACTAGCATTTGATGTGGCTTGTCATAGCTTCAGACCTCCAACACTGTACTATTACTGTTTGTCTAATTTCTGCCTTCATAAAAAATAGATTGACAAAAAAGGTACAATATTATATAACTAATAATACTTAGTAAATAGTAAAAGCCTAATTATTCCAGTACCAGGGCATGCATAAGACTGCAAAGCGTTAATGGAAACAAAAACCTTTTGTCTAATTCATACATGTATTCAAAGAGCAAAATAATTAAATAAATTTGCTGGATAAAAAAAAAACTACAATCTGTTTTTCAAACGATGCCAAAAAGATTAAAAAATATATACAAAAAAAAAAAAAATGATAAGTAAAATGAGGAATTATTCTTGGCAAAGCTAATGTTCAGTACAAGTGATTTATTTCCCATGCAGCTTAACCACAAGTGAAATATTCTTCCATAAAAACAATCTTGGATCATATATTCATCATATGGAATTAAAATTTAAAAAAAAAAAAATAAGCATATTGGAGTCCAAATTTTCTAATTTGTTAGAGAAATGGGTGAATTAGAAAATAAACTTTCATATGCCCAGTTCTATTTCTTTATTATACTTAATTACATTTATTTTTAAGCAAGCTGGAGATTAAAAAAGACAGATCACATTAAATTGAAATACACTGACTGTACAAGAGCCTTTATAGATTGCCAGCCGGATAGTTCAATTAATTATTTATGTTTCCGTATTTAGAACACTCAATAATATCATGTGGAAGCAAGGAGGTTCGGCAGAAGACTCTTGGCAAACATTATACTGTGAATTCTTGGCTCTTGGGATATTTACAATAAATTTAAAGTTGGTGGGCATCTGATGGACAATGTTTAATTGTGGGGACATGTTAAATAGTGTATTGGGTTTTCAGTCTCTAGCATTCAAATTAATGATTGCTTTCGGGTTTATAAGATAAATAACTGCACCCAGTACCCAAATAATTAAATCTACTCTACCATACAACATTCATTTTAAATAACTGATATACAAAAGATATACAGAGGCAAGAGGTGAAGTGGTAAAAGTGGTGTGGAAGAACCAAACAGTAGAAGGAGAAAGAGAATGACCTGGGCAACGGAGGCGAAAAAAGAGAAGAGGGAAATTGTTCCTATCAACCAGGAAGATAGTTGTAGTTTCTAATGTGTGTTTTCAATTATTTCTTAAAGGACTAGAGGCAAGGAAGCGTCTGATGATACGGGGTATGGAAGTCTGTAGGAATAGGGCAGTCCTAGAAAAATCCTGCTGACGAGAGTTTGCAGTGCGGCAACAAGCAGATGTCAGAAAAAGGTCACTTGCAGAGCGAAGGTTAACGAGAAATGGTATATTTGTTGACTAAACTGGAAATGTTGTGAGGAGTGCAGTTATTGATGGCTTTGTAGGTTAGTGTTATTTGCCGTTAAAGGGACACTATATTCACCCAGACCACTTTATCTCACGGATGTAGTGTGGCTGCAGTATCCCTTTCCTTTTCACCCTGCAATGTAAAATATTTTTAGAAACTGCAATGTTTAAAGTCCAGCTCTATATTATTATACTTATCACGGTTCCCACATGTTAAAATCAAAAGTTTTTAAATAAATAACATTTTAATAAACTCTTTAACTACACTGTATTACAAACAAACAATATACCACACATGTATTACACTGTTCACATGTACACATAACTTCATATAATACAAAACAAAGATAAACATTGCATATAAACAAATAAATAAAACATGTGAGTAAAAATATGAAATGCACCCACAGAAATTAAAATAAACTTATAAAAAAATTCCTAAAGGGGGGCGGGGTCTGACCGCTAAGCTGAGCGGGCGCAAATCAGAGCAGCTCCTGCTCTTCAAGAATGGAATAGCAGTCTACCGCAAAAATATAACCTGAGACACATAACGGCCACCTGACAAAAGCTGACACTGCAGTGACCATGCTGGCACCAAATATGGCGACTCTTCTGCGTGATTCGCCTACACGTGCTTGGCTGCCTAGGAGCAAAGCGGGGGAGACTGCCGCTCCCCTGACACCTCTAATGGCACCTGTTACACCCACCCCCTCCCCCCGGACCAATGAGGGTCATCCCGGACCCAGGAGAGAACAACCTCATGCTAACTGGCAACAGAGGCCCAGTACCCCTAAAATGGCAGAGATCTCATGTGAGCCCACCATGAAAGCACAACCTTGCACTATTCTCCAATGGTTGGACAACATCTTCACTGCCTTTTGGCTCCATATTGAGGAACGTCAGAGGGGATATCCCCTGGCTCCCCAACAATCCTTACCTGCAGCACACCATAGAGAAGTTTCTGCGGTGCAGCGAAGGCCTATCGCAATGTTGGGTTGTCGTGCAAAGGGCTGCAGCACGGCGGAATGTAGCTAAAGAAGCCTACCAAGACAGGGACTATCCAGTTGCCTCACATCCTACAACCACACGACTTGATTGTGGCATGTGGCCAAGATCCCAATGTGACATAGACAAGCCTGCTTCACTGGACGCCTGCCTGATACTGGTCTTGGAGGGCCCTCTGTCATCCATGATCTTCCTAATTTTATACCTACATCACAAACAAATGTGCAGCTTTGCCTGATATGTTGTGTGTTTGAATTTAGTCTGTAATCACCAGTTTTGCCTTGCACCAAGTATCACTGTCAATACATGTCTGTATTACTGCACTTCAAAAATAAAGAATAAAAAAAAAAAAAAAAAATCCTAGAGAGAGATGCAAAGTAAAATGCAAGAAAAATATCAGGAAGACTTGAAAACCACATTAAGCACATGACATAAACCAATGTTTGATTGCAAAAATAAACAAAAGACATGAGAATATAAAGTAAGATTACAATAGGAAAATGGTGGGTAATAATAAAAAAAGCTGACAAGATTGTTTAATACCCTAACCTTCAGAAATACAAAGGCAGATGGATGCCACAGTAAATACTACAAAATCTTGAATATTAATATATAATTTGTCATAGTTTGAAGCTGACTCCACTGTTCTATAAATGTTTTCCACTAGACTCTGGAGTAGAACTGTGGGCATTTGCTTCCACTCGGCAGCATTAACGAGATCACAATTGATGTGAGAATAGAGATGATTTGCAGTCTGAGGTCATTTTTCACAACAATCAACAAGTCACCCGAATGGACATGGCTTTATTGACAGGGACACCATCACATACCTTTTCCATAAATTTGGAAGCACAAAATACTCTAAAATATCACATAACACAAAAGTGCTGTCTCGACTAGAACCAAGGGACCTTTGCAAAGCAAGGGAAGATAGTTCAGACGATTTTTCCACTTCCGTCAAACTTTCAAACTTGACAGATGGTACTCTGCAGTAAGACGTGTAACATTCTGGCGTTTCACCGGATTCATCCATTCATGTTCCAAGGTAGTGAAGTTTCATTACTGCAGAGGAAATTTTCATTGCTCCACTTTCAAATAGATATAAGCAGGGCTGGATTTCCCATTAGGTAGAATAGGCATCTGCTTTGAGACACCTGTGTTGTGGGGGGGTGCATATTTACAGTGCTTATAATGTGACTTTTGGAGCTTAGATGGGTAGATGGGCTGGTGAGGGAAAATAAGTGCCAGGAGCCTTGGCCAGTGTTATAGTCCAGTCAGCCTCCTGTGCTTGGTATCAGGAAGATGCAGGAACAGTTATAGATGGTGTTAAACTCAGTGCTGATCCAGCTCCTCCAGTGTCTGTGTGTGAGGTTGGACAGGAAATGCAAAGGATCACTTCCCATCTACCCACTAACAGCCTCTCACACAGGAAATGCCATGCAGGAGGAGTAGGGACAGCACTGAGTGATTCACACATTGCAGTTTTTGCAACTCTATTATTGCTATTCAAATAACCATTCACACTCCATCTGACTGTACTACATGTCGTGTCACAGGTTTTCCTTAACCCTAAAATTAAACCCTTCCCAAAACCCAAACAAGCAGTTTTTGGACTGTCACTCCAAAGAGCAATCTGGACGTATTGCCATCACCCGGGGATTGAGAAATGATTAGGATAATCTTCTGAAGTCTGCAGGGCATGAACCAGAGCATCCAGATTGCCGCCTATGTATGCACTCTGTCAGTTGCACTAAATATCAATTCCTTCATGGAGGGCAATGCCTCTATTAAAGAGTACTGTAGATCCATAGGGGGGTGAGATAAATACCTTTTGCAAGACAGTTTTGTAAATGGGGAGTCACAGCCTGCCTACTGGTGGCACTAGTCCCTGCAACATATTAATAAAGAGCTAGGCCTCAGAGCCACAAGTGTCTTTATAAAGGCAGTAGTTGGAGGCAGCAAAGGCAGAGGGCACCATACTTGCCTGGGAGAAGCTGGAGGGGTCGATACCTTCCTAGAAGGATGAGGCACTGGCAGATGGGCCTGTACCATACCTGGAAGGAGGAGGCATTGGCAGATGGGACTGTACCATACCTGGAAGGAGGAGGCATTGGCAGATGGGACTATACCATACCTGGAAGGAGGAGGCATTGGCAGATGGGACTGTACCATACCTGGAAGGAGCAGGGATTGGCAGATGGGACTGTACCATACCTGGAAGGAGGAGGCATTGGCAGATGGGACTGTACCAAACCTGGAAGGAGCA
Organism: Pelobates cultripes; assembly: GCA_933207985.1. Classification (NCBI taxonomy): domain Eukaryota; kingdom Metazoa; phylum Chordata; class Amphibia; order Anura; family Pelobatidae; genus Pelobates; species Pelobates cultripes. Next base: position 294,620,801 of record OW240915.1, on the reverse strand, counting down.
GGCATTGGCAGATGGGACTGTACCATACCTGGAAGGAGGAGGCATTGGCAGATGGGTCTGTGCATCAGCCGTGGGAGATATTGTCTCTGCAAGGATTTCTATCTGAGGTGGCAGACCCACATCCATGGTGTTTCATCACAAGTACCAGCTGCCATCTTTATGAACCCCAGTTCCTGTGTTTTTGTGCATTATTGATTGACATTTTCCAATTGATATGGGAAGTAAGCATGATTCGGCTTATCTGCTTCACTGAGTTTATTTGGTTTGGCTGACCACTGTGTCTAAGGCCCTGAATATTGGTTTTCTTAGTTCTTCTTCAGAAGACCTTAGACAACACATCTGAAAACGGCCTTAAAATGTTTGCCTGAGAGAGACTTTGCTGTTGCAAGATAGCTACTTTGTATCTTGTTGATGTGCAATATCACCAGATTTGAGTTTTTATTCTTCCTACATAGCAAGTGTATCTAGAATATTTAATGCTGTTTTGAAGACATAGTGTGGTGTCTTCTGTATATCTGTATCTATATGTCTGTGACTATTTAAACATAAATAAATGTAAAGACCTTGATATGAAAGCACTATTAAATAGATAAATGCTGTAAATTTAGACGTTATTTTGTTTGCATATTAAATGTGTGAAAAAGTCGCTATGTGCTATACATGGTAAGACAAAGCGTCAATATGTAAACCACACAAAGTCTTCATATATTACGTTAATATAGATCAAAATGTATCCATCTAAAAATGCAAAGGCCACTGACTTCACAACAACAGGTCTGCTTCAATAAATGTCTCATTCATCAAGCACCATGAGATCACTGTAATTTACGGAGGAACAGATGTGCATAGCAAGAATGATATGCTCTCCGAGTGTAAGTTATTATTGATTCGAGAGACGTGATTTAGTAGAACAGCCAATATAAATGGCAGAACAGGCCAACCCTTTCACTGCAGTCTCTCCAACACACATACTAAACAACTACCTGTTTATCAGTTATGTGTTTATGCAGAAAATGTTTATATATATATATATATATATATATATATATAAAGTCTAGAATTAATTTGTTTATTGACAAAATACAGTGAATAAAAGCCAATGAGTTCATCTAGATTGCAAATTTCCTATCTGTAATAATTTATGCTTTAATTTGGTTGTTGTGTCAAGGCAGCAGTAAGTCTGTCTCTAGCCTTTGGGGATTTTATGTTGTAAGCTTTGGATGATGGGAAACTGAAAAAGGTGAAGATTTATCAAGTGTCATTGACAATTTTGCATCTTTATGATGCAATTTATTACATCTTTTGTTTCTTTTGGTCTGTTGCTTCTTTTGCGCCATAACTGTAATTTTTAAATGAACGTCGTTTTGTCTGCGAAGTAACACATTTATTAGTCTTTTCATCACCTATTCCACTAAAAACCATGTTCTGTTTCACTTATCTTTTGATTTTCTGCCACTCTAAAATTCATGCGCCTTTCAAAAATGTATATTTCTGCAATAACTGGAAAATTAGGTAGAAATATTTAACACTTTTTAAACTAACTTTAGAATTTCTTCTTCTCTCCATTTTGCATTTGTCTGTGTATATTGTACTTTCTCCCTCAATTGTACAGCGCTGCTGGATATGCTGGCACTTTAAAAATGCCAGTAATAACTAAATAGAATAATATGAAAAAAAATAAAACACACTTTTCAAAACACTGGATTAACCTCCCTCAATTTTTCTGTTTCTTTTCTACAATTTACTATGACAGAAAAGGGCTGAGCTTGTAACAATGTTTGACAGGAAACCAAGACAGAAGCGCTCAGTTCCAGGACTCTACATTTAATTTTATTTTTCAATCCTCAGACACACATTTGTTAAATATAGGGAGCAGTCAACATTATATTAAGAAAAATGGAATGTGACGGCTCCCCTTTAAATAAGCAGCTGAAGGACAAAGAGAAAAAAAAAAAAAAAGAGATTTTAGTTTGATTCAGCGTATGACTTCATATGTAGTGCATGTTCACATGAAAAGCAATGTCGTGATTTAGCATTAAAGGGTGAGAATGTTTGAATAGCCATAGTTACTAAACTACATCAAATTGTTTTGTTTAGATATTGATATATGACTGTAGAATGTCAGCGAACATTATTATCATAAGTGTTTAGTACTGTCTCTTTTAAATTATGTCACGCCAACATATAAATACAAACCCAAAATGCCACCCTTACTGTTGCTCAAAAAATTACTGTAACATTAACAGAGATCATTGGCATTCTAAAAAAAGGCAGTGGGGCAGACTGCCCCGGGTGACAGTAGGCAGAGGGGTGGACAGAGCTCTATTGGTGCATTGTTGGTAGGGGTGCCATGTGGTAGGTGCCTGCTCTGCCGCTGTCTTGGGTCTAAATACAAAGCGGGTGCAACTGGGCTGCTGGGAGCTTGTTGCAATAGCTGCCCAGCTCTCTTGTGTGTCCTGTTCGTTTGCCTACCTTTGAACTTACCCCAGCCTTGGTATTAGTACAGAACTGCAGGGAAGTTCACAATCAGTGCAGGGACGGATTAATGCAACAACACCACTGGACACTATGGATAAGGTTCATTACATCTACCTTTCAGGGTAAAAAAGTAGAGCCTGTCTGGACCTCACTGTGTAGCTCCTCCCCCCTAAAAAAATGATAGATTCAGTCAGAGAAACTACAAACAAGTAGTGATATCCGTACTATATGTTTCCATGGGTGTCCTCTCCGAATACAGATGGTTTTGTTGTTCTGATCATTTAACACTGTCAGTGGCTGAGCTGTGTGCATACATTGGATAAGGAAGTCTTTTTTCTGGAGTGAAGGGGTGAGGCTAAAGAGGCAGGCTTATTGTGCAGCATTCTGCAAATCAAAAAGTGTAAAGATTTGAGCATGCAAAATACAGCATATTAATAATGCCAAAACCTCTTAAATGCTATATTGGTGCCTGAGGTGTCCTTTTAAAGGGACAATGCGCTGCCTCAATAAAAAAGAAATTAAAATTAAAAAGAGTCTATAAGGATAACTGTAGGTACTCAGACCACTTAATCTTAATGAAGTGGTATGGCTCTCATTCGACCCCATTTTAACCTTGGAGTCGAAAACATTGCCATTCTGCAGGTATGGCAATGCTTACTTTGCAGGGGTAGCCTGCCTCTAGTGGCAGTCACTAAGACAGCCACTAGAGGTGCTTACGTAAATTAGAGTACAACTCTGTAATTTTCATCAGATGGCCTCAGGAGACCATCTGATTGGCACAGAGTGGCATTTTGCCACACATGAACACTAGCTTCCAAATGCTTTCCTATGGAAAGCATTGGATTGGCTGAAATCATCAACATTGAAAGGCCAAAGAGGCAGAGCTGCAGGGAGATGGCTGGTTCAGAGGCTAAAAGGTAATCACATTTTTTTTAACCCTGTAAAATGGAAACTGGGGCATTATAGTGTTAGGAAGACATATAGTTGTATTCCTAATGCTACAGTGTTCCTTAAACGCTCACATACATTTATATATTATTATTATTATTATTATTGCCATTTATATAGCGCCAACAGATTCCGTAGCGCTTTACAATATTATGAAAGGGGATTTAACTATAAATAGGATAATTACAAATAAATTTACAGGAACAATAGGTTGAAGAGGACCCTGCTCAATCGAGCTTACATTCTATAGATACATACATACATACATATATATATACACACACACACACACAGAATGTGACGACAGATAAGAACCATTCGGCCCATCTAGTCTTCACAATTTTCTAAATACTCTCATTAGTTCCTGGCCTTATCTTATAGTTAGGATAGCCTGATGCCTATCCCATGCATGCTTAAACTCCTTTACTGTGTTAACCTCTACCACTTCAGCTGGAAAGCTATTCCATGCATCCACTACCCTCTCAGTAAAGGAATACTTCTTGATATTATTTTTAAACCTTTGCCCCTCTAATTTAAAACTATGTCCTCTTGTTGTGGTAGTTATATTAGGTAATTATTGCTTGGCTCATTTACTTAAACAATTTCTTATAACAGAGTTGATTTTGAAAGGGTTACTACAAATTGGTTAAAAGTTGGAATGTGCAATTTAATGTTCAGAATCAAATGAAATTAAAAGTTAAAACATATATTACAGGATGTGCACAAACTAAGCGATTGTTGCAAAATGATTTAATTAAAAAAAAAAAATCTTTAAACACTAACCTTAGGAGCGGCATTTAATGGCAAATACTTTTTCAATCTAAACATATATCGCCATTAACAGTCTATAAAATTTCTCTCCTTAGTATTTTGGAGAAAATTGAAATGTAAATTACACAAAACAATAAAATTAGAATAAAACAGATTGTCTGGTGGTTATTACATTGGAGTTAGGATCAACACTACAAATGCACCAATGATTTTCTATAAATAAATTAACAAAGAAATATCTAACTTTGACAATTAACCACGGTGAAAGAAGAGTCTGTGCAGTTAACACTGAGTGACTATCTCAAGACATCTTTCTTGGTCACGGTCAATGACTTTTTACTTGCAACAGCCTCTCTATCCAGGGCCGGATTAACATAGGGGCTGATGGAGCTGCAGCTCCAGGCCCAGGCCCAGGCCCATGGACTAGGCCCATTGATTTATAAAAATAAAAAAAATTATTTTTTTTTACCTTTTTTTTTCACACACTACTCTTAGGGATTCCACCTGGCTTTTATTTTATTGGCACAGCCAGTATTTGAGGCTGCCTGGCTGGTGCCAATATTACAGTGATACTGGCAATACAAATGCTGGTATTTGTCTCAGTATAAACAAGAGATTACTATGCAATACCTGCACTGGCCAGTAGGGGTTGCTGTGTGGAGACAGGCAGGGATAGGAAGTTCCAGCATATCCCTCCCTGCCTATCTATACTCACTGATCTGCAGGGGTGCAGCTACAGAGAGTCCAGACAGCAACTCCCACCCTGCAGAGACAGCCTACAGCTCAGGGAAGTAAGGGATGGGGAAAGGCTGCAAGGAGACATGGGACACTGAGACACTAAGGGACATTGGGAGACATTATGACACAGACACATGGGGACACAGTGTCCCCATGTCTCTCAGTGCAGTGCCCCCAGTCTGCCAGTGTCTCACTGTCCCCATGTCTCCTAGTGCCTCCATGTCTCCCAGTGCCTCAAGTGTCTCAATGTCCCCATGTCTCCAAGCTAGTGTCCCTAGTGTCTGTGGCCCTGGTGTCTCCTTGTCCCCATGTCTCCCAGTGCCCCCATGTCTCAATGTCCCCATGTCCCCCAGCCAGTGTCTCTAGTGTCTGTGTCCATGGTGTCTGTGTCCCCATGTCTTCAAGTGTCCCCTATTTTCCCAGTGTCCCCATGCGTCCCAGCCAGAGTCCCCTAGTCTCCCAGTGTCACTGGTGTCTCCGTGTCCCTAGGTCTCCCCGTGTCCCCAGGTCTTCCCATCTTCCTAGTGACATGGGGACCCTGGGATACATGGGGACACAGGGAGACATGGGGCATTGAGACATTGTGATACATAGGATCACTGGGAGACCTGGGGACACGACACTAGGGGACACTGGGAGACATGGGGCACTGAGACACTGATACATAGGAACACTGAGACCTGGAGTAATCTACACATGGGGCCACTGGGAGGAGTCCATCTATACAGCAGAATCAAACTAAGTAGTTTTTTGGTGATTTTACAGCATTTTCTCTTATGTCACTCCTTGTGATTTACATCATGTGATGTCACCCATACATATTTAATTATGTAAATTAGCAAGGCCGGTATGTTTTTCCAAGAAAGGTGGCAACCCTAACTACTTTTCACTCTTACTTAAATATGGAAACTTAAGAGGGATGTATGGGAACAAAACTTGTGTGGACTGGCTGACAATGAATATAGTTAAAGGGACACTAGAGTCACCAGAACAACTACAGCTTATTGAATTTGTTCTGGTGAGTAGAATCATTACCGTCAGGCTTTTTGCTGTAAACACGGTCTTTTCAGAGAAAATGCAGTCTTTACATTACAGCCTAGTGATAACTTCACTGGCCACTCCTTAGATGGCTGTTAGAGATCCTTCCTGGGTCATGGCTGCCTAAAATGCATCCAAACATTCAGTGTCTCCTCCCTCTGCATGCAGACACTGAACTTTCCTCATGGAGATTCATTGATTCAATTCATCTCTATGAGGAGATGCTGATTGGCCAGGGCTGTGTTTGAATCATGCTGGCTCTGCCCCTGATCTGCCTCTTTGTCAGTCTCAGCCAATCCTATGGGGAAGCACTGTGATTGGATTAGGCCACCACTTCTAATGATGTCAGCAGACTGCTTGTTTTTCTGAGTCTAACAGCATGCAGAGTTACAGCTTCAGGCTTGAATACAGTAAGATTTTGCTATATTTATGGAGGCATGAGGGGCCCAGGGGGCTAGATGGTGGTGTTAACACTATAGGGTCATGAATTCATGTTTGTGTTCCTGACCCTATAGTGATCCTTTAAGGTAATGCTGACTTTGGTCTCTCTAACACTGTGGCATGTTCCCTTTCTTCTACACTCACTACATACAGCTTTTCTCTGTCCCAGACTATATACCAGGAGCTTCTGCCTGCTAGTAAGAAGGTAAGTGGACCAGCGAGTGCTAGGGGACAGTCCTTAGAAAGCGTTGAGCGAGCGCATCATTAGATATATTTATGCCAAGCTCAGGGTGCTGTCTGCATAGTATGCCCTTAGTTGGCCAGCTGCATGATTGGCAGGCAGCCTGACATGCATTCATGCCAGGCTGGTCTTCTAATTCTTTGGGCAGACATATCCTCTTTTTGGGCATGTTCGCCCCTTTTGGCAGGTTATGTGATTTGTGTCAGTGGCACACCCTTTTACCATGCCCATTGACTTCCTGCTTGACTGGACACTGCTGTTAGGGGTTATGGATTTACTTGAAAGATGAAAACATAAATTAGTGAGAGATTAGCCTAGGGTATGTGTTTTCTTATAGCTGCTGTTTTCTTTCTCTCCAGCACCATCTCCATCAGATACATGACGCTTGGGAGTGTTTTACTGTTTTTGGTCGATATGATTCTGTAATTAGGCCTGTCATAATGGTCAGCACCAGGCCCACTGGGCTCTTAATCTGGCCCTGTCTCTATCCCTTTTTCCCTCTCTTATAGGAGGTTAAAATTCTGGATAAGAAAGGTGGGTTTTAAGAATGGACAGGGCAGGGAATGATAACAAAGGACCAAGGGAATATTAGAAGAAAGGGCATTCAATTGTCAAACTTGCAGCCTAAGGGACAAAACTGCAGACTTCCTAGTTTGACTAAATAATATATTAAAGGAACACCTTTTCACTGACAGCTTTAAAACTGGGGCACAAGTGAAAACACCTGGTATAGCAGGACGTGGGTCCTGAATCCATCCATATCCAGTACACTTTAAAGATACAAACCAGCTTTGTAAATGTACAACTCTGGAACTGACCATCAAACAATCTAATTAGCCAAAAAACATACAAAGAAGCCATGAATTACACAATGTACACGGTACACAAGTATTATACAAGTAACTTGTAAACGAGTATTAATATACAGTCCAAGCTATTGAAATATCCAAATGTCATTATGAAGTGCAACAAATACAAAACAAGCAAAGTTATAAGTGTGAACTTAAACAAAATAAGCTAATGTTTCCCCTCAGATACTCAACAAAGAAGCAACCTTGATACAGGAAGCCATTTTTATTTTAAAAGCTTCAATCTGAATTTTTCTTCATATTCCAAAATAAAGTATTTTACAGCCATTTTAGAAACATTTTCATATCTATAGGACAGCATTCAGTAATCATTTTCATTGATGACTCATGTTCAAATGATGCATATTGCTGGATTCAATAGGACAATTGCATTAAGCTGATTAAATAGATTTACCTCACATCACTAGGTGAAATTGTACAGAAATTTATAAAATGACAAATTATGCAAAAATGAATCCCACATCATCAACATGCCCTCCCCTCCTCCCCTTTGAAATTTTCATTTTTTTTAGACTAGAGTTTAATTATATCTTAAATAGTTTTAAAACTCACCTTATTTCCATGGCTGGCTCCGCACCCGATCAGCCTCCTTGGCTGATATCATTAGAATTGACTATCTCAGCCAATCCAAAGCTTTCCCATAGGAGGCGGGCGGGAGGTATCATGCTGGCGAATCAACATCTCTTCATAGAGATTCATTGAATCAAAGCATCTCTATGAGGAAAGTTCAGCGTCTCCATGCAGAGTGTAGAGATGCTGAACAGAGGTGCTACACGTTGTGCAGCAGTGACCCAACATAAATATAAAGGAGCAGAGGGGGAGCACTGCAGATAGCCTCAGACTCCCATCATTCTGAAGCAGCCAAGGAAGTAACCTTCCTGCACCCAAAAGGTATGGAAGCAGGGATGTGGCTAAAATATGTAAATTGCAACAATCTGAGTCAGTGTGGGTACATGTGTGTTTCTGTTTGTGTCAGTGTGGGTATATGTGAGTATCTATGTGTCTCAGTGTGCATATAGCTTTGTATTTGTAGGTCTTAGTGTATATGTGTACCTGTTTGTCAATGTTGGTATGTGTGGTAGTGTGTATCTGTGTCACTGTGGGTGCCTGTGGCCGCACATGTGTAAATATGCATATATTCCAGCATTTATAATCAAACATCAATGCTGCATATAAACACAACCCTGCGAACAAATGCCAACACTAGATACAAACACACTGTTGCAATCAAACACCAATACTACATACAAAAACAACCATGTAGTAAAACGCCAACATTATATTCAAACAAACCCCAACATTCAAATATCCAAACTACACACAAATACAACCCTTCATTCATAAAACTCCCTCCTGCATTCAAACACACGACACGCATGTAAGCCACTGCTTAGCCCTGCAGAGATGGGCAAATGGTAGATCCCCAGCTGGCAATGCATTGTGGGAGATCTATGACAGATGGGAATCTAACTTTTGGTCACCCTTGCGCTGGGGTGTGGCAAAAACTGTATTTGCACAAGGGCCATCTATAAAGCAGTTCCACCACTGTGCCAGGCTACTATCCTAGATTCCCATGGATAGTTTATATCATGATTGCCTTCTCCTGTACCATTAAGTCCTACATACTGAGTAAAATTTTATTTATAATTTGGTTTTAAACAAATGAACTGTACATTATTTTATTTCCACAGCCATTGTGATATTTCATGTGAGTCCAACAGATCAGGAGGTGGAGTTGAAATAAAGTGGATGAAGTCAAATTCATTGGGTGGAGTCTAGGTCCCTACCATCCTGAGACTTTACCAGCCACCACCACTTGGTTCTTCCTGCAGGTTGATAACTTCTGTTCAATCAAATACTTCTCACAGAGAAGCATTGAGGACACACAGAACATGCCACCATCATCCTTGTTCTGCTGTCTGATTGACAGCAACTAAAAGGTGGAGGACGCACATAAGAAAACAGTACCAGTTTTTAGAAATTCATGGTTTTCAATGATAAGGCTGCATGGGTAGGATTTATTACCCCATGCAGGCTTCTAATTTAAGATGAAATGCTTTTGTTGCTTAGACTGGCTCACAATTCATGTGAAGAGCAGCCAGTCTACATAACTTTTTGTTAAGCGATAAAATAACAATGCATGTTTTGTATTTCAGCCAATTAATAAAAAGAAATCCTGATACAAGTAACAAGTCAGTATTTCTGATCTTTGACAAGTGACTAAGAACATTACCAGCCTTTTATATTATAGCTAGTCCTTCACATTTTATTTTATTTTTTTTAAATCCTGTACCTAAAATACCTTTACAATTATTATATTATAGTGTTACATTCTGTAAGGCATTTTATCCTTTAATGTATCTAAGAAATGTAGAATTTCAGAGAAAGAAAAGAAAAGGTTTTCAACATCAAGTGGGATCTATGCATTTTAATGAATTGCAGATAATGGATGTTTATGGCAAAGGGACCACAAAACATAACTCTAAATGAATATGAAAGCATTTAAATAAATATGGATGCAAGTGTGTTATAAAATAGTTAAGAAAACATTCAATATTTAATGAAGACCATCTATCTATTAAGCAAAATGACTAATTCATACCCAACTACTGCTGTGAACACAAGGAGGGTTATCTATTAAATTAAAAATTGTTGGAGAATTCAAGAACAACTCAAAGTAAATTTGAAATTTAAGGCCAAGATAGCTCAACTGGAAACAGCTCTAAGTCAGTTATGGTGCCAGTTTGGCTATTTTTCTCTAAAATGTAAAATTGCCTTTGAATCCCAAACAGTTAACTTTAGAGTATTACCCTGAGGTGTTAGGGTCTACTCACCAACATTGCAGATACACTGTTGTGACAAACACCCCTCTCCAAGTAAGTTTGCCACGAGCTCCTGGAGGAGCCTGCTTGCCAGCCTCCTTCCCACAGATTATGGGTCCTGCAGGGAAACCTGTAAAAGATTACCGAACTTGACCGACTGTTAGCACTGATTTCCCTAAAACTGTCTTGGGCATGGGGCCATGCTTGCGGTCGGTCAAAACTATGACTTCCAGGAAATTCCTGAACCCCTGAACCGATCTGGGTGATTTTTGGATATTTTGTTCACCCAGATCAGGGCTATCAGGAGATGTAACTTTTATGAGGTTGTGTGTGTTTTTAAGGTACTTTTTAGGGTTTCATAAAATTGTATGTTTTTTCTGTGCTTGGAGATAATTAGTTTAGATTAGTACAGATCCTGATTCAATTATCTCCCAAGCACAGAGGAGGGATTCTATTGTTTGTGTATGGGAGTGTCTCACGGTTTTATTGGTTGTTCACTTTGTGTCCCTGTGCCCAACAAGGTCCACCTGGGTGTCGGCCTTGTTGGGAAACTTGCATAAAAGGCCAGTGTGCCTCCATTAAAATCCTATTCCAGTTTACACTCCAAAACGGTGTGTCGTCCTGTTATTGGAGGGAAAGACGATTTACTCCTGTGTCTGCTGTTCCAGCTTGCAGGGGATTCAACGGGGAAAGTCCTTGTAAGGACTAAAGCTAATTCCCCATTAGGCTCCGGGATGGAGTAGTTCCAGGGTCCCAGTCAAGCCACGGCGACTCTGGGTAGAAGTGCTGCGGTTTGTCCCCTGTTCCAGCTAGAAAGCGGTCCTTGGCGGAGGTACCCAGCTAGGGGTACAGGGAGCTGCTTGCCAGCAACTGTAATTAGAGATAGCAAAACTCTGTATCCTTGTTTTTGGAAAGGTTTCCCTAGGCTTGCTAAACCACACAGTGCTATTTATTTATAATGCGCATTAGTGGGACTGGAAAGAAATTTGAGTTTTGCGGTCAGGCTTAATTGGTGCTATGACTAACATTCCTACACATTGAGTTTTGGACACATCGAGCAGGCTGAGTGAGGTCAATATGTAGTTGTAGTTTTTAGCATGCACCAAATCAAAATGTGTATTTTGCAACACTAAATAAATCTATGTTTAGTTAAAGCACAATGAGTTTTGTTTTGCATATTAAAGTATGGTCAATCATTAGAACTCTCCAAAGGCAATATTATGGTATGGTTATGGTAATTTTCCCAGATTGTCACCCAAAATAGACATACCCAGCATAAGGCCAGAGGAAGTAAATGCACCCTCCTTGGAATTAGCTTCTCTTTGATTTAAATGTCCCCTAAGAGTGGCAGTGCCTACATGGCATCATGGCACTGTGACACATTCATGCCTAACACACATGTAGGGTAATTCTGCCTCTCCTAGTCCAAGAGAGCTGAGAAGACAACTGCTAAAAACTGTGAACCAGGCTGTGTAAAAACTAATAGTAATCTCAGTGTGGCTCATATCAATTTATAGTATATTCTGTATGTTATGTATGGAAATGCAACTGGGAGGCATTAGATCTGTAAGGTTCCTGATTGGTAGAGACCAGAATGTGAATCTCCTGGTTGGTCGAGTTTCTTCTTGGTAAAGGAAGGGATTCCCTGAAGCATTCATTCCTCCTCTTCTGAGATCATCTGCTTGGGTGATCTGGGTTCCAATCCAATGCTTCTAATTGAGAAGCATTAGGAACCTACTGCACATAAGCAACAATTGATGCTCAGATTTTTTTCTATGAAAATAAATGCATGAGTCCACAATGCCGTGTGATGCCACCAAACAAAAATAAATTTAAATACAGAAAATCTGCTAAATGGAAGCACCTCTAGAGGCTGTCACTCTGACATTGCATAATTCTGACATTATAATGAAGTGGTTTTGGTGTTTAGAGTGTCCCTTTAAAAACACACAGTGTTTTAGGTCTTTAGAAATATGTATAAAAATAAATACAAATAAAAATGTAGATGTCTTTAAGAAGAAAGCACAATTCCCTTTACGGTGGAAATGTGTCTCAAAGGCGAACACTGATACCAAATCAGATGCTGACGTTGTGCCGCAGCCTGCCACACAATCTGCTGATTACAGCTTTACAATGCCTCCTCAGATGAAAGAAAAACAGGTATAGAATTGTTTTGGATGTAATTAAACACCAATGTCTACTAAATTCTAAACGAAATAAGCTTGGAACGATTTTGCGCTCAGTTTCACGCCAGACAGAAAATTCACAGCTGTAGTTGAATTACAAATCATGATGAAGCTGTAGGTCCATAACAGCTGCAGATCTATCCACAACTGCACTAATTCATGTTCATAATAAACCCATTGCTTTATCAACGAGCAAATTAACTTTTAGTACGTATAAAACAAGTCATCAGAGGCAGTATTCATAGATGTGTTATGATTTCTTTAATTAGCATGTAATTTACTACTTTCAGTCTTGTGCATCACCACTAAGCCATCCGAAGCCTTACTCCGAACACACCTACGGCCATATTTATTGGGACAATCCAACCTGACCTTCAGTTTAATGCAATATAAACAGATTAAAATATATATTTTTTTAATTAAAATAAAATACAAAATTATATATTATAGATCAGCAGTGCCCAAAAGGTAGATCTCCAGATGCTGTAGAACAACAACTCCCATGAAGCTTTGCATGCTTTTAGAATGACAGCATTATGGAAGTCGTAGTTTTAAGACATCTGGTGATCTACCTTTTGGACCCTCCCCCACACAAATGTAGAAATTTGTGCATAGCCCTGTCGTTAGAAGACACCATGTGCCAGGAGATTGGGACATGGAACCTCCTCTCTCCATGATCTATGCGATGAGCATAAACGATTATGATGCTTTGTGTGTCCTTATAAATAACAGGATGCTTTATAGAACAAAGTGAAATGTGTGGAGCAGTCACAATTAAAGCAGAAATTACCTATTCTTGCTTCAATAAACATGGTATAACATGATATATTGTCTCACAGAACCATTTGGTAAATTCCAGGGATGCAAGATCATCCATTTTGTTTTCTTTAATGGCAACACAACATTTAAACACCGTCAAAGTGAAGAATTCATATATTGCCAGTGGAAATAGATTAATAATGTTGGTTCCTCTGGGATCCTCTCTGTGATTAATTAATAGATTTTCCTCTGGCAATGTATGATATGAAATTGGTTCGCTGCCAAGAAACGCTTTGTATGTGCCAAGTGACAGCATGTAGAGGTTGCGTGTCCAGTAAAGAAAATAAAATAAAATGGCTGACCTGGCAGCGCTGGTAAATACACAGAGGCAGTGAGTTATTCAATTTAATCTAGTCCCCCAATGACTGATTGACCTGTATAAATGTAGCTAATTTTTGCAGTTTTTACTAGATTACTTCAATCTAAGCAATACAGGATGAAAAACAAACACTTGTATCCTCTTAAAGGCGAGCCATCGCTTCTCTGGAAATTAAACCACAGAATAAAATATTGATAATTACACATTCCTCTTCTCCTCCTCTCTCTATATTCTGATTGACTGGTGTAAGGTCAATTTTCTTTGTTTTATTTTTTTTTAAGTGATTGACAAGGAGCACTCTGTTCTAGGTTAGAGTGATTTAAAAATCAGAGTGATTTAAAAGTCTCACATATTCATCCGCTTATAGAAATGTGGTTAATGACATTTACTGTCCACACAGGAAAAGTTGTGCCGAGCAGCAACCTAATCCACAGAAGGGTTAATGCTGAGCAGCAATTATGCAAATGAAACCTGGTAACTGACTTTGGGGTCAAAGGCCGGTTACAGCCTATCAGAACTAAAGGAGGGGTATTTAGGCCCAGTTCTCAGCCTGCTCAGTGCCCTGTCGTGGTTTCCCTTGTGGTTGTCTGAGAGCGCGTTCCTGTTTATAGTTTTCTACCTGGTTTTTGACTTTGGCTTTGTTTATTGACTTCTCTATATTCTGGTATCCTGACTCCTGGCTTTCCTCATCGCTGTGTCCCTTTCTGTGTTCCCTGACCTCGGCTAGTACTTTTGACTATTCTTTGTACGTTAAATCCGGCCATTCTAAGGACCGGTAATACGTTACTTATTTGTCATTCGTGCTGTACAGTTCTACGTGCTGGATCAAACAGTAATCCTGACATTACGACATGGCCATAGATCCTGTAGAACTGTGTCAGCACATAGCTGCTTGCGAGAGGAAATTAGAGGAGAATGATCACCGCATGGATCAATTCACTCAGGCTTTAAGTACGCTTCTCGCTAGAACGGAGCATCTGCAGCCTACAGCGTCTCCTCCTATAGCACCTCTACCCTGTGTACCTCCACCCACTGTTAATAGGACTCCTAGCATCTCCTTATCACCATCCCTACAGTTTGATGGCAATATCCAGGAATGCAGGGGTTTTCTTAATCAGGTGGAGTACCATTTTGAGGCCTCACCAGGGTCATTCCCCACGGACAGAGCAAGAATTGGTTATCTAATGAATCAATTAAAGGGCAAGGCCCTTGCCTGGGCTAATCCGTTGTGGGAGAGTAATCTGAGCATAGCTCATAATTACCAGGAATTCCTTGCCGAATTCAAGCTCACGTTTGAGCCATTGGGTAGAGAGGATGACGCCTCCACTGCCTAATGCACATCAGACAAGGTAACCGGTCTATCTCGGATTATGCTATTGAATTCCGTACCTTAGCTTCCGAGGTAGACTGGACTAACAATGGGTTAATTTCAGCATTCAAAAAGGGTCTCTCAGAGACTATACTAGATGAGATAGCAGCTAAAGAATTACCTAAGAGTCTTAACGAATTTATTACGTTTGTCATGCATATTGATAATAGGTTAAGACTCAGAGAAGTCACCAGAAGCAAGACCAGACGTACGGCTATGTCCCTAGCACCTCAATTCTCTAAACCTGTTTTGTCTAACCTCCCTGTACAGTCCGAACCCGAACCTATGCAGTTGGGGGTCACTAGACTGTCAGAGGCCGAAAAACAGTATAGGAGAAGGGAGGGGTTATGCCTATATTGCGGTAGAAAGGGACATATGATAACTAATTGTCCAGTGCGTCCGGAAAACTTCCGCACCTAAGAACCTTAAGGGGACAGATCTTAGGTGTGATGGAGTTGTCCTCTAACAAAAACAAAAGTAGATTCCTCCTTGAGGTATCTATTTCCCTTGATAACAAGAAGTTTTCTTGCAGTGCCCTAATGGACTCAGGTGCTGCTGGAAATTTTATTGATGTCCTGTTTATTAGGGGTAATGAGATACCGGTCAGGGAGAGACCTACGCCGCTAGCTGTAGAGGCTATTGATGGTAGACCACTCACACAACCGCTTATAACCCACGAAACTGTCCCTATTACGATCTCCATTGGGGCCTCCCATAGGGAGGAGATGACGTTTCAGGTTATTACTTCTCCATCATGTCCTATCATATAAGGGTTTCCGTGGCTGAGTAAGCACAATCCCTATATTGACTGGGCTAATGGGGAGATATTAGAATGGGGTAAAGAGTGTATGGGAAGATGTATAAAACCAGTACTAAAGAGATTGGATACTATTGAACTTCCCACTACCACTCCCCAAACTCCTGGAGTTCCCATACAATACCGAGAACTTCAGGAGGTGTTTAACAAGGCTCAATCCGATATATTGCCTCCCCACAGAGCATATGACTGTGCCATTAACCTGTTTCCAGGCGCTATGCCACCTAAGGGGGCAGTTTATGCCTTATCTCCCCAGGAGAGTAAAATAATGGAGGAATACATCAAAGAATCCTTGAGCAAAGGGCACATAAGAAAGTCATCCTCACCAGCTGGTGCAGGATTCTTTTTTGTTGAGAAAAAGGGTGGTGAGTTACGCCCTTGCATAGACTACAGGGCACTTAATAAAATCACTGTAAAAAATGCATACCCTATCCCACTCATTTCCGAATTGTTCGATAGACTTCAGGGAGCTAAAGTATTTACTAAGCTTGACCTTAGGAGCGCTTACAATTTGGTTAGAATTAAAGAGAATCATGAGTGGAAGACGGCATTTAATACCCGTAGTGGACACTATGAATATCTGGTAATGCCATTTGGGTTATGCAACGCCCCGGCCGTATTCCAAGACTTTATAAATGATGTACTCAGGGAATTCATTTACTCATATGTCTTGGTTTATTTGGACGATATTTTGGTGTATTCCCCTGATCTTCAAACTCACCACTCCCATGTAAAACAGGTTCTGCAGACGTTGTTGAAAAATAAACTTTATTGTAAATTAGAAAAGTGCATATTTGAAGAGACCTGAAGTCCACTTTTTGGGTTACAACATCTCTGCATCGGGATTTCAAATGGATCATAAAAAACTAGAGGCTGTACTACACTGGCCATTACCCTCTGGTTTAAAAGCCATTCAAAGGTTTATTGGTTTTGCCAACTATTACAGAAGATTCATCAAGGGATTTTCTTCTGTAATAGCCCCAATCACAAATATGACTCGCAAAGGGGTTAGTAGCACGGTATGGTCCAAAGAGGCTGTGAATGCTTTTGAGACTCTTAAACAAAGATTTGCCTCTGCGGACATACTAAAACATCCCGACACTAGTAAACCTTTTATATTGGAGGTTGATGCATCTGAGACAGGGGTAGGGGCTGTTCTCTCTCAGAGAGAAAGCCAGGGAACACCATTGCATCCTTGTGGCTACTTCTCCAGAAAGATGTCTCCTGCTGAGCGCAACTACGATATTGGCAATAGAGAACTGTTGGCCATTATTCTTGCCCTCAAGGAGTGGCGACATCTTTTGGAGGGTTCCAAGGACCCCCTGTTGATCATAACCGACCACAAAAATCTGGCATATATAGGGGATGCCAAACGTTTGTCTTCCAGACAGGCTAGATGGTCACTGTTCCTTTCACGTTTTAACTTTCTCATTACTTATAGACCTGGTTCTAAAAATACCAAGGCTGATGCCTTGTCCAAGCAATTTGATAATGAGTCAGCTCCGGAACAGGTGACATCTCCTATTATTCCACCAGAGTGTATTATTGCTACTACTGTCCTCTCACTGTCTTCTCCACTGCTTGGTACCATACTGGAGGCCCAGCCTCAGGCGCCCAGTGGTAAACCGTGTGATAAACTGTTCGTTCCCCTATGTGAAAGGGTTAATATCATGAAAGTGTTCCATGACAATATAACTGTTGGACACCCGGGCATCAATAAGTCCACTGCCGCGATCACTAGATCATTTTGGTGGGATTCACTCAGGAAAGATGTAAAGGAGTATGTGCAGGCATGTTCTGTGTGCGCAGTTTCTAAGGTGACTCATGCACTTCCTTGTGGCCTGTTGCAGCCTCTTCCTGTTCCTGAGATTCCATGGTCCCACCTATCCATGGACTTTATTGTTGAGCTTCCTAGCTCTGCTGGGTTCACTACTATTCTCATGGTTGTAGACCGATTTTCTAAGATGGCTCACTTCATTCCTCTCAAGAAGTTGCCATCTTCGCAAGATTTGGTCCTAATTTTCATACGTGAAATTGTCCGTTTGCATGGCATCCCCCACAATATTGTGTCTGATAGGGGCTCTCAGTTTGTGTCCAGGTTCTGGAGGGCGTTCAGTAAACAATTGGGGATTGATCTCTCCTTCTCCTCCTCCTACCATCCACAGACCAATGGTACAGCTGAGAGGGCTAACCAGTCATTAGAAGTTTATTTGCGTTGTTTTATTAATAGCACACAAGACAATTGGTCCGAACTACTCCCGTGGGCCGAGTTCGCTAGAAACAATGCTGTTCATGACTCCTCTGGGCACAGTCCATTTTTTGTCAATAATGGTAGGCATCCTACGGTTCTCCCTGCGGTATTTTCTGATACTGCCATTCCTGCTCTGGATGAGCGTCTGGCCTCCATTCGGGATACCTGGGTTAAGGTTCAAACTGCTCTAGGGGCTGCTGCTGAACGCTTCAAACATTTTGCTGATAAGCGTAGGAGTGCCAACCCAAGTGGGGGACCGGGTTTGGTTGTCATCTCGCAACATCAAGCTTAAGGTCCCTAGCATGAAGTTTGCCCCCAGATTCCTTGGTCCCTATAGAGTGCTTCGTAGGATCAATCCAGTGTCTTACTCTCTGGCTCTTCCTGCATCTTTAGGGATTCCCAACACTTTTCATGTGTCCTTACTCAAACCTCTTGTCTGCAATAGATATACTGTTCCTTGTGTTCCTCCCCCTCCGGTGGTGGTGGGTGGTCAGGAAGAGTATGAGGTATCTTCTATCGTGGATTCTAGGTTTTCTCGGGGCACTTTACAGTACTTGGTTGTTTGGAAAGGTTACGGTCCTGCTGATCGTTCTTGGGTTTCGGCTCCTGACCTGCATGCGGGCCGTAAGATCCGCGCTTTTCACGCTAAATTTCCTCTCAAGCCTGGTCCTGTCCGCCCGGTGGGCGTTCTTCAGGTGGGGGGTAATGTCACATATTCATCCGCTTATAGAAATGTGGTTAATGACATTTACTGTCCACACAGGAAAAGTTGTGCCGAGCAGCAACCTAATCCACAGAAGGGTTAATGCTGAGCAGTAATTGTGCAAATGAAACCTGGTCTCATGTATTCATCCGCTTAGAGAAAAGTGATTAATGACATTTACTGTCCACACAGGAAAAGTTGTGCCGAGCAGCAACCTAATCCACAGAAGGGTTAATGCTGAGCAGCAATTATGCAAATGAAACCTGGTAACTGACTTTGGGGTCAAAGGCCGGTTACAGCCTATCAGAACTAAAGGAGGGGTATTTAGGCCCAGTTCTCAGCCTGCTCAGTGCCCTGTCGTGGTTTCACTTGTGGTTGTCCGAGAGCGCGTTCCTGTTTATAGTTTTCTACCTGGTTTTTGACTTTGGCTTTGTTTATTGACTTCTCTATATTCTGGTATCCTGACTCCTGGCTTTCTTCATCGCTGTGTCCCTTTCTGTGTTCCCTGACCTCGGCTAGTACTTTTGACTATTCTTTGTACGTTAAATCCGGCCATTCTAAGGACCGGTAATACGTTACTTATTTGTCATTCGTGCTGTACTACGTGCTGTTCTACGTGCTGGATCAAACAGTAATCCTGACAAAAAGTAGCCAAAATACCTTTATTTGATATCCAGAATAAAATATATAAAATATCCACAACGCGTTTCACTTATAGTGGCTTTATCAAGTGGAGACTTTTTGTCTACACTTGATAAAGCCACTATAGGTGAAACGCGTTGTGGATATTTTATATATTTTATTCTGTATTCCAAATAAAGGTATTTTGGCTACTTTTAAATCACTCTGATTGTGCAAGTTTACTCTTTTATTTATTATTTTTAATTTTGCTTGGTATCCTGATTTTATCTCTCCTGCTGAGTATTACTCCAAAGACATCCGAGGTGGGGATTATACCACTCACGCCTAAGTCATTGAGCAGTCCGCCTGCTCAATCCTATGTGAGTACACATTTTATTATTTATACTCCTTATATGAGTTTTTATACAGCGAGCACTATTAGTTGTCTCTCTTCTCCCTTATTATCTACATATCGGCAAAAGACTTAACCCTTTACACGCATCCGACAAGCGGGGATTATACCGCTGTGCGCTATTCATACTAGAGCTGGCTTAAGCTCTACTAAACGTGAGTAGGACTGTATTAGACTCTGTTTTTATATACACCATCTTTACCAGACGTACTGCCCTATCATCTGTCTTTCTCTTCCACATACTGAGGAAAAGACCAATACTTCTCTATGTATCCTATAAGTGGGGATTGTACCGCTGTATGCCATCCACACTAGAGCTAGTTCAGCTCTACTACACGTGAGTAGGATTACAATTGATCTCTTCTTCCTGCATATCAACCCTCGTATCAGACGTATTTGCACTATTGTTTGTTTCTTTCTTTACATACGGATCCTGTAAAACCATCTTTAAGCGACCCTTAGAGAGAATACTCCTCCACATAGGCAGTCGGTGCCCCATCAGGCCCAACTAAAGACTTTGTTTTGGCACCACTTACACATTTCAGCTGCACTTTAGCCAGCTTTGGCGCAACCTTCTTCTGTTTTGTCTTGTATATTACCTTTGTTCATAGGGCTTAGAGGGAACCCTATTTTTAGGTTGCTGCCTCTTACTTTATCTATTTATAGGATTGGTCTATTTTAGCGCTGTTTCCTTCTTTTCTACATATATATTTGTTAAATATATGTAAAGATAATATGAAAGATTCTGGGAAGTAGCATTTCCTATTTAAAACAGGGCCTGTGAGAGGCACCCATCTTCCCACAAGTTGCACGTTTATCACAGCCTATTTATTGTTTCTCTATCCTGATTGAAGTGGGGAGTGAATAAGTAAAGTTTGTAGTAATTAATCTCTGTTTCTGTAAAATTGCTCAGAATAAGGACATTGACATCTATAATTAGTAATTTTATATAGTTATCCACAATGAATGCAACTATGATAAATTATTATACAGAAACACGAGTTAGTTCTGGCTAGGTCTCTAGCATAGTGGGGGCTCGTCCATAGACAAACTTGAGGCAGTGCCCTACCATTTTTAATGTGGTAAACAAAACAATTATTTGCAGTAGTTTAAAGAAATTACAATTTTTTTCTAGAAAGCTGGGTGGTTAGCCAAAGAAAAAAAAATGGGGAAAATTAGTGTCTCTTTAATTCTGTAATAGGTTTCAGGTCTACAGGACCCCTCCTTCTTCATTGATAGCTGTTTGGAAAAGCTTACTTGAAAGTATTTAGGCATGTCAAAAAAATGGGGCTGATTTGAAATATGCCCTGTTTCAGCAGGTTTTGCACAGGCCTAGTCTCATTTAAGAAGGAATTTCCAGAATTTCCTTTAAGTAGCCATTCAGACAGCAGAGCTAGCTGCCCATAAGTTGAGGCATGCTATTGGCCTCTCCATTCAAGGACCATCATTGGCTGATAGCACCAGGGTTACAGCGCCTACAAGAGAGAGAACAAAGAAGCCATACTGGAAGTAACACAGAGAGAGTGTATAATATCTTTTTCTCTCCCTCAAAATAACACACACATATACATACACACACACACACGCCCAGGGGTGACTAGGGAAGGGGAACATTTTTGACATAGAGCACTGTTCTGCCTGTCATTAATAGCTTTGAAGGAGCACTGTAGTCTACACATAAAAGCAAGAAAGAAAGGTCCCCTAGACTTCTTCCTAGCTTTTATATGAACTTCCCCTTATTAAAAATTATTTTTGAGTCCTTTTTATGATATAAAACTTACCTCAGTTCCGGTACAGGAATCCTCGTCAGGCTGCGCCCCCTTTTTCGTCAAAATGACGAAGTAGCATGGCTCAGATGCTTCTCTTAGACTCTCTTAGGCTCCAGGTTACAAGAGTCTCCTGTCATCACATTTGATGTATTCACCCAAGCGTGAAGACGTCAAATGTGGTGAATGCAAATTAGGCATTCATGAACTCGGAAGTCCCTCTGGTGGCAGTCTGAGTGACTGCAACTGGAGGTGTTCCTAGGCTCTAATGTAAACACTGTATTTTCTTAGAAAATACAGTGTTTACATTTAGAAAGGCTGCAGGGAGCTATAGTTCTCGCCTGAACAACCTCATTAAGCTGAAGTTGTTCAGGTGACTATAGTGTCCCTTTAATGACTCCTATTGAACATACCCACCATATTACCACTGCAGATTAATTATATTGCCAGCTGCAAAGGCAATAAGGATTCTATCAGAAGACTCTTTAACCCTGTGTACACAGTGTGCTGAGAGCTAATAGTGAGTCAGGAGTAGTTGACATAATTGACATGGTTGGAGTCTATCAGTATCTTGATGCTTTAACCATGTGCACACAGTTTGCTGAGAGCTAATGGAGTAGTTGAAATGTTTCATAACAGCAGCAATATTTAATAGAAAAATAAAGTTATTATAGCAGAAGCACTAATGACGATGAGATCATGTAAAGGAGAGCAAAGAGAGGGCTATATGAGGAGAGAGAGCTGGGGCGTTATACAGAGACCTACTGTGTGGGGATCCTGCTATTGCAGTTCTGTATAATCCATCACAGTGATCATGACTGTGTGGAAGAGTTATTAGTATATCATTAATGTACCCAGCACTGTGTGTTATTTCCCTGTATTTTACTCAGCTCTACCTACTTTTATTTGTATCTCTGTAGTATATCCAGCTCTGTGAATTGTATAGGTATTGTTGTATTGTGCCTAGCTCTGTGCATTGTATAGGTATCTCTGTGTTGTGCCTAGCTCTGTGCATTGTATAGGTATCTCTGTATTGTGCCTAGCTCTGTGCATTGTATAGGTATCTCTGTTGTGCCTAGCTCTGTGCATTGTATAGGTATCTCTGTTGTGCCTAGCTCTGTGCATTGTATAGGTATCTCTGTGTTGTGCCTAGCTCTGTGTATTGTATAGGTATCTCTGTGTTGTGCCCAGCTCTGCGCACTGTATAGGTATCTCTGTATTGTGCCCAGCTCTGTGCATTGTATAGGTATCTCTGTGTTGTGCCCAGCTCTGTGTATTGTATAGGTATCTCTGTGTTTTGCCTAGCTCTGTGTATTGTATAGGTATCTCTGTATTGTGCCCAGCTCTGTGTATTGTATAGGTATCTCTGTGTTGTGCCTAGCTCTGTGTATTGTATAGGTATCTCTCTATTGTGCCTAGCTCTGTGTATTGTATAGGTATCTCTGTGTTGTGCCCAGCTCTGTGTATTGTATAGGTATCTCTGTGTTTTGCCTAGCTCTGTGTATTGTATAGGTATCTCTGTATTGTGCCCAGCTCTGTGTATTGTATAGGTATCTCTGTGTTGTGCCTAGCTCTGTGTATTGTATAGGTATCTCTGTATTGTGCCTAGCTCTGTGTATTGTATAGGTATCTCTGTGTTGGGCCTAGCTCTGTGCATTGTATAGGTATCTCTGTGTTGGGCCTAGCTCTGTGCACTGTATAGGTATCTCTGTATTGTGCCTAGCGCTGTGCATTGTATAGGTATCTCTGTATTGTGCCTAGCTCTGTGTATTGTATAGGTATCTCTGTGTTGGGCCTAGCTCTGTGCACTGTATAGGTATCTCTGTATTGTGCCTAGCTCTGTGTATTGTATAGGTATCTCTGTATTGTGCCCAGCTCTGTGTATTGTATAGGTATCTCTGTGTTGTGCCTAGCTCTGTGTATTGTATAGGTATCTCTGTATTG
>OW240915.1:294537961-294587476 GCA_933207985.1 Pelobates cultripes | reverse complement strand
TCACTACTATTCTCATGGTTGTAGACCGATTTTCTAAGATGGCTCACTTCATTCCTCTCAAGAAGTTGCCATCTTCGCAAGATTTGGTCCTAATTTTCATACGTGAAATTGTCCGTTTGCATGGCATCCCCCACAATATTGTGTCTGATAGGGGCTCTCAGTTTGTGTCCAGGTTCTGGAGGGCGTTCAGTAAACAATTGGGGATTGATCTCTCCTTCTCCTCCTCCTACCATCCACAGACCAATGGTACAGCTGAGAGGGCTAACCAGTCATTAGAAGTTTATTTGCGTTGTTTTATTAATAGCACACAAGACAATTGGTCCGAACTACTCCCGTGGGCCGAGTTCGCTAGAAACAATGCTGTTCATGACTCCTCTGGGCACAGTCCATTTTTTGTCAATAATGGTAGGCATCCTACGGTTCTCCCTGCGGTATTTTCTGATACTGCCATTCCTGCTCTGGATGAGCGTCTGGCCTCCATTCGGGATACCTGGGTTAAGGTTCAAACTGCTCTAGGGGCTGCTGCTGAACGCTTCAAACATTTTGCTGATAAGCGTAGGAGTGCCAACCCGGTGTACCAAGTGGGGGACCGGGTTTGGTTGTCATCTCGCAACATCAAGCTTAAGGTCCCTAGCATGAAGTTTGCCCCCAGATTCCTTGGTCCCTATAGAGTGCTTCGTAGGATCAATCCAGTGTCTTACTCTCTGGCTCTTCCTGCATCTTTAGGGATTCCCAACACTTTTCATGTGTCCTTACTCAAACCTCTTGTCTGCAATAGATATACTGTTCCTTGTGTTCCTCCCCCTCCGGTGGTGGTGGGTGGTCAGGAAGAGTATGAGGTATCTTCTATCGTGGATTCTAGGTTTTCTCGGGGCACTTTACAGTACTTGGTTGTTTGGAAAGGTTACGGTCCTGCTGATCGTTCTTGGGTTTCGGCTCCTGACCTGCATGCAGGCCGTAAGATCCGCGCTTTTCACGCTAAATTTCCTCTCAAGCCTGGTCCTGTCCGCCCGGTGGGCGTTCTTCAGGTGGGGGGTAATGTCACGTATTCATCCGCTTATAGAAAAGTGGTTAATGACATTTACTGTCCACACAGGAAAAGTTGTGCCGAGCAGCAACCTAATCCACAGAAGGGTTAATGCTGAGCAGCAATTATGCAAATGAAACCTGGTAACTGACTTTGGGGTCAAAGGCCGGTTACAGCCTATCAGAACTAAAGGAGGGTATTTAGGCCCAGTTCTCAGCCTGCTCAGTGCCCTGTCGTGGTTTCCCTTGTGGTTGTCCGAGAGCGCGTTCCTGTTTATAGTTTTCTACCTGGTTTTTGACTTTGGCTTTGTTTATTGACTTCTCTATATTCTGGTATCCTGACTCCTGGCTTTCCTCATCGCTGTGTCCCTTTCTGTGTTCCCTGACCTCGGCTAGTACTTTTGACTATTCTTTGTACGTTAAATCCGGCCATTCTAAGGACCGGTAATACGTTACTTATTTGTCATTCGTGCTGTACTACGTGCTGTTCTACGTGCTGGATCAAACAGTAATCCTGACAAAAAGTAGCCAAAATACCTTTATTTGATATCCAGAATAAAATATATAAAATATCCACAACGCGTTTCACTTATAGTGGCTTTATCAAGTGGAGACTTTTTGTCTACACTTGATAAAGCCACTATAGGTGAAACGCGTTGTGGATATTTTATATATTTTATTCTGTATTCCAAATAAAGGTATTTTGGCTACTTTTAAATCACTCTGATTGTGCAATTTTACTCTTTTATTTATTATTTTTAATTTTGCTTGGTATCCTGATTTTATCTCTCCTGCTGAGTATTACTCCAAAGACATCCGAGGTGGGGATTATACCACTCACGCCTAAGTCATTGAGCAGTCCGCCTGCTCAATCCTATGTGAGTACACATTTTATTATTTATACTCCTTATATGAGTTTTTATACAGCGAGCACTATTAGTTGTCTCTCTTCTCCCTTATTATCTACATATCGGCAAAAGACTTAACCCTTTACACGCATCCGACAAGCGGGGATTATACCGCTGTGCGCTATTCATACTAGAGCTGGCTTAAGCTCTACTAAACGTGAGTAGGACTGTATTAGACTCTGTTTTTATATACACCATCTTTACCAGACGTACTGCCCTATCATCTGTCTTTCTCTTCCACATACTGAGGAAAAGACCAATACTTCTCTACGTATCCTATAAGTGGGGATTGTACCGCTGTATGCCATCCACACTAGAACTAGTTCAGCTCTACTACACGTGAGTAGGATTACAATTGATCTCTTCTTCCTGCATATCAACCCTCGTATCAGACGTATTTGCACTATTGTTTGTTTCTTTCTTTACATACGGATCCTGTAAAACCATCTTTAAGCGACCCTTAGAGAGAATACTCCTCCACATAGGCAGTCGGTGCCCCATCAGGCCCAACTAAAGACTTTGTTTTGGCACCACTTACACATTTCAGCTGCACTTTAGCCAGCTTTGGCGCAACCTTCTTCTGTTTTGTCTTGTATATTACCTTTGTTCATAGGGCTTAGAGGGAACCCTATTTTTAGGTTGCTGCCTCTTACTTTATCTATTTATAGGATTGGTCTATTTTAGCGCTGTTTCCTTCTTTTCTACATATATATTTGTTAAATATATGTAAAGATAATATGAAAGATTCTGGGAAGTAGCATTTCCTATTTAAAACAGGGCCTGTGAGAGGCACCCATCTTCCCACAAGTTGCACGTTTATCACAGCCTATTTATTGTTTCTCTATCCTGATTGAAGTGGGGAGTGAATAAGTAAAGTTTGTAGTAATTAATCTCTGTTTCTGTAAAATTGCTCAGAATAAGGACATTGACATCTATAATTAGTAATTTTATATAGTTATCCACAATGAATGCAACTATGATAAATTATTATACAGAAACACGAGTTAGTTCTGGCTAGGTCTCTAGCATAGTGGGGGCTCGTCCATAGACAAACTTGAGGCAGTGCCCTACCATTTTTAATGTGGTAAACAAAACAATTATTTGCAGTAGTTTAAAGAAATTACAATTTTTTTCTAGAAAGCTGGGTGGTTAGCCAAAGAAAAAAAAATGGGGAAAATTAGTGTCTCTTTAATTCTGTAATAGGTTTCAGGTCTACAGGACCCCTCCTTCTTCATTGATAGCTGTTTGGAAAAGCTTACTTGAAAGTATTTAGGCATGTCAAAAAAATGGGGCTGATTTGAAATATGCCCTGTTTCAGCAGGTTTTGCACAGGCCTAGTCTCATTTAAGAAGGAATTTCCAGAATTTCCTTTAAGTAGCCATTCAGACAGCAGAGCTAGCTGCCCATAAGTTGAGGCATGCTATTGGCCTCTCCATTCAAGGACCATCATTGGCTGATAGCACCAGGGTTACAGCGCCTACAAGAGAGAGAACAAAGAAGCCATACTGGAAGTAACACAGAGAGAGTGTATAATATCTTTTTCTCTCCCTCAAAATAACACACACATATACATACACACACACACACGCCCAGGGGTGACTAGGGAAGGGGAACATTTTTGACATAGAGCACTGTTCTGCCTGTCATTAATAGCTTTGAAGGAGCACTGTAGTCTACACATAAAAGCAAGAAAGAAAGGTCCCCTAGACTTCTTCCTAGCTTTTATATGAACTTCCCCTTATTAAAAATTATTTTTGAGTCCTTTTTATGATATAAAACTTACCTCAGTTCCGGTACAGGAATCCTCGTCAGGCTGCGCCCCCTTTTTCGTCAAAATGACGAAGTAGCATGGCTCAGATGCTTCTCTTAGACTCTCTTAGGCTCCAGGTTACAAGAGTCTCCTGTCATCACATTTGATGTATTCACCCAAGCGTGAAGACGTCAAATGTGGTGAATGCAAATTAGGCATTCATGAACTCGGAAGTCCCTCTGGTGGCAGTCTGAGTGACTGCAACTGGAGGTGTTCCTAGGCTCTAATGTAAACACTGTATTTTCTTAGAAAATACAGTGTTTACATTTAGAAAGGCTGCAGGGAGCTATAGTTCTCGCCTGAACAACCTCATTAAGCTGAAGTTGTTCAGGTGACTATAGTGTCCCTTTAATGACTCCTATTGAACATACCCACCATATTACCACTGCAGATTAATTATATTGCCAGCTGCAAAGGCAATAAGGATTCTATCAGAAGACTCTTTAACCCTGTGTACACAGTGTGCTGAGAGCTAATAGTGAGTCAGGAGTAGTTGACATAATTGACATGGTTGGAGTCTATCAGTATCTTGATGCTTTAACCATGTGCACACAGTTTGCTGAGAGCTAATGGAGTAGTTGAAATGTTTCATAACAGCAGCAATATTTAATAGAAAAATAAAGTTATTATAGCAGAAGCACTAATGACGATGAGATCATGTAAAGGAGAGCAAAGAGAGGGCTATATGAGGAGAGAGAGCTGGGGCGTTATACAGAGACCTACTGTGTGGGGATCCTGCTATTGCAGTTCTGTATAATCCATCACAGTGATCATGACTGTGTGGAAGAGTTATTAGTATATCATTAATGTACCCAGCA
Organism: Pelobates cultripes; assembly: GCA_933207985.1. Taxonomy (NCBI): domain Eukaryota; kingdom Metazoa; phylum Chordata; class Amphibia; order Anura; family Pelobatidae; genus Pelobates; species Pelobates cultripes. The sequence continues at coordinate 294,582,914 of OW240915.1, read as the reverse complement.
CTGTGTGTTATTTCCCTGTATTTTACTCAGCTCTACCTACTTTTATTTGTATCTCTGTAGTATATCCAGCTCTGTGAATTGTATAGGTATTGTTGTATTGTGCCTAGCTCTGTGCATTGTATAGGTATCTCTGTGTTGTGCCTAGCTCTGTGCATTGTATAGGTATCTCTGTATTGTGCCTAGCTCTGTGCATTGTATAGGTATCTCTGTTGTGCCTAGCTCTGTGCATTGTATAGGTATCTCTGTGTTGTGCCTAGCTCTGTGTATTGTATAGGTATCTCTGTGTTGTGCCCAGCTCTGCGCACTGTATAGGTATCTCTGTATTGTGCCCAGCTCTGTGCATTGTATAGGTATCTCTGTGTTGTGCCCAGCTCTGTGTATTGTATAGGTATCTCTGTGTTTTGCCTAGCTCTGTGTATTGTATAGGTATCTCTGTATTGTGCCCAGCTCTGTGTATTGTATAGGTATCTCTGTGTTGTGCCTAGCTCTGTGTATTGTATAGGTATCTCTCTATTGTGCCTAGCTCTGTGTATTGTATAGGTATCTCTGTGTTGTGCCCAGCTCTGTGTATTGTATAGGTATCTCTGTGTTTTGCCTAGCTCTGTGTATTGTATAGGTATCTCTGTATTGTGCCCAGCTCTGTGTATTGTATAGGTATCTCTGTGTTGTGCCTAGCTCTGTGTATTGTATAGGTATCTCTGTATTGTGCCTAGCTCTGTGTATTGTATAGGTATCTCTGTGTTGGGCCTAGCTCTGTGCATTGTATAGGTATCTCTGTGTTGGGCCTAGCTCTGTGCACTGTATAGGTATCTCTGTATTGTGCCTAGCGCTGTGCATTGTATAGGTATCTCTGTATTGTGCCCAGCTCTGTGTATTGTATAGGTATCTCTGTATTGTGCCCAGCTCTGTGTATTGTATAGGTATCTCTGTGTTGTGCCTAGCTCTGTGTATTGTATAGGTATCTCTGTATTGTGCCTAGCTCTGTGCATTGTATAGGTATCTCTGTGTTGGGCCTTGCTCTGTGCACTGTATAGGTATCTCTGTGTTGTGCCCAGCTCTGTGCATTGTATCTCTATTTCTTCTCAGCCCTGTTTGTGGTATAGTGACAGCATGTACTGTATTGTACCAAGCTCTCTGTATTTTATAGGTATCTTTATGTTGTGCCCAGCTTGTTTTATTGCATGCTCATGTCTGTATTATGCTCAGATCCCTGTATTGTAAGAGTATCTCTGTATTGAATAGGGAGGAGTAAAATTCAGGAAGAGGAGTCTGCCACTCCATCTTAAAACTTCACCAGCCGCCACTGCTCTGGTATAAGTAGGGGTTCGCTATGGTACTACATAAGTCTTTGCAGTCTGGAAAGGAGCCAAGTCTGCTTGAGTTCTGCAATGCAGTCCTGTTCATGTGAGCCACATTGATCAACAAGATCCCTTAACAGGGCATTGTAGTACTATCAGGTCTCCATGGTCAACGATTGCATCTGATGTCCGTTTGCTACTCAAGTCCTCTTCTGCTGATACTGACCACCACTTAGCATTTACATCCAAAAAAAAAAAAAAAAGCACATTTTCTAGTTCAGTGTCATAGGAGCTAGAATGGAATATTATGATAGGTTTACTCAAAGCAGGTACACTTTAAGTCACCCTTTAATGACGTTAGGAGTGAGGATCATCGCCCCACTACTGAGCTCCAATTGGTGCACAGACTGATCCCAGCAATAAACTGAACCTCGGGTGAAGATTTCAATAAATGTGTTTGTGATTGTATGGATGTGAGTGCGTGTGACTGTGATTGTGAATTTGAGTGTGAATTTATGAGTATATGTGTGTATGAATTTGAGCATGTATGAAAATATGTGTGTATTAAAAAAAAATGTGTTAGTGGTGGTACATAATGACAACCTCCCACCACCCCCCGACCAAAAAAAAACAACAACAAACTACAGTTTGTGGGGTACCAAAATACATTTCCACCCTGGGTGCCAGGTAACCTAAGGACACCTCTGACTACCTGCCAAGTGTACTCGTAAGCGACGTTTGCTGTAATGTTGCAGAAGGCTGGGTTTTAGGTGCTGAAAGACCCTCATTTTTGTTAGATTGCCCTGAAAGAGATGAATGGAGACAGATCTAGGGGAGATTGTTGTCCAAAAACCTATGGAAAGAACAAAAGTGGCATTGATGCTTGGAGAGTGTATCATTAAAATACAACTCCCTTTGGCTAGACTTTCCTTTGTTACTTTTTAAAATATAATCTTTCATCTAAAAATCTCTACAAATTGGAAAAGTGCCCAGAGCAAATTAAGTAAGAGTCCCTGTATGATCCTTGGCAAATTGCATGAAGGACAAAGTATGACGCTACTCCACTTAAAATAAGAAAATTATTCTTTATAATGAGAGCTCTGTTGCCATCTGCACATCAAGACACATCCTATATGTGTCAGGGAGAACCAGTAATTAGCTGAGTGCTTACATTGAGCTGTAGAAGGAGTTTGGTGATTACTCTTTACTCTTCCTATTAGCGGCAGGAAAAAAAAAAAGCATATAAATGATTGACAGAACTGAGGGCAAGAATACCTACTCTGCTATCAGTACAGCTGCAAAAATGAAAAACTGCACAGACTCCTTCCTGACAGGAATATAACAATCTTATATAACAACCATGCACACTGCTCATATTGTGTGGATTTGGAGAAATAAGGGGTTTATTCACTAACAAGCAGGCTGACAAAGACACTTAAAATCTCCAACTTATTGTTAAAATCTTTAAAAATGTTGGAGCTCTGCAAAAAAAAAAAAAAAGTAAACGGATATTGAGAACACATTATGAAATTTTTATGTGTCAGTACTATCATTTGAATACTTAACAGACAGATCTGTAGGCACAGAAATTCTACAGCCCCCCTGCTCCCCCATCCCACTCAAAAAAGCCCCTTACGTAGGTCCCCGCCTGGCCCGCATTCTTCCTTGTGGCCCAGTGATGCACTTCTGACTTCTGCAGAGATGCCGAAGCCAGAAGCTGCGGTGGTCGTCATTAATTTTTTCATTTCCATTTAATGACTGACATTCTGTGCAACAAAAGTTGCACACATTATTGACATTAGCCAGCCCAGAATCTAACAGTGTTACTGGAGGAATAACAGGAACAAACCGCAGAAGCCACACATAGAGATATGGACACAAGTCTTCAGGAAGTAAAAGGCTTTTATTCACGTACCGATCGGGTCTCAGATGGACTAATGTTCCACAACAGATCTGAGCCCAGAACACATGGAGTACATTCCTTATATAGCAATATAGCTCCTCCCATAAATAGCTACACCCACACATACCCTTAACCAATCAATGAACAGAGTCTGGACTTGCTCATCCGGTCAAACCACATGGCTCATCCGAAACAAAGGAGAAAGGAGTGTGATTTCAGTTCCTACATTCCTGCACATGCTCAGTACATTGATGACAGTATCTTAGCTACATGTAGCTAACTAACAGATCCAACAAACACCCGTATATGCCACATGGAGATTTCAGGCCTACTAAATTTTGAACCATGTTGAAATCTCATCACAACAGCTGATGACACCCAGAATCTAGTGGCAGATGACACCCCTATGACGCTGCTGGAGGTGCAGTTACTGGAGGGGCTAATCTCTGTATATGCAACTTTCCTAGTTTGTTGCAAAATTGGAAGCGCTTCAGACTGGGGTTTTTTGCCTTCTTTTGGATCAACATCAAAAACATATGTGAGAAAAGTTGAACTTGATGGCTGCAAGTCTCTTTTCAGTTATGTAACTATGTGACTATGTAACATTTCCAAGTTAAACAAAGCACAGACAGACTCCGGACACCTTAACTAATTAAAATCACTGAAGCAGTCATGGTGCTTGGAATAACCATTTAAGTATTGTGTTTGTTGTGGTTGTGTCTGTTAATATAGCGAGTGTATGCAGCTGTGCAAATGCAGGTAGGGTTAAAATAATGTTAGAGGTGGTTAGGGTAAAGGGGGGGTTTAGTGTTTGAAAGGTGTTAACAACAGGGTGTTGCAGTGGATGTGATCTACTTGGATTTTGCCAAGGCATTTGATATGGTTCCTCACAATAGTTAGTCTTCAAACTAAAATAAATTGGTCTAGATGATTATTCTTGTTCTTGGGTAGAACATTGGCTTAAGGATAGAGTACAACGAGTTGTCATTAATGGTAAATTTTCAGGCTGGACAAAAGTGGTAAGTGGTGTCCCTCAGGGTTGTTTTGGGACCGCTTCTATTTAACATATTTATAAAAGATTTTGAAATAGGCATTGAAAGCCATGTTTCAGTGTTTGCAGATGACACAAAACTTTGTAAAGTAATAAAATATGAGCAGGATGTTGCTTTGCTGCAGAGGGATTTGGATAGATTGGGAGACTGGGCACTAAAATGGCAGATGAAATTTAACGTAGAGAAATGAAAAAGATATGCACTTCGGGGTCAAGAATGCACAAGCAACTTACACCCTAAATGGTAGTGAATTAGGAATAACCACACACGAGAAGGATTTGGGAATTGTTATAGACCACAAATAGGCAGCAATATGCAATGTCAATCTGCAGTTGCTAAGGCCAGTAAGGTTTTGTCATGTATAAATGGGGGCATAAATTCTCGGGATGAAAATATAATTTTGCCTCTTTATAAATCGCTGGTAAGACCACACCTTGAATATGCTGTGCAATTTTGGACACCTTTTCTAAAAAAAGGATATCATGGCACTAGAAAATGTGCAGAGACGAGCTACAAAATTGATAAAAGAAATGGAGCATTTTAGTTATGAGGAAAGGTTAAAAAATTTTAATCTCTTTAGTTTGGAAAAATGGCGCCTCAGAGGGGATATAATAACATTATACAAATATAATCAGGGCCAGTACAAACCTTTATCTGGAAATCTATTTATAAACAGGACTATACATAGGACACGAGGTCACACATTTAGGCTGGAAGAAAGGAGAGTCCATACAGATTTTTAAACAGCAATTGGATAAATACTTCCAAAAACATAACATACAGGGAAATCATTTCTAATTAGTGGGGTAATAGCTGCTTGATCCAAGGAGACATCTGACTGCTATTTTGGGGTCGAGAAGGAATTTTTTACTAGTTTGTTCCAAAATTGGAAGTGCTTCAGACTGGGTTTTTTGCCTCCTTTTGGGTCAACAGCAAAAACATATGTGAGAAAGGCTGACCTTGATGGACGCAAGTCTCTTTTCAGCTATGTAACTATGTAACATTAGAGTTAGATTACACTGGGTGCTTAGTGTAATAAGTAAACGTTTTTTCAAATGTAGGCTTCTAGTGCTTATATTTGGGATAAAGAAAATGATTTGTTTGGGTAATTGGAAGGGTTGACTTAAGGGTTAGGGAAAGAGGTGTTTAGGGCATGCAGAGTTTTAAGGGTTATCTGCCAATACTCTCTCTCCTGTGTCTTCGGTAATCTAAACAGGTTTATAAGAATGAGATTAGACCTGCAGGGGCTGTTCTAGAGTGTGCGTCACTCAGTGCTGTTCTATGACTATGATATACACTGTGCATCACTCCGTGCTAGGCATGTGCATGGGAAAAATTTTCGGTTCGGCATTCCAAAATTCGGGAGTTCGGCAACTTCGACACTTCGGAACTCCGCCACTTCTATTGCATCCACTTGGTAGAGAACTCCCTAATTCCCACGGTATTAGGGAGTTATCTACCAAAAAGCTGAAAGACCTAAATTGGTCTTTCAGCCAAATTTACTAATACTAAGTTATTTTAGTATTGGTTACTTAATCCACCAGAGAGTTATGAGTCAAATTACACAGCGTGGGAAAATTCCAAAGAACTTTCCCACGCTGTGTAAGATGACACAGAGCACTCTGATTGGTGGATTTCAAACCAACCAGAGTGCTGTGACAGGTAAATGTAGAGACTTACCTGTCAGTCCCTTCATTTACCTGTCAGAGCACTCTGATTGGATGGCTTAAACCCACCAATCAGAGTGCTGGGCCAGGGGTGGGGGGCAATAGGTCCCCCCTTTAGTTTAAAAGCTCAGGAGTGGGGACAGACTGCTCACTGTTTAATAGACATGCCCCTACTTGCGGTATAGCAAGTAGGGGCATAATTTACTAATACTAAGTAATCTTTACTTAGTATTAGTAAATTTGGCTGAAAGACCAATTCAGGTCTTTCAGCCTTTTAATAGATAGCTCCCTAATACCGTGGGAATTAGGGAGTTATATACTTATTCATTCCTGTCATTACATGACTGGCTAAGTAACTTACATTTTATATGAATGTGTGTTACTTGATTGTTGTAAGTGTTGCAAATGCTTACAGCTGAATCATGGCTATGTTTGTATACTTTTTATTTAAAATTGTATACAGTGTAACATTCTTCTTCCACTGGGTATATTAGTATTTAGGCAAATCTGTGCTTCGGCACTTCGACACTTTGGGACCTCGGCAATTTGGCCCTTCGGCTATTCGGAAGTACCCGAATGTCCGAATTGCCCGAAATTCGTCCGAATACATATTCGTCCCGAAACGAATTGCACATGTCTACTCAGTGCTGTACTATGATATACACAATGCATCACTCAGTGCTGTTCTATGATATACACTGTGCATCACTCAGCGCTGTTCTATGATATACACTGTGCATCACTCAGTGCTCCTCCAGCAATGCATTTCATGTGTGGGAGGCTGTTAGTGGGCAGATGGGAAGCGGTCCTTTCTACTTCTTGTCCACTGGAGGATTTGGTATGGTACTGAGCTTTTCACCCTCTATAATTCCTGCAGCCCTGCCATCACGCCTAGGAGGCTGACTGGACTGCAGAGGACACTGACCAAGATTCCTGGGAATTATATCTCCTCACCAGCACACTTAAAGGGATCCTATAGTGCCATTTGATGGCAGATTCTTAATGTTGCCACCCGCCTCGGTTTTCAGGTTGTATGCTTTCCCCCATTCTTCCATGGTGCTTCCTTTCTGTAAGACTCACTACATCTACAAAAACCACAGATGTGATGATTTCAGACTTTGGGTTAAGCCACCTACTGCATTTGGCTTTCCTATACCCACAACATATGGCTGTCTCCTGCAAATCATTGCAAACTTGAATCTGCAGTAAAATGAAAGAAATGTAAGTATGCATGTGCACGGTTAGTTAAAGGAACACTCCAGGCACTATTATCACTGCAGCAAGCTGTAGTAGGTATGATGCCATGAGCCCCCTGAAGCCTTCCTCACTGTTACTAGTGAAACCGTTTTAGCACAGTTTGACTTTTTACCTGTGTCCGGTGGATGCCGCTCCCCATCTCAAAGGACCACTCTAGGCACCCAGACCACTTCAGCTTAATGAAGTGGTCTGGGTGCCAGGTCCTTCTAGGGTTAACCCATTTTTTTATAAACATAGCAGTTTCAGAGAAACTGCTATGTTTATGAATGGGTTAAGCCTTCCCCCTAATCCTCTAGTGGCTGTCTCATTGACAGCCACTAGAGGCGCTTGCGTGCTTCTCACTGTGATTTTCACAGTGAGAGCACGCAGCGTCCATAGGAAAGCATTGTAAATGCTTTCCTATGCGACGGGCTGAATGCGCGCGCAGCGCTTGCCGCGCGTGCGCATTCAGCCCAGGAGGAGGAACGGAGGAGGAGAGGAAGCAGAGAGCTCCCCGCCCAGCGCTGGAAAAAGGTAAGTTTATAACCCTTTCCTCCTTCCAGAGCCGGGTGGGGGCACCCTCAGGGCACTATAGTGCCAGGAAAAAATGTTTTCCTGGCACTATAGTGGTCCTTCAACTATTTCTGTTAGCTCTCCTGAGCTAAACGCTGCAACGCAGAGCTAATTCATTGGCTGAGAGTGTCAGCTGATTGCTTCTAGTTCTCTGCCTGAAATAGTGGCGGTGGGGAGCATTGCATGGTGGACTCCAGGTAAGAAGTCACACTGTTCTAAAATAACTTGACTACATACAACAGGGGGAGTTCAAGGACACTCCTAGCAGCATAACCACTACAGTGCACTGTGAGTGTGTATCCATGCCAATGTATTATTTACACACGCATTCACACACTGCATACAATTTCCCATACATTCACACATTTTATGTTACGTGCTTATCTGATCACCCTAAAAAATATGAATTACTGAACATGAACTTCTTACTAATAAATAGATCACGTGCATTATTTAGCAAATTTTTCATTTTATAAAGTGATATCAAACTTTGGTTAAAACCTGTGCTTGATAAAAAATGTTTAAATATATATTTATAAACCTACCTTTACAAATAAGTAGTTTTAGATTTCACGTCACTCAAAGATGCTGGGCAGCTTATGGGGCTGGGAGCATAGGAATTGCTTCATGAACATTTCTACTGCAGTGAGATCTTTTCTTTAATATGAAATTTTAACACAAACTATGAAATTTATAATACATTAAAATCACTTGTTTTACGGAGCATTCAGTATCTTTTAGTGACATGGGAAGTCTGCATGCGCTGCAAAGCAAACAAATAAAAAACTATAATCAGACATCTTAAAATTGTTTGCGAGTTTATCGTAACTCGGGTTGGAATCCATAAATAAAATTGTCTTTTATTAAAGAAGTGTACAAAAATGTGTTCTTCAATAGTTAATTAGCTAGTTTCATATGAAGATAACAGGGTAACTTTGTATTTTAGCATCAAAATTATTTGATATTGCTCAAGGGTTTATTTACTGATGGGTAAATGACAACAGAAAATAAGCTTGCATATACTTAAACAAATTTAAAAAAAATTATTTAATTTACGTATTCTCCCAACAAGGACTTAAATATTGCAATTCAGATACTAATCGGCTTAATGGTTCCTGTATCATTTTAAAAGAAATTACTACGTTTCAGAATTACAGATAATCAATAAAGGGGGAGGGTGGCGGGGGACAGTAGTGTAGCATCACAAAAGAAATTAATGAACAAAAAAATGCATATGTATTATTTACAGATGAGTTTATTTACCAACTAGTAATAATAAAAATAATTATAAAAATAATAAAAATATTTCTAAAATAGCTGTGACTACAGTAGAGATTTCAATTTTATCCAAGTCAGCTATTGTGTATTGTGTCCTACAGTTTCACAATTCACTTTTTAATTCACAAAACAATGTACTGTTTAGTGAATAAGCCACAGAATGTTTCACTGAAGGATACAGCATTGAATGAAAGCACATGACAGTGGTTTGAAGTACAGAATTAGAACAATGGGAACTGCTTAACATTTTCAGTGCCAGAACACAACAATAACTATAATTTACAAATAGATAATAAAAAAATAAAACCATAACAAGTGACTATAACGAAATGGAAAAAAAATATTTGATGTGAATATATATATATATATTTGTAACCACCTGAGTGCCAGGGAGTCTCACACTCAGCAGACACTCTGAAAAGGTTGTGACCAGCCCAGAATAGTAGCTTTTTGTAACCCAGAGAAGCTTAAAGGAAATCTGATCACCTCTAGGGAGTGAGTACTGTACAAGCAATGCTCCAGCTGCAGACCTAAGGCATTATCAAGGATGTCTTAATTGATTTTTTTCTATCTTCTTCCTATTTCTATTAGTACATACACATACTAATAAAATAAACCTTTTACAGTGGTATTCTGAAAGCTCCCCATACTTAATAAAATAAAAAAAAATCACTGTATGTTTACTGTCAAAATTAATATTAATAATAATAACTATATGTATATATAGTACCATAAATCAATTTATTATTCAGAAAATACTATAGTAAACTATATATATTTGTCTGCCATTATATAGGCATACATTCCAAATACATTTAAAAAAAACAAAAAAACACATTTAACATTTAACTGCTGAACACAAAAGAAGGTTCGGTAATTTAACACAGAGTAACAGCTTTTTCAAAGCAACTGTCGTGTACTGCCGAAGCCCTGTTCTTTGTGCTTTCAGCAGTAGATGTTTATAGATGGATACATTGTATTCAAGGTTTGTACCCTGATGCACCATTTATCTCTTTGGAAGCTGGTACTCACCTAGTAATGGGGGCTGAGCTCCAGGCTGGGTGTCCCACACGGTGATAGCAGAGAGAGATTCAGGATCAGTACTTGTAGCCCTTGCTGGCGTGCTCTGTGTGATCTGCCTCTTCCAACAGGGATGTTCTTAGCGGGGAGTGGTTGGTTGCAAAGCCTGTTGGGAGTTGTAGTTTTTTTACTATTATTTTTTTTTATATAATTACTTCAGATGCTCTTGTCTCCTCTGCCAGAATGAAATGAAATGTCAAGTGCTGAAACCTGCTGCTGGCTTGACATTTAGAAGAAATTGTGTCACTTCTGCACTGTCCTCTGATGCACTAAAAGATGGATAAATAGCATTTACATGGATTAGCTTTGCACACACATAATATGGAGCACATTTTATACAAGAACCGTTATAATAGAAATAACCTTCTTGCTGTGTTAGGAAGCTTTGCTGATGGCATTATTAGTTTCTGGAAATGCTATCACTTCTGCCTATAAGGCTAATAAGAACTTGAGGTCTATGAATCATAATTTTCTTTGATCACATACTTCCTGTGTATTCTGACAGCTTAGAATGTTTGATACATATGAGTGTATCACAGGGTTACAGTGGTTGCTTAGCAATGTTCCCTGCCACAAGGGTACATGTTTTTGGGTTCCAAAATCACTGAAAAATGACTATATTGCCCAAAGTGGCACTCCCAGGATATACCCAATTTTAAAGGAGGCGAATTCACCTCATAAACACTGTGTTTAAACAAATTAGTGTTAATATAATTTACTTTAGTGATACTGGTGACAAGATATGTTGGTGATAAAATGATCTCAGGGTTATTTGCTAAACTCCAAACTGTATAAAATGAGATCTGAAAGGCAATAGTTTGGCAGATGTAGCTAACTGAAATTCTGTAACTGGAATATTGTCACAGCCTGGCTATTATAGCCTTAAACCAGATAGCCTAAAACCACTTTGGAGGACATTCTTCCTCTATACCTCGCTTTATATTTATTGTTATACTTGATTTTTATTTATTCATAAGAAAAATTAAGGACTCTTTTTTTTTCTTAAGGGTAACATGATGTTTGGCAATATGCAGACCTTAAGCTAGGTAATTTTTCCAAAATCACTCAAAAAATAACTTGCCTCTCTCTTCTGGCCATTCATTTTCATTATCCAGCATCTTTGTACTTAATTTCTTACATATACTTGAATTCTATTTATATTTACATTTTTAGCATCTCTGTATATCATTTCTTACATATACTAGAATTCTATTTATATTTACATGTTTTGGCTCCTCTGTATGTCATTTCTTACATATACTAGAATTCCATTTCTTAAAGGAACACTACAGCATTATATAAAAATTAAAAAAAATACAGTTAGTTTAGTGCTGGGGTGTTGAGATGTTCCATGGACTCCCTTTTCCCCTTTCCTTTAAAAATAAAGGGGAGTATTCACTAAACTCTGAATAATTTGAATTTAAAATCATGTGAATTTAAATCTGAAACATTTAAGTTGTGAATGGAACAGAGTTGGAGAATATTTCTACATCAGCTATTTTAGATTCTCTAAAACATGAACATGTTGACATCAACATTTCTGTTTCCAATAAATTGGAATTTCATGCATAACTCCCCAAAGCGTTAACTCTAATGCAGCAGCAATAGGGCCCTTCACCACAGCTAACTCATCCAGTGATGACCTCCTGGCTAATCCAATGCTTCTCATGGCAAAACAAGACACATGTATGGCAGTTGCTGCACTGCAGCAGCAAATATACTTATAGAGGAACATTGAGTACAGTGCTTCTCTATGAGAAGTATTGCCATCGATTTGAGCTAAAGCACAGAGCTTTCTCAAAAAACACTCTCCTGGCTGTTTGTTTACTTAGCAGCCAGGAAAATGCAACTTAGGAACCTTAGCGTGCATCGCAGATCACCACTGTGGAATAATTTAGTTGAATGAAAAATAAGGAATATCTTGCACTCTTGAGCATCTCCATAGTAATGAACAGGGATAATCCTTGTAGTTGCTTATTTATTGTTGAAAAATATAAAACAAAATACACTAGGCAGTAAACAAAATAATGTACAAGGAAGATACATCCAAATACAAGCAAAGTAAATAACAGGGAGACACCACTAAATGTGAGAGGACGCGTTTCACATCTGAAGAAGCGTCTCCTGTTAGACGTGAAACGCGTACTTTCTTGTTTTGTGTTGTCTGCCCATTATTTGCTTTCCCCGTATTTGGATTACAAATAAAGGAAAAGTAAATGATGGGTGGACAAGGATTTTCCCGATTCATTATTTTGGAGATTACCAAGAGTGCAATATATGCATTATTTTTCATTGATCTGGATTTTCATTGGAACATATATTTACACATCCAACTGCATTGTGAGTACTTTTTTCATTATTAACTTTAAAAATTTTTTTACTGCAACATACAGTGCGGAAGCAGCACTTTAGTAGTTTTACATTGTTTTGGATTGAGAATATTTTAGTTATTGTGGCAAAGATTTTGCAGGTGAGATTCACAGCAATAAAAAAACAAACGTGCCACACTGTATTCAAAGAGCTTCACAGCTATAAAATGCACAATAAAATGGCCTGCTTGAATATATCTGTGAGTGTCATAGGAAGTAAAATGTCCATTAGTGTATCACTGTGCATCACAGCTATAAAACTCACAGTGATATATGGGTTTATATGGGTTTACATTTACTTTGTAGATAGAAAGGCCTCGATTGGTCCCCTGTCCTAATAAAAATGACCAGCTTTTATAGACAGTGCACTATTATTTGGCTGTGCGTCTGGCATTTGTTTTTTTTTTTCAATAAAAGCAGAATATTTATGGAAAACTCTTGCCATCATAACAGTTATTTCTTTCATCCAACAAGCATTTAACTATTTTTGTATGGTATGGGTTTATGGAATCATCCCATGTGATAAATGCAATTACGCTGTATTCTTATAGCAATTACATCAAGGCTGCTATCAATACATGTAGTATCTGCTGTCAATTAACACACGGCCACATTCATGCATAGTACACGGTACACGGCCACATTCATGCATCGTTCTCTCTCCGGGAAGAGCGCAACCCAGGTAGAGCATCCCACATGTGAGCAAGACCCATGTGCAACTTGGACAAACAAAGCATTTTAGCTGCCTGAATTGCAAATGGGAGAGGCTGGTTTGGAGCTATTTTGTTTGAAATATCACTGCAGTTGTAAGTCATATCTGAGAATGGGTATTCTGTGCACCATCAGTTTAGTAATTATAAAAAGTTGTGATGGTGCTTAGTATGACCCTTTAGTAAAACAATAAAGCTCACAAGTGACAAAAAGTTAATCAGCAGATTTATATATTTATAAATAAAATAGCGGGTTTAGAAGCTGCACTGACCCATGTCATGGTTTATACATTTCCCCTACCATTGGTGATACAGGTGCAGAAGACGAGCTATGTAACTAGCAATGTTGGGTTGGTTGGCCAGTATTTGCTTGTCTGTCTGAATCTGGAAGTCCCAACGGATCTTAACCTTGTCATTCTCAATACCCTTTGTGGTATCTCCCATCTGGATTTAGGCAGGTCCAGCCCATATTCTGAGCTGATATTTTGGTACACAATCCCAGCAACTTGGTTGTGTCTCTCCATGTATTGTGTTCCTGCTAGCATCTTTCATCCGGCTACTACGTGCTGGATTGTCTCGGAGGTCTCTTTGCACAGTCTGCACCTTGGGTCTTGCCTGGTGTGGTAGACTCCTGCTTCTTGTGCTGCTAGTATTAGTATGTGGGAGCTATGGATACATAGACTGCGGGAATATGAACTATACACCAAAACTGCTTCATTAAGCTAAAGTTGTTTTGGTGCCTATAGTGTCCCTTTAAATGTGAAATTTTCTTTGAATTACCTTATAAAGATATATCATGCTCATTAAGTGATACAGAACTGCAGATTGAAAGCATATTTCTTTACAAAGGCACATTAACCTTCATGACTACACTTTTGACCTTTACTACTGTTACAAGATTGTGACTGCTTTTCTGATTTGAAAGCATACTGCTGTTGGAAAGGTTATTGTACCCAGTTGATACATTAAAAGAATTTTAAGTGTTGAGTTTGTTAGTAGGGCTAATACTTAAAAACCTGTATTATTTGTTTACATCAAACTTTGTTTAATTTTAGTGTTTTGAATGCAATACGCTCTTTTTTTCCTTCTTCATTTAGTTAGCTGGGCAGTTTCCTAGCACAAGAGACAATATATGTGCCTGGGATGATTAAATAATGTTAAATATCTATCTGCTTGTTTTTATCAGGCACAATAAAAGCTCAGACACAAGCTATTTTATCTGTGCCCAATAAAATACCAATGTTTCTCTGAAAATTCTATTCCCCTGCTCTGTATAACAGTATCTTGCACTCATGAAAATTGTTTATTAGGTGCTAAAGTTTTTTTTTTTTTTTTAAATAGAGTTTGTAAACAAAAACACAACAACCTTACATGCTGTACATTTCCCTTACATTGCAAGACAAATGCAAAATAGTGAAAACGGAACTCAAACAACCTACATCCATTCTTTTAACCCTTCCCAATGTCAGGACGTGCGATGCCATCTGTGACAAACGCCCTGTGGTCTGGTGGTTGCCACAAGCTCAGCTAGCCAGCCTCCTGCCCCAGGAATATGGGCCATACAAAATACCCGGCTGTGGCGAAACCAACCTCGCCACTGTGAACTGGAGAAGCCTGGTTGCTCGCCTGCTCCCTTTGGACTATGGCCCTGCAGGTTAAACTGTTTATTTCCCCTGCAGAAAGGCTTATTTGTGTGATCTGAGTGCCATTCATCTAATAATGTGCACTCAGATCCCAGCTATCTGGGGATATGTGAAATGTCTGTGTGTTATGTGTAAATGTGACTTTATGTATTTTAAAGTGTTTTGTGTCTTTTTGCAACCATGTGCTTAATGGAGTCTTGTGTCTGTCCTGGGAGATAATTGAATTACTTATCTCCAGGATAGAAGACTCTGAAACTGGTTTGGGCCAGAAAGCCATGCTTCATTTAGTCACAAAGGACTTTTTACTAACTTTTGAACCCCTTGTCTGATTTGTGCCATTTTTGAATATGTTGTTCCCCTGAATGGATTGATTGTGAATATGTAATTTTATGTGAATGTGATGTATGGTTTTGGAGTTATGAAAGTTGGGTAGAAAGTATGTTTTAACTGTATATATAATTGAGTTTCCTCTCAGGATAAGGGGAGGGAATATGTGGGATGTAACTGTGATGTGATTGGTTGTTTTGTAACGCCCTGTGGGCTGTACTATGTTTGTGGATTGGGAATAAAAGAGACTGTATGTGACAGTACAGAGAGTTCCTGTTTTAACCCTCAAAGTGAAGTGTCGTCTCATTATTGGGGGAAGGATTTATTGTATGCTGTTCCAGTTTGACTGCTAGGAGAGTAAACCTATTCGTATGGTTCCTATTCAACTGTCTACAGCATTCATATGCTTGAGAGAATTTATTGCTTCTACGGTTCGGTGATTGTGGTGTCTGCTGCAGTGCTTGGAGTCCTCAGGAAGCGCTAGGAGCATCCTTCAACGGAGGTACCCAGTCGGGGTGCCAGGCGATCCGTTACATTGGTGGCAGCGGTGGGATGGCGTCCTAGTGCGAGGTAAAGCAGCTCAGAGACACAGTTCGTTTGGATTTACAAATTGAGGGCAACGCTAGCACACGTGCAGCGACCCTGGGAGCAGAGGTATCCAGCGACTTGGAGCAGACAAGTATGGAAGGCTCTGGCGATGATTGGATGGCCGAGGTGAGGCAGCGAGTGGCCCAGTATGGGGATGATTTACCCATGGAGGTACGCCGGGTGATCTGGAACCAGGTCACGGCCGAGCGAAACACAAGGCTGGCCCGAGAATTCCGGCTGGCGAAAGAGAGAGAGTATGCTCAGCGGAAGGAGTGTTACAGCAGCCGAGTAGAGGCTGCATCCGAGGAGGCTAGCCGTCTCCCCCTGAGGCGGCCGCAGGAACCCGAAGTAGGGGTCCTCATAGACTGGTCCTGTGAGGAACCACAACAGGCATGTGGAGATGGGACCGGCCCAGATCCCCAGCAGCAGCCGGAGTTGCCAGGTGCGGAAGCAGGTGGTCCTTACTCGCAAATGTTGAGGGACCTCACAGACTGGTCCTGGGCAGACCCACAGATGGCAGGTGGAGATGGGACGGCGGTCTCTCAACCGGCCCTACAGGGATGCTGGGCGGTCGGCCCAGATCTCCAGCGGCAGTATGTACCCCAGGGAGCTGAAGGTGCAGTCCTTCCTCCCCAGCGGCAGTGTGCACCCCAGGGAGCTGAAGGTGCAGTCCTTCCTCCCCAGCGGCAGTGTGTACCCCAGGGAGCTGAAGGTGCAGTCCTTCCTCCCCAGCGGCAGTGTGTACCCCAGGGAGCTGAAGGTGCCGTCCTTCCTCCCCAGCGGCAGAGTGTCCTGCAGGGAGCAGAGACCGTCAGTCTCGCACCCCAACCACAGGACAAAATAATGAAAGGGGAGACAGCTGGTCCCCCTCTCCACCAGCAGAGAGAGGAGCTTGTTACACCCTCTCTCCAGCGGCAGCCTAACCCAGCAAGGGGAGATGTTACACCCCCCAACAGTGCAGATGGGACTGTAGTCTCTGCACTTACAGCACAAGGGGTAGGGACAGTCGGTCCTGTTCCCCAGCCACAGAGCGGTGTATCCAGAGGGGAGACAGTCGGTCTCTCCCTCCCACAACCAGGCTCCCACCAGGCTACTTCCGTGGTAGCACTGGCATCAGGGCAGAGTACCGCTGGTCTCTGCCCACTCAGCAACCCACCAAGGCAGCCTAACAGTTGCCCACACAGTCGTGGTGAGGCACCTGGACATGGACAAAGTTCTCCTCTACCCAGGTGTAGTAACCAGTTATTGTGGGTGGGCTGTACTGCTGTTTCTGTTTTGTGGGTGGGTTGCTGGACTAACCAGGGCACTGACCGGCGGGAGGTCAGATACCCTGTTAGTCTAGTTGGTAAAGGGGAGAAGTGTGGCGAAACCAACCTCGCCACTGTGAACTGGAGAAGCCTGGTTGCTCGCCTGCTCCCTTTGGACTATGGCCCTGCAGGTTAAACTGTTTATTTCCCCTGCAGAGAGGCTTATTTGTGTGATCTGAGTGCCATTCATCTAATAATGTGCACTCAGATCCCAGCTATCTGGGGATATGTGAAATGTCTGTGTGTTATGTGTAAATGTGACTTTATGTATTTTAAAGTGTTTTGTGTCTTTTTGCAACCATGTGCTTAATGGAGTCTTGTGTCTGTCCTGGGAGATAATTGAATTACTTATCTCCAGGATAGAAGACTCTGAAACTGGTTTGGGCCAGAAAGCCATGCTTCATTTAGTCACAAAGGACTTTTTACTAACTTTTGAACCCCTTGTCTGATTTGTGCCATTTTGAATATGTTGTTCCCCTGAATGGATTGATTGTGAATATGTAATTTTATGTGAATGTGATGTATGGTTTTGGAGTTATGAAAGTTGGGTAGAAAGTATGTTTTAACTGTATATATAATTGAGTTTCCTCTCAGGATAAGGGGAGGGAATATGTGGGATGTAACTGTGATGTGATTGGTTGTTTTGCAACGCCCTGTGGGCTGTACTATGTTTGTGGATTGGGAATAAAAGAGACTGTATGTGACAGTACAGGGAGTTCCTGTTTTAACCCTCAAAGTGAAGTGTCGTCTCATTATTGGGGAAGGATTTATTGTATGCTGTTCCAGTTTGACTGCTAGGAGAGTAAACCTATTCGTATGGTTCCTATTCAACTGTCTACAGCATTCATATGCTTGAGAGGATTCATATGCTTCTCCGGTTCGGTGGTTGTGGTGTCTGCTGCAGTGCTTGGAGTCCTCAGGAAGCGCTAGGAGCATCCTTCAACGGAGGTACCCAGTCGGGGTGCCAGGTGATCCGTTACACCGGCAAACTACTTTGTCCGTGTGATTTGGGATTATGTTGTTCAGGAACCAAACCAGAAACCACCCGGAAGCTTGTTAAGCCCAATTGACATGGTGTTCCAGGGTAGAAGTATGGATTCTGTTCGGTAGTTGTTTGTTTTTAAACTACCGAACTTGACCAAAATTATGACTTCCATGGAAATCCCGAACTCCTGAACCGATCTAGGTGATTTTTGGATATGTTGGTCACCCAAATCGGGGGTATCAGGGGATGTAACTTGTGTGGGTTTTCGGGGTTTTGTTATATTGCCTGTTTCAATAATTCCATTATATGTTTGTGTGCTCAATTCATTATTTTTCAGGCACAGGGGAGGAGTATGTTAGATGTTTGCTTGTAACTAGTCTCCTCTCAGGTCCAAGGGGAGGGATTATCCTGTTTTGTGTGGGAGTGTTATGGTTGTGTTTGACTGTGTCTAAATTGTATAAAAGCAGTCCATCTGGCCAGATTAAAGCATTCCAGTTTGTACTCCCAGAACTATGTGTTGTTTGTTTAGTGGGAGGGGAAAGGGCTTATCACTGTTCCAGCTTTTTCCAGCCTGAAGGATTCAGCTGGGAAAGTCCTTGTAAGGACTAGAGCTCCCAGGACTGAGTGTCGTCCAATGCCTGGGGGTGGACAGCGCGAGTTCCCCATTTGGCTCCATGGCAGCGGTTCCAGGACCCCAGTCAAGCCACGGTGACTGTGGGCAGAAGTGCTGTGGCTTGTCCTCTGTTCCAGCTGGAAAGCAGTCCTTGGCAGAGGTACCCAGCCAGGTGCACCAGGAGCTCCGTTACATTGGTGGTAGAGGTGGGATGGCTTCCTAGCTGTGGGAAAACCAGTACTACTTCAGAAATATGGAAGGCAAGTAGTGCCAGGCAGTATCTGGCTTTGACGCCAGGCTCCAGCAGCGACTACAGGATGTGCTGTGCAGTATGGAGTACTCAGAGGAAAGAGAGACAGAGTGGAGAGTGGTGCTTTGAACCGATCTCTGGAAGGAGGACATCGACAAAATTTGACCCTTCCAGAGCGAGGAACTCCCAACCACCAACCAGCGCCAAGCGGAACAGCTGGAGCTGTGGATGCCATTCCTAGGAGACCAGACCTCAGAGGAATGGGTAAGCGTACCGGAAACACTTGATGCAACTGAGGTGTGGCTAGATGATTTATACCGGTCCCTGCGGTGGCATGCCTACCACCTCTACCCATTGCTGGTCAAGTATAAGTGTAGTAAAGGGGGAGAGTACGATGGCCCTGGTTTGTTGTGGGAGGCTTTTGAAACTAGTCTGGGATTCAGAGAATCTGACAGTGCCTGCTTCTGGTCCATCCAAACTGAGCGGGCAGACACCTGGGACCTTACTGAGATGACTGCCATTCAGCCAGACCTGTCTTTTCTTGCCAACTAGGAGTCGGAACTAGAACAGGATTATGTGTGCCTATTTCAAAGGGTAATGTCGCCTGTCTGCAAAATTATGGGGTTTATGGACTGTGGAACACCAGGAGAGTTAAGTTTCATACCTTCTTCCCAGCAGCTGTGCCTGTCATCAGGAGACAAGGCACCTGGCACTGATGGTGCAGATGGGACCGTGGTCTCTGTGCCTGCCGACCAGAAAAAGCTGGATGGTTGACCCAGACCTGCCACACTCTAGATGGGAGGACCTGGCTGTTGTACCCCCTGTTTCACTACCAGCTCCAGAAACAGGGGACCTCATAGACTGGTCCTGGGAAGACATCCAGTTGGCAGGTGCAGATCTGCCCAGATCCCCAACAGCAGCGTACACTACAGAGACAGGAGACAACTGGTCTCTCTCCCCAACCCCAGCTGGAGATACAGGGAGTGGAGACGGTCGGTCCCACTCCCTAGCAGCTGTGCCTGTCATCAGGGGACCTCATAGACTGGTCCTGGGATGACTTCCAGTTGGCCCGTGCAGATGGGACCGAAGTCTCTGCACCAGCCTGCATAGATCCCCAACCACAGCTGGAGATACCGGGAGTAAGGGCAACCGGTCCCACTCCCCAGTGGCAGCAGACTTTGCAGGGAGAAGAGGCAACCAGTCTTTCTCTCCAGTGGCAGCCAGAGATACAGAGAGAGGAGACAGCTGGTCCCTCTCCCCAACCACAGTGGGAGCACATGGAAGTGGGGACAATTGGTCCCACTGCCCAGAGGCGGTGCCTGTTATCCAGAGACAGGACACCAAGAGCGGATGGTGCAGATGGGACTGAGATCACTGCACCAGCCCTATAGGGATGCAGGGCAGCCTGCCCAGATACCCAACCACAGATGGGGATATCAGGAATGGGAATAGTCGGTCCCCCTTCCCAGGCAGCTGAGCAAGTTATTGGAAGAAGAGACGGTCGTCTCTCTCCATGGGGGCCGAGCGAGTTACAGGGAGAGAAGTGTGTCGTCCTTCTTCCCCAGTGGCAGAGTGCATTATTGGGAGTAGAGATGGTCGGTCTCTCTCCCAATTGGCAGCCGGAAAGCCTGGGGGTAGAGGATACCATCCCTCCCCAGCCACAGCGTGAATGCCAGGGAGAGGGGGTAGTTGATTCCTCTCCCCAGCGACCAATGCCCAACCATAACCCGGGTGCAGTGGAGGGAACTATGGCCTCCACTGACACCCTCCCAGCAGAATAGCTGACATCAGGACAGAGCGCAAGCCAACCAATCAGAATACTCATAATAATATTGCATAGTGACAACTTACCTGGGGACCCTAAAAAGCTTCACTAATTATTCTGGGAGGGCGACAAGTCACTTACGTCAGTGTTTCCCAACCCAGTCCTCAAGGCACACCTACCAGTCCAGGATTTAGGGATTACCCAGTTGTGTCTAAGGTGTTTTTTTTCTTCTTTGTAAAAACACATTAGACACAACTGGGTAATCCCTAAATCCTGGACTGGTAGGTGTGCCTTGAGGACTGGGTTGGGAAACACTAACTTACGTCACCATAACTACTTCATCAGGATAAATGGTTATAATGCTCAGTGTTCCTTTAAAAAAGTTTCACAGCAGATCTTCGTGACTGCTTGCTTTTGTATTACACAATAGAGTGCACATATATTCATAAAGGTAAGTTTGTGCACGCTCAATGTCGTTTCAATTATTTTGATGTTGAATAATGTATAGATAATTATATCATCACATTGTTCATAGTCTGCAGCTTTTTATTGTAGAAAACACACCTGTTCAGTTATGTACATGACATCTCGAATGCAGCTAAATGTTCTAATCATATTTTTATTACTGAATGCCCCAATGCTTCAAACAAACTATTTATGTTTTTTTTATCCTTTGTGTATTGTCTGTTCTCTCATTTACCACTACTCTTTGGTGTGCTGTCTTGTGCGTTCTTCTGGTTCTTCTTCTGTAAGTGCCCTATTAAGATTGGGTCCTGATGGCGACTTATCTGCCTGCTAGTGTTCATTTTATAGTGCTAACAGGTGACAGGTGTAACATTAACCTATTATGACCTCAATTTAATATTTTGTTTCAACGTATCAAAACTATATAATATCTATAATAGTTAATACATTGCTAAACACAAATACACACACCAGTCAAGCCATAAGACTTGCTTTTCCCACTGAAATCTTACTTTAACAGTGCTCTCACTACTGCAAGGGATTCTGGGTAGGCGTATGCAATTGAGCTCAAGAACCACATTTTTGCCTTACAATTCCACTTTATACATGGATTCCTTGGAGTATGTGTTTGCAGTATACAACAGCTTTGAAACACAACTCAGGAAGAGGAGCAAAGCCAGTGAATGACTCATGAGTATCGATATATTAAAAAGTATCACATTTTCAAAATGTTAAATAATTTTAAAATCTTATCAAAAAAATATCAAGTCGAAGCCTTTGGTCCTTATTTTGAAGTACCGTGCACATGTGTATTTGTTGAGTTATTGAATTCGCTGTGTAATATTTTCAGCACTTGTACATAGTTTCAGTGCTTGTTTGTCTTTTAATTGTTCTAATTGATTAACAATGAATCCTTACTAACAGGTTGGGTATGTTGCTTGCAAACATCATCGACAAAATAAAGGTGTTTGTGGTGTTCTGATCATACACAGATTTTTGGGGTATTGATTAATTGTTAGAAAAGTGTTTTGAATCCTTTTTTAAGTTCTCTAAGTGTCCAATGATCCCAATAATGTATTAATTATTCTTCATCAGTGGTACTGTAATTGCTTAAAGGACCACT
The DNA here is from genome assembly GCA_933207985.1 of Pelobates cultripes. Lineage (NCBI taxonomy): Eukaryota > Metazoa > Chordata > Amphibia > Anura > Pelobatidae > Pelobates > Pelobates cultripes. The sequence goes on along the minus strand of OW240915.1, from coordinate 294,560,682 downwards.
CTAGGCACCCAGACCACTTCAGCTTAATGAAGTGGTCTGGGTGCTAGGTACCTGTAGGATTAACCCTTTTTTTTTATAAACATAGCAGTTTCAGAGAAACTGCTATGTTTATACTGAGGGTTAATCCAGCCTCCAGAGCCTCTAGTGGCTGTCTCATTGACAGCCGCTAGAGGCGCTTGCGTGCTTCCATCATTGTAAATGCTTTCCTATGCGACCGGCTGAATGCGCGCGCGGCTCCTGCCGCGCATGCGCATTCAGCCGATGACGTCGCGAGCAAGGAGGAGAGGAGGAGTACAGCTCCCCACCCGGCGCTGGAGAAAGGTAGGTGTTTAACCCCTTCCTCTCCCCAGAGCCGGGCAGGAGGGGGACCCTGCCCGGCTCTGGAATTATTCTTGCACTCTCCTTGATAGCACTATAGACACAGTCAGAAACAAACCTAGAGAAAGTCTTTTAACGTACAAGAAGTATGATAGATTTAGAATGATTATCTGGTAATTAAAATTTGAGCCTGCTTGTGTATTCTCTTCAGAGCCTTCTTTAACACGGGGCAAACGGGGCAGCAGCCCGAGTCCCTGTTACTGCTGGGGGCCCAAAGCAGCTGTCCTGTTTGCCCTCTGCCCGCAACAATTTATTTTTGTATTGCGCATCCTAAAATAAATTGTTGCGGGCAGCGCACCCACACACTAAGGGGGCCCATCGGGTGGCTTATGCATTTAGGGGGCTGTGGCCCTTTAACATTGCGACCGGGCCCATTGCCTTTCGGCAGCCATCTGGGAAGAAGTGACGGCACTTTACGTCCTCCCAGAAAACACCAAGCTGCGCGGGAGGGAAGAGGACCAGCTGTTCAGGAGCAGGCAGTGAGGAGAGGGCCAGGCAAGGAGAAAGCTTAACTCCCAGTCACCTCAGCCAGCAAACTAGTCCCCAGGGAAGTCAACCTCCGGTAAAAGGTAAGAAACTGGAGGATGGCTATCAATTTGTAAATTTTGCATATGTGTCTGACTATTTGTGCTAGCGTGTCTGAGTGTGCATGTGTGTGTGTGTGTGTGTCTGTCAGTATGTCTGTCTGAGTGTGTGTCACTGTGCCTGTCTGTGTGTATGTCTGTCAGTGTATGTGTGTTTCAGTATGTCTGTGTGTGTCAGTATGTCTGTCTTTGTGTGTCTCAGTATGTCTGTGTGTGCGTGTGCATGTGTGTCTGTGCCATTATGTCTGCCTGTGTGTGTCTGTGTGTGCCAGTGTGTCTGTGTGCATGTGTGCCAGTATGTCTGTCTGTGTGTGTGCCAATATGTCTGTCTGTCAGTATGTTTGTCAGTGTGTCTATGTGTGTTTCAGTATGTCTGTCTGTGTGTGCCAGTATGTCTGTCTGTGTCTGTTTGTGTGTCAGTATGTATGTCTGTTTGTTTGTCAGTATGTCTGTCTGTTTGTGTGTCAGTATGTCTGTCTGTTTGTATGTGTGTGTGCCAGTATGTCTGTGCATGCACCAGTATGTATTTCTGTGTGTGTGTGCGTGCGTGTGCCAGTATGTCTGTGTGTATGTGTGCCGGTATGTATGTCTTTGTGTGTGTCAGTATGCCTGTCTGCGTGTGTGCCAGTATGCCTGTCTGTGTGTGGCAGTCTGTCTGTGTGAGTGTGCTACTATGTCTGTGTGTGTGTATGTGTATGTCAACCCCCTCTGTTCCTGTACGTCAGTGGTCTGATCTCAATTATGTGTCTGTTAGTCCACCCATTGTACAGCGCTACGGAATTTGTTGGCGCTATATAAATAATAAAATAATAATAATAATAACTCACACGCGGTCCTCACCGGCAACGAGGACAGAGAAGAGGAATCAACTCTTACACAATCCATTGGCATCCGGGTCTGGATTACAGATTTTTACTCCTTTTTTTTTTATCTGAGACAAAATTGTCTATTCACCTACCCCAGCATTTCACCATTATTTTAATATTTTGAATTTTTAGACATTTTTATACTTTTCAATAAAATCTTCATTTTTTAACAATCAATTTAGCTTCAAGTGACTATTTTTTAGGAATATAATAACATCTGTTACTAATGCAAGGCATTTAGTTTGTCTATACTAAACTGCCGATTGTACCAATTTAGGTGCTTGTTTATCCAGCAATGTTGTTACAAGTTGGGTCATAGCTACTTATGATACATTATTATTGCACTAACTGGATCTAACCATTCCCTTTAATCGGTGGACTGTTAAACCAATCTGGACTTTTAAAAATTATTTGGACTATTATCTAGGAGTCACACAATATCCCTATAATCATCAAGTTTTGGTATTAAGTCTTTATGGTATTAGTGTGTCATGCATGTTATTATACCATATATCTGAGTCTCTAATTTTATTGATCTTTTTAAAAGAACAGTATCCAATATAGGCCTCGATTTTATATCGTTCAATAAGCTCTTCAAATGATTTAATATTTTCCGATAAACTTTTCAAATAATTATTTTTACAAATGTTAACATATCAAAAATATAGCACATATAAAACATATATCAATCGATCACAAAATACTAAAAGATTACACAATTTAAATATTTTTGATAATGCGAAATAATGTAAAAGGTTTATCCAAAAATATTAAATCATTTGAAATGCTTACCCAACTGTATTAAATAAAGAACATAGTGGTTATGGTGCAAACAACTTTCATTGGATCTTGGTTAAAGTCTTTTTTGTGACCAAAACAAGGGTTCTCTATGCATCTGTGTAAGGTCTACAACCGTATTAGCAATATAATTTGATTCATATTTTAATTTCTTTTATTGGCTAAACTCATCAGTTTAAACCCTCATCCAAGGACTAGCATTAAATATTGAAGAAATTGAATATGTCTTACATGGTTTTGGAACTCCTGCTTTAGTAATTCTGGCAATTGATGGGAAAGCAAGGGCTGGTGAGAAAAAGGCAGAAATTATAAATAACTATTTTTCCTCGATATATATTAAGGAGAAACCTATAGCAAGAGATATATAAATTATTGCTGCCAGAAACATGCAGAAAACTGTGATTGGGTAACTCAAGACAAGGTCCTACAGCAACTAAAAAAGTTTATATAAACAAAATCCTAGGACTTTAACCCCTTAAGGACACATGATATGTGTAACATGCCATGATTCCCTTTTATTCCAGAAGTTTGGTCCTTAAGGGTTTCATGGTATTCACCCACGAGTACTTAAGGAGCTAAGTGTGGAAATAAGTAAACCTCTGATATTAATCTTTCAAGATTTTTCTGTTTAAGGAATTGTAGCGTAGGATTGGAGGAAGGTAGATGTGGTTCCTATATTGAAAAAAAGGTTTAAAATCTTTGTCTGGCAATTATAGACTTGTGAGCTTCAAAGTAAAGAATCCACAAGCAACTTACACCCTAAATAGTAGTGAATTAAGGATTACAACATGCAAAAAGAATTTGGAAATTGTCATTGGCTACAAACTAGGCAATAATGTGCAATGTCAACTAGCAGTTGCTTAGGCCAGTTAAGGTACTGTCATGTATAAAAAGGGTCATTAAAGGGTTACTACAGGCACTAAAACAACTTTAGCTTAATAAAACAATTTTAGTGTGTAAATCATACCTCTGCAGTCTCACAGCTCAATTATCTGCTATTTAAGAGTTAAATAATTTTGTTTATACAGCCCTAGACACACCTCCCTGTATTAAACTTGCACAGCCTTCCTAAACACTACCTGTAAAGAGAGATCTCATGTTAAAGGGACACTCCAGTGCCAGGAAAACAAATCGTTTTACTGGCACTGCAAGTCCCCTCTCCCTCCCACCCCCAATCCCATGTTGCTGAAGGGGTGAAAAACCCTTCAGTGACTTACCTGAGACCACCGCAGATGTCCCTCGGCGGTGGTTTAGGGTACGCCCACGCTCCTCCCCCACCGACATCAGCCGGCGGGGAAAACCAATTGTGCATGCGCGGCCGCCGGCGGGATGAGACCTAATGCGCCTGTGCATTAGACCTCCCCATAGGAAAGCATTGAAAATGCTTTCATTGCTTTCCAATGGGAATTTCAGCGACGCTGGAGGTCCTATCGCACATGCTGTTAAAATTAGATTTTTATTTTATTTTTTTACTTCCTGGTCTATTAATCCGTTAAGGACACAACATAAATTTTCTTCATGCTAGCCTTTAACGTCTTAAGTTTTGTCCTTAAATGTTTAATAGCCTTCTAGACCCTGCAGAGGCCTCCTGTGTGTAGTTAATGTTCAATTTACAGAGCAGAAGTTAAAAACTTCTAAAGCAAGTTAATATCTGATTGAAAAATAAAGCCATTTGTTTTTATGTATGCTGTGTCAGTCACTGCCAGGGAAGGCGTGGCTATGGCTGCGAAAACAGAAACAAAAATTATTTAATTTATAAGTAACAGAATATTGACTAGTGAGATTGCATGAGCATGATCTATACACCCAAACTGCTTCATTAAGCTAAAGTTGTTTTGATGCCTTTAATATCCCTTTAATTCCTGGGATGAAAATAAAATTTTGCCTCCTTATAAATCAATGGTAAGACCTTGAAAATGCTTTACAATTTTGGACACATTTTCTAAAGAATAATATGACACTAGAAAAAGTGCAGAGGTGGGCTACAAAATTAAAAAAAGGAATTAAAATTTTTAGTTATGAAGAAAGGGTTACAAATTTAAATCTCTTTAGTTTAGAGTGGCACCTCAGAGAGGATATGATAGCATTATACAAATATATTTTGGTCAATTCAAATCATTGTCTGGAAGTCAATTCATAAACAGGGCTATACATAGGACACAAGGTCTTGCATTTAGACTTGAAAAATGAGATTTAATCCGAGGCAAAATAAAGTTTCTTTTTACAATAAAAACAAAAAGGATGTTGAATTCTCTGCCAGAGAATGAGAAGGTTTTATCAAAATCTGTATAGAGACTTAAACAGTAGCTGGATGAATAATATTCAGGGGTATAATGTTTAATATATGAGGTAACAGCTTTTGACATCTTTTGGATAAACAGTAAAAACAGATGTGAGAAATATCTCTTTTTAGCCTATGTAACTATGGCTGCAGATGACTTTAAAATTATACATGGATAAAAATGTTATAGATAATGTTGAAGTGGAACTTCTGGATTTGTAATTGACAAGCAGGGCTAGGCCACAGGTGCCTGTGAACCTGGCTTTGGCCAAATTGCTTAGAATTGGTTTTGAGGTGTAGTGGTGCCTAGATTGCACCTTTTACACCGTGTAACTCCCTACCCAACTAGTTCTATGCAGGCTAGATTACATTTTTAAGTCAAAGATAAAACCATATATAGAATATAATTTACTATTTATTTTCCTTCAAGCACCAATATGGTGTAGATGGTATGCATGCTTCAATGCAGCATCTATTGACTTGTATCATACAGACACTGGGTTTTGCTCAGTCTGTGGACAATTGTAGAAATAATGTGTATGCACCTTGATGAAGGCTATTGATTTGCTGAAACACATAGTGCTTTAGATGGTTGGGTTGGCCACTGGTGAGAACACTGTATCTTCAATATTGTGTTGTGTCCATTGTACAGTTGGCTTTTTAATAATCTGTAGCCCTGCACTTTAATAGCTTTTTAGTTTTTTTTTGTACAAATAAATGTTGATGCTTTATCGCCCCAATCATTGGTTGCTGGATTCTACATGCGGAATCTGCTTGCCTTGAGCCCACGAGGGCACACATTTGTGCATTTATTTATAGAGCCTGGTCAGGCTCTATGTCATGTGAGTGATTCCATTTAATGTGTTACATTAGTGCCATCATATAAATTGGTTGCACTATGATGTTTTCCTCGTATATTTATTTCATATAATTATGAATTATGTAATAATATCACAATATCTGCTATTGCCTTGAATGTTAGTGCATAATTTCCCTTCAATCCTTCGAAGGGCTATATACACCACTTTGCAGCACCACTAAACTTTTATATATTATTTTTTTTATTCGTATATGTAATTCAGGAAGGAATTCCAACATTTTCTTTACAAAAACAACACTTCTTCAAAGAAAATTTAAGGACATTTGTGTAACCTTGGAAACAGCATGTATACAACTAAAAAGCAGAAGAATAAGGGGCACATAATTAGAAATTAGTCAAATAACTACAACAGAGACTAATTGACAATAATACATTTATTATGCTGCATAAACACAGGGATATGTAACATGACTTTTCATCTGTAAAATAATGGTGATTTTTTGAGCATATTAGTGGACAAAAATAGATATGTTCATTTTAACAGCAGGGCTACAATTTCTACAGAAATAAATAGCAATTTTTTTCAGCAAAACTGGTCAAGGCATATATTAAAACCAAGGTATGAGCAGTTCTCTAGTTCTTTAAAATATTATGCCTGATGATGACATATTGAGCCTCCTGGTTCACTGAGCATTGTGGGATTGTACAGAGAAAGATTAGAATGGGCTTGCAAAGAGCAAGACCAATACTAATCCTATTACCCTTATTGAAAGTCTAATACCTGGTCAGAAAATTCCAATAAGGGTAATAGGATTAGTATTGGTCTTGCTCTTTGCAAGCCCACTTTAATCTTTCTCTATATCTTCATTTTGGGTTATGCCCTAATTACCCTACAACCAACACAAACTTGGTGTCAGATTTTCTCTCTCTAAGCTTGTCTATTTTTTTTTTCATTATGGGATTATAGTTCTCAAACATTCCTGTAACGAACACTGGTATCTCCTATACCTGTTCGTCTGTTTCCTCACGAACGGTGAGTTATAATCACTCATGCTCTGGCCGTTCTGGAGGAAAGTAGGCGATTCTCCATACGAATAACCAGCTTCCCAAGTAGATTCTCCCAGTAAAACAGACAGGTACCCAAACATCAGCCGAAGTCTAGATGAAGGAAATAACAGAACTGAATTTTAATGGGTGCCACACTGGCTTTTATGCAAGTCCCCATGCAAGGGGACCTCACACATGGACCTTGTGGGGCACAGGAATATAAATCATACAGCCAATAGTAATACAGGGTAAAACTGTGGCACTCCCAATACAAACATATAATCCCCTCCTCTCTGCCTGGAGATAATTTGGTCAAAATAACGATAACTTAATTATCTCCAAATAGAAAATTCACAATTTCCCCAAAATGTGAAATGTACCCTAAAACATACAATATTCTCAAAAGCAATATCCCCTGATAGCCCTGATCTGGGTGACTAACATATCCAAAAATCACCCAGATCGGTTCAGGGGTTTTCAAATTCCATGGAAGTCTTAGGTGACCTGCCACACAAAAAAGGCTCCTGCCCAAAACAGTTCCATAAGTTTTAGTGGTTTGGCCGGTCTATTTCGTGAAGTCTGAAAAAACTAATAAAAGCACGAACTGCTCTCCCTGGCTCATAGTAGCGATTGTTCCCCTAGTTCGTGGGAACAAAACTACCTAACAGCGCTCTTCTAGCTGTTCAGGAAAAGGAAGCAGGCATTCATACAATTTGGACTGGTTCTACATTCTACGATTCTACAGACACTCGACGACCAAGTCCTGCTGCCTCCTTTCGTGTGAACAAGATGGCCACACAGGGAGAGTGCTTAAACGACTGTTCTCTTTGAAGTTAATGAGCCAGAGGGGTGGTCGGTGTTCGATAGTTACATCTACCGAATGAAATAAAGTAAAATAAACGAAATAACTTGATGATATCTTCACAATTCCCCCTGAAATGTCTCCACCCCTGTACCTTGTTGGTGTTATTGTGTGGATTCCAATATTGGGAATGGGTTAGGCAGTGGCTGAGTGACAGGCAACAGAGGGTTGTAGTCAGTGGAGTATTTTCAAAGCAAGGTCTTGTTACCAGTGGGGTACCTCAAGGATCTGTACTTGGGCCCATTCTCTTTAATATTGAGGAACATCTGAGGAAGGAATGTAGGGTGATTATTTCTGATGACTTCTGATGGTGCATGTAAAAATGTTGGGGTTTGTGATTGGGTAGAGGGAATAAATAGACGAATAGGAATGTGTCAATTGGGGGATTTTGGCTAGATGGAAATATGTGGTAGGGTGGGGTGTTAGATGTCATAGCTGGTTTCAAGGACTATATAATGACTATTCTGGAGTGCCTATTAGCAAGAGGTCTGCAGAGTGACATGAGAGAGAGTCAGGAGTCATCACAGCCAAGCACGTTTCAATGTGGTGGTCCAGTGTCAAGTTTACATCATGCATAGTACCGCGTTGATGGTGGTAATTCACTATAAACTGTTTTTTTTTAATGTATTTTGTATGTTCATTTTTTTTTAATTCTTTGGGTAGTTCCTTATAAAGTTAACATTCACAAGAAAAAAGACACGTTTGGAGTGCAATTTCAATAACATTATTAGAGGTGCCATAAACCAGCAAATTTGTATGTTTTTAGACCGCAATCTATCTTTTGTCCTCCACATAGAAAAACTTGCATCTAAAATTTATCCAAAACTAGGTGCCCTGTACAGAAACAAATCCTGCCTAAGCCCTACAGTAAAGGAAAAGATTGTACAGCAAATGCTGATGATAATCATTGATTATGGGGATGTAGTAAATGCACCTGCACCGCAAATCCACATTAATAAACTCAACACATTGTATAACTCGTTCTGCCGACTTGTGCTACAATGCAATTACAGGACCCACCATTGTGACATGCTAAAAGAACTAAACTGGCTGTCGCTGGAATCCAGACGCACCCTTCATCTTTCCAGCCTTGTGTTTAAGAGCTTTTCTCAGAAGCTCCCACCCTACCTGAGCAGAATGCTCTCCCCGGCTGTGACCACCTCCTATAACCTACGATCCAGTACCAGCACTTTATTTAGTCTACCTCAATACAAAAAGAAAGCAGCGCGATCCTCCTTTTCCTACAAAGCACCGCAATTATGGAACGACCTCCCGCACACTTTCAAATCTTCCCCAAGCCTAAAGTCCTTTAAAAGATCCCTCTCTACATATCTCAAAACATAATGCACGTGTCATGGTTGATTATATATTTCTTACCTGTTCTATGGTAAATTTTGTATATATTGTGTATTAATATAGTTTTTTGTATTTTATTGTACCCTATTGCATCAGGACATACTTGAAAATGAGAGAAATCTCAATGTAGCCTTCCTGGTAAAATATTTTATCAATAAATAACTAATTGAATGTTTGTTAGTGTTTTGGTGCCATTAGGGTTTTAATGTGGTGTACTGAGGGTTTTGGGTTCCGATAGCCTAGGCTTTCAGAGTCCAGTTAGTTTGCTTAGATGCTTCTAAGTGTCATTCCTTTGGTATTGGTTATAGCAATTGCTACTTAATAGCAAGTAGAATTATTTCTTCGTATACTTACCACTTGGTAAACAGGTATTAATTGTTACAATAAATACAGAAAATTAAAGGTTAACCCAAAAATATGTTACTGGATCATTTAACCCAATTCCATACCATTCATGTGCCTGTGGGTGCTCTGCTTTGGTAAATGCAAGCCATGCCAATTCTAACAGAAAGGGTTATGGGAAAAGTAACACAAAGGAACATGAGTAGAGGAAAGGCAGCAATGTGAGTCCAGGTCTTTCTCTTTTTTCAAATACATAATTGCCTCCAGCAAACAGAGTATTTATAGGTAATTCTTTAATAAATTATATATGTTAGTTTCCATAGATATATTGCAATGCAGCAAAAGACGGTATCATAGCATGCCTACCTTTACAGTTGGCACACAATTTGATTAATAACGATATAAATTAGTAATCAAACATAATGTTAATGAAAAAGTTATTTATTTCACTATTGGCATTTGGTAATATTTTAAAATGATGCTGCATTTTGAAGCTATAATAATGACATAAAATCAAGGCTTCCATGGCAACTCGTTTGACAGATTTCAAGGTAACATTCACAGCAACCTTACACTTTCGAATGAAAAAATAAATGTATTGCATTTTTATAGCGCAGCCAATTAGCACCCACACGTTATAAATATACCCTTTGCATTCTACAATTATAATGTATATACTTAATTATATTTATACCTAACATAGTAAAAATAACCGCCTATTTTAGCCCTATGATTGCCAATATTGCTTAAAAGGACAGGATGATAAATTTAAACTTTGGTGAAAAAGTTGTCAGCAACTGCTTTTAACACATAAATTCTAACTCCATTATAGTCTGGCGTCAAGACTAGATTTAAACCATTGTTCTTTAAGCATTATTGATAGGCCATTAGAAAATGAAAAAAAAGTTACAAAATATAGTTGCAATCAAAGCTATTCAACCCCCATTGAAAATCTGTTTTATTGTCAAAATTTACAGACATTCAGCTGTTTGCAATGAACAAATCAAACAAAATCAATTGAAATAGCCCAACACAACAAATACTTTAAGTGGTTTCCCTAAATTAAACTAAAAATGCAAATTATAATGATTTCTACAGTCTCAAAAGTATTCAATCCCCTGAATAAAATCCCTTGCAACAGCACAAATATACAAAACGGGTGTTGTCTCAAGCACAACTGATGCAACAAATCAAGTGCTTCCTTAGTTGTGCCAGGTGTGCGTGAGCTGAAACATTTACTTGAATTGGCTAGGGGTTTGTTGAGTGTCACGTTTGACTGCATGTTAGAAATATGGCTAAGTCAAAAGATGAAGGAACAGTGGTTACACTACATGGATGGGGCAGGAAAAGGAAGCTATCAATGGCTGCAACAATATTTCTGAGAAGGCAGGTTGTGAAAAACTCTCGAGTGACTGCAAAAGACCTGCAACAAGACATCGTGGCAACAGGTACTGAGGTTTCAGTAAGCACAGTAAGACACGTACTAAACGCAGAAGGTTTCCATGCCAGAACTCCAAGATGTACTCCACTACTGACCCAAAAGCACAAGATAATTTTGCTCTAATATGCTTGAAACCATACAAATAAGCCACAGAAGTTTGGAGATTATGTTCTGTGGAGCAATGAAACAAAACAGGAATGTTTTGGGCCCAGTGGTATGTATGGAGGAAGAATAATGAAGCAAATGCTGAAAAGAACACTTTTCCTATAGTTGAGCATGGTTGTGGCCTGGTTATGCTCTGGGGCTGCTTTGCATTTTCTGGAACTGGAAGCCTGCAGCATATGGAAGGCAAGATAGATGCATTCAAGTATCAGGAAGTCCTAAGAGAAAATGTCATGCCATCTGTGACGAAGATGGAGCTTGGGCGTGATTGGGCCTTACAACAAGACAAAGATCCCAAGCATACCTCAAATTCCATCAAAGCTTGGTTGCAGAAGAAGTCTTGAAAAATTCTACAGTGGCCATTACAGTCACCAGACTTGAACACCAAAGAAAATCGCTGGTGGGATTTGAAGAAGGCGGTTTGCATGAGAACCCAAGAATATTACTGAACTGGAGGCCGTTGCTCATGAGCAATGAGCTAAGATTCCTCAAGAACGTTGCCAGAAATTGGTGTCTGGCTATGGATCTTGTTTGCAGGAGATCATAACGTCAAAATTGTGCTTTACTAAGTACTAAAGATGCTTACCATTCAGGGGTTGAATAATTTTGAGACTAGAGAAGTCATTATACGTTGCGTTTTCAGTTGAATTTGGGCAAACCACTTAAAGCATTGAGTTATTGCAATTGCTTTTGTTTGCTATGTTCATTGCAAACAGCTGAAAGTCTGTAAATATTGACACTAATCCTGACTTTCAATGGAGATTACAACTGTATATTGTATACAGAATTATAAATCTAAATGCATAAATAGAACAACTATGGGTTGGGAGGGAGAGGCAGAATGCCTCTGCTTACGTTACTAAAAAAAATAAAAAAAAAGAAGCAGATTAACAAAAAAATAAAAAAAAATAAAAATAAAACAACAAAGAAACAAACCAAAAATATAATAATAATGATCTGTTACATTATCTACAAATTGTATATAATATGTAAATGTGCCTGGAGTATATTTTTAATATTAACAAATGCCGAGCATTTGGTAAAAGTTGAGATAAGGCAGTATAATGACATGGTTACCATTGGCTCAGAAAGAACGATTGATAACTGATACCATTGGCTCAGAAAGAACGATTGATAACTGATAGAAGATCTTTTACTTGACTTGTAACTCACTTATATCCCTGTGCTATTGTTGCCAAGAGTTTACTCTACTTGTAACTTTTCTAACAGGAGAATATTAACATTTATTTGCATATGTTATCTTCAACAACTCAGGAAAACGTTTTCTAGTCTAAGGCGTCAGTATATTTCTGCCGAATTGAGATCCTATAATCATTGAGTAGATAGCACTTCTTTTTTTACATTCAAAACAATGTTGTCCACATGCTCCAAATATAATTTTATTTTTATGAAAATTTGTGTAAATATTTGTTTCAAATGTGAGTTTGTGGCCATTCACCACATTCATACCTACTAACTCTTTAAAGTGATGTGGGTTCTAACAGGCAGAAAAGCTAAATAAATTGCAAAGTTTTTGAGGTTATAGAAAGTAAGGTACAAAGAGGGTAATTTACAAGATTGTTGTGAATTCAAATAGAATTTAAAAGGCTAAATTAAAAATGAAAGCATAGGTGACGTGAGGCTTATATTTGAAATTGACTTGAATTTATTTTAAATTCCCGACATTTCTCTCTTTAGTGAGTAATTCGCAAGGTGCTAAAAGTAGTGAGTGTAAGTCATCCAGTTATACTATTGTGCAGTATCAGTCTCGAGGAAAACAATTTAGTATTTTTAAAGATATTCTAAGCATCAAAATCACCAGAGCTTTTATTTTGGAAAAAGTGTAGATTTCAATAGAAATTGACACTTATAAATTATACTAGTTACACCCCCTGGCTTTTCAAGCAGATAACATGTCCTCTTACTTCCTGGTTTGGTTAACATATTTGCACTGAACTCAAGAGGCAGCAATTGCCCAGAGCACCTGCCTTATCAAGACTTCTCATTGAGCTGCATTGGGAAGTCTGTGATTGGGAAGTCTGGGCGGGGCTAGAAGAGGAGGACTTGCAAATGCAGCAGACAAGAAAAATGAAGGTTTTGCAAGCTGTTTTTAGATATAACTCCAATGGAAAAATGCATAATTAAATAAATGAAGTTTTCATTTTGGCATATATCCACTAAACTAAAAACTATATAATGAATACCGCACTCAAATAGTAATAATTGATACTAGAAGTTATTACTGTGAAAAATTCATGATATTTATTCTAAATAAAGTTATATAGAGTATGATAATAGAAATGTTCATTTCATCCTGAGTACACCAATTTTATACATTGAATATATGCAATATATACAGTATATACAGAATATTCCATATATTGGATAGAGTTCATCTAATGTGTATACACTTGGTGAAAATTCATTGAAAAAATGTTGAAAATACTGAAAAAATGAAAAATATGAAAAAATGAAACAGATAAGAAAATGAAAAAAAATAAAAAATAATGAAAAAATCCCCAATCCAAAACAGAAAAAAGGAAAGGGGAAATAAAAAGAAAATAAGGGATGGAAAAGAGGAAAAAATAAAAAATAAAAAATAAAGCAAAATAATCTGAAAGTCCTGGTAGTCCAATATAGTGCACTGTATATAGCTATATCTGGATAGATCTCACCAATTGTAGAAATCTTTTTCTTGGTGTACCAAATCAAAGTTGTAATCAGATGATGATCTAAACGAAGGTGAAGGTAATAATAGTTGTAACAAATGGACAGTCACTCCATCAGCTCCGTCATGCGTTCTCTATACAACTTTATTAATCACTTAACATTGTGTGACACACAAACTTAGTAAAGATGCATGATAGAAAGATTGTTCACCCAATAGTATGATACATATAATTGAAGGGGAAACAATGAAGTGAATGCATATTTATACAAACGGTTGTGGTTACAGATGAACTGCCATAAGCTACATATAGTACACATTAAAAATTATTAATTTTTAAATATTAAATTACATGAATATTAAACAAACCCAAAATGAAAAATTATAAATGTCTGACATTTATTTTAAAGCTCACCTGTTAATGCTGATCAAGGAGAAAGATTGTAAGAAAAAAATCGATATGAACCAGTTGGACAACCAGCTGGATAAATAAAAAGAAAAAAAGAAAAAAGAAAAAGACACAACATTTGTCATTATTCCAGATAATAAAAAATGCATGAAACTAGAAAAATTATGAAATACTACTAAAAAAAAGGAGAGATCCATATGTGCAACTCACCTGCCACGCAATACCCCATAGTGCCCGAGGGCCATACACGTGAGGGACCCTGTGTCACTAGCAGGTAGCGGACCCCAAGCTGAGTCAAAATGTCGGCAGGAAAGAACTACGGACCAACATTGGTCAAGAGGAACCCCTGTAAGGAGCACAAAATCATAGAGCAGACAATCATAAATATACACTTATAAAAAATGTTTAAGGTCATAGTCCTCATTGAGTCCTAGTGGTGACAAAGTCTCCAGAGTACTTATCCATTTCGTCTCTCTCTGAAGTAAAAGCTTCTGTCTGTCTCCACCCCTGCGTAGTGGTGGGATTCTGTCTATGACTTGAAACCTCAATTGGTTTACATTATGGCCATGCAACTTAAAGTGCCTTGGTACTGGAGCTTCCACTTTATTATGTTGAAATGCTGCCCTAATGCTCCTTTTGTGTTCCCCTATCCGCTCTTTCACTGGCCGGATGGTCTCCCCCACATATAAAAGCCCACAGGGACACTTAAGGGCATACACGACAAAGTCCGAGTTGCACGTATAAAAATCCTTAACGAAAATTTTTTTTCCTGACCGAGGGTGAACAAAATATTCCCCCTTGATCACGCTATTACAGTGTGAGCAATTGAGACATGGAAAAGTACCCTTCTTGGGTTCTGAAAAGAATCTGGTTTGTTTTTTAAAACTGCCAATGTCTGACCTCACTACAACATCTCTCAGGTTCGAGGCTCTCTGATATGAAAAAAGCGGAGGATGCTGGAATATCGAAGGTAATTGGGCATCTCCCTGAAATAATTGCCAATGTTTCAATATGACTCGTCTTATATCCCTATTAAGCGGAGTATAAGGTGTCACTAATGTAAGCCTTTCTATTTTGTTTTTTGCTCCTGTACCTGAGAGAGTTTCCTGACGAGACAGGGTTTCAACTTTCTGTCGCTGATTATCTACTATATGTGTGGGATAGCCCCTCTCTAAGAATTTTTTAGCCATAAAGTCTAAACCTGTCATCACTTTGTCTTCCTGTGATACTATCCTCTTTACTCTTAACAGTTGGCTAAACGGTAAACCATTCTTGAGGTGAGTTGGGTGGAAACTAGCATACGTCAATAAGTTATTTCGGTCAGTAGGTTTTATATATAAGTCACTATGAAGACAATTCTGTACTCTCTGTACTTGTACATCTAGAAAAGGAACCGTAATCATGTCACAATACATAGTGAATTTAATATTGACATCTTGTGTATTCAATGACTCAAAAAAGTCCTGCAATTGGGCCCTCGTGCCGCTCCAACAGACAAACACATCATCAATATATCTTTTCCAAACTAAGCATTTAACGAATAAAGGATGCTGATAAATACAAGTTTCTTCCATTCGATTCATATAAATGTTTGCATATGTTGGAGCGACATTCGAGCCCATGGCTGTACCTTTAATTTGTTTGTAGTATCTGTCCCCAAATAGGAAATAATTTTCTGTTAGAATGAAAGTCAGTAATTCCCTAATGTATTTTCTAGTATCCCTTTGCTGGGTTAATCTAGGATCTTTATCCAGTGTCCACTCAACTGCCTCAATCCCTCTTTCGTGATCAATAGAAGTATATAAAGACTGAACGTCCATGGTCACCAGCCAAAAGTCACCTGGTGGAACCTGTATGTCTGCTAATAGTGTGAGGAACGTGGTAGTGTCCTTAAGGTAGGATTTCTGTAGCGAGACATATTTAATCAGAAATTTATCGAGTATCTCTGCCGGATGTTGAAATATAGACCCAGTTCCACTGACTATTGGTCTACCTGGGGGAAAGAGGGGATTCTTATGAATCTTTGGAAGTGTATAGAACACTGGGATTCTAGGGTATTTAAGATTCATATATTTATATTCCCCATCAGAGATGATCCCTTTGGAAAGGGCCCATTTATTAAGCCTATCTAGTGTATGTTTCAAAGTATGGGTAGGATCCTGACCTATAGGCAAATAATTGGTATTATCTGTAAGTTGAGTCTCAATTTCCTTTATGTAATATGTGCGATCCATGATCACCAATGCTCCCCCCCTTGTCTGCCGGTTTAATAATAATAGAAGTATCTCTCTTTAAATTGTTGATGTTAAGCCAGTCTTGTTTAGTAAAATTAACATTTTGTCTTTGACAGCTATGTGTACCCTGATGTTTCTTCCTGAGTTTATATATATCTTTCTTCACAAGATTAGTAAATAAATCTATCGATGCATTGACATTATGTGGTGTGAAGGTACTTTTAGGTTTCAAACCTGTATCTAAGGGAAGGACCGCATATAGGTCGGTGCCATTATGCCCCATATCTTCCACATCTCTTTCCTCACGTAGGGGTTCCTGTATAATCTGAGTATTACTGTCAATAGGTCCTGATGTCATACCGTCATTGTGTTGATCTGTTGAAAAAAATGCAGGTAATTTAAGTTGGCGAAAAAACTTATACAAACTGACATCATATTGATGCCACTCTACATGAGGTGTGGGAATAAAGGAGAGTCCCTTATTTAGGGTCCCCTCCTCCGTTGGGGTTAGGGGCCTACCTGAAATGTTATGTATCAGAGATTGCGTCTCGATTGGGGCGGACGGCCTTGTTTTCTCTCCCGTGTGCCTCTTGTGATAACCCCCCCTCCTGATGTTTCTTCGTGTCGTGTGCCTCTCTCTAAAAAAGTCATTCCTGAGGATGAGGAGGCTGAGGAGGAGGATGTAATACCCTCTGTATCCGAGCGCCATCTCTGTGCGTTTATATCTCTGTTTGGTCTGTATGAGCGGTTGTCTGTTCTGGTATACCAGGTATATACTTGATCCCTCTGATAATCCAATTCGTCCCTATGGAATTTTTTCTTTTTAAATTCCTCAGTTTCTCTCTGGTATTCCTTGAGTTTATCTTCTATCTGTTTTTTAAGAGTTTCTAAGTCAGTGGAGGATGTAACTGCTGCTAATTCTTGTTCAGCTACTGCTATCTCTTTTACAAGTTTAATTAGTTCCTTCTGTAGGGATTCAATGGTTAATACCATAAGGTCTACCGAACATTTGTTTAATATCTTGTACCATACTGTACGGTGTTCAACATTATCTCTACATAGTGTAGGGTGTAACCTAACCCTCAAGCCCCTAGGAATTCTCTTTTGTCTCAGATACTCTCCTAAAGTACTTATATGTAATTCCCAACTGATTTTCTTTTTTAATTCCCTCTCAAGTTTATGGGCTATCCCTCGCTCACTGTCATTAGTTAGAAATTCCCTGGCCCCTCTGAGAGCTGATGTGATGCGATTAATATCACCCTCTGTATAGGCAAAAGTTGCCATAGACAAGGTAATATGAAAAATAAAGGATGAAAAATTGAAACAATTCTTAGAGTCTCGTTAATAGATCACAGATAACTGTAAGTAAATAGTAGTATTAAGATCTATAAATCTATAAATCCTGTAACGGTGCTCAGCACTAGGGGAAAAAATATATACAAAAAATTTACAACGTGTGCTGGCACTCAATTACATATAGGTGCCGGTATTCGAGGTTAACCCCAAAGACAACCTCCAAACAACAATCCTAAAAACTATATAATGAATACCGCACTCAAATAGTAATAATTGATACTAGAAGTTATTACTGTGAAAAATTCATGATATTTATTCTAAATAAAGTTATATAGAGTAGGATAATAGAAATGTTCATTTCATCCTGAGTACACCAATTTTATACATTGAATATATACAATATATACAGTATATACAGAATATTCCATATATTGGATAGAGTTCATCTAATGTGTATACACTTGGTGAAAATTCATTGAAAAAATGTTGAAAATACTGAAAAAATGAAAAATATGAAAAAATGAAACAGATAAGAAAATGAAAAAAAATAAAAAAATGTTGTGTCTTTTTCTTTTTTCTTTTTTTCTTTTTATTTATCCAGCTGGTTGTCCAACTGGTTCATATCGATTTTTTTCTTACAATCTTTCTCCTTGATCAGCATTAACAGGTGAGCTTTAAAATAAATGTCAGACATTTATAATTTTTCATTTTGGGTTTGTTTAATATTCATGTAATTTAATATTTAAAAATTAATAATTTTTAATGTGTACTATATGTAGCTTATGGCAGTTCATCTGTAACCACAACCGTTTGTATAAATATGCATTCACTTCATTGTTTCCCCTTCAATTATATGTATCATACTATTGGGTGAACAATCTTTCTATCATGCATCTTTACTAAGTTTGTGTGTCACACAATGTTAAGTGATTAATAAAGTTGTATAGAGAACGCATGACGCAGCAACGTTCGCTGACGTCACAATGCGGAAGTGGGCGAATACTATGGAGTGGATGCGGCTATGTTTTGCCGCCAAAAACAGGTATTTAAACAATTTTCTACCTTGCTTGACAGAACACAGGGGCCGTCGAAGGGACAGTTAAGTCCCGAGCGCCCAGCCCGTCCCTAGACTGGATTGCATGCATTAGTTCATTGCTGTTCGTTCAGACTACATACCCACTGGGAGCTGCTTCTGACCACACACCAACTGGGAGCTGATGGAGTGACTGTCCGTTTGTTACAACTATTATTACCTTCACCTTCGTTTAGATCATCATCTGATTACAACTTTGATTTGGTACACCAAGAAAAAGATTTCTACAATTGGTGAGATCTATCCAGATATAGCTATATACAGTGCACTATATTGGACTACCAGGACTTTCAGATTATTTTGCTTGATTTTTCATTTTTTCTTTTTTCCTCTTTTCCATCCCTTATTTTCTTTTTATTTCCCCTTTCCTTTTTTCTGTTTTGGATTGGGGATTTTTTCATTATTTTCATTATTTTTTTTATTTTTTTCATTTTCTTATCTGTTTCATTTTTTCATATTTTTCATTTTTTCAGTATTTTCAACATTTTTTCAATGAATTTTCACCAAGTGTATACACATTAGATGAACTCTATCCAATATATGGAATATTCTGTATATACTGTATATATTGTATATATTCAATGTATAAAATTGGTGTACTCAGGATGAAATGAACATTTCTATTATCATACTCTATATAACTTTATTTAGAATAAATATCATGAATTTTTCACAGTAATAACTTCTAGTATCAATTATTACTATTTGAGTGCGGTATTCATTATATAGTTTTTAGGATTGTTGTTTGGAGGTTGTCTTTGGGGTTAACCTCGAATACCGGCACCTATATGTAATTGAGTGCCAGCACACGTTGTAAATTTTTTGTATATATTTTTTCCCCTAGTGCTGAGCACCGTTACAGGATTTATAGATTTATAGATCTTTATACTACTATTTACTTACAGTTATCTGTGATCTATTAACGAGACTCTAAGAATTGTTTCAATTTTTCATCCTTTATTTTTCATATTACCTTGTCTATGGCAACTTTTGCCTATACAGAGGGTGATATTAATCGCATCACATCAGCTCTCAGAGGGGCCAGGGAATTTCTAACTAATGACAGTGAGCGAGGGATAGCCCATAAACTTGAGAGGGAATTAAAAAAGAAAATCAGTTGGGAATTACATATAAGTACTTTAGGAGAGTATCTGAGACAAAAGAGAATTCCTAGGGGCTTGAGGGTTAGGTTACACCCTACACTATGTAGAGATAATGTTGAACACCGTACAGTATGGTACAAGATATTAAACAAATGTTCGGTAGACCTTATGGTATTAACCATTGAATCCCTACAGAAGGAACTAATTAAACTTGTAAAAGAGATAGCAGTAGCTGAACAAGAATTAGCAGCAGTTACATCCTCCACTGACTTAGAAACTCTTAAAAAACAGATAGAAGATAAACTCAAGGAATACCAGAGAGAAACTGAGGAATTTAAAAAGAAAAAATTCCATAGGGACGAATTGGATTATCAGAGGGATCAAGTATATACCTGGTATACCAGAACAGACAACCGCTCATACAGACCAAACAGAGATATAAACGCAGAGATGGCGCTCGGATACAGAGGGTATTACATCCTCCTCCTCAGCCTCCTCATCCTCAGGAATGACTTTTTTAGAGAGAGGCACACGACACGAAGAAACATCAGGAGGGGGGGTTATCACAAGAGGCACACGGGAGAGAAAACAAGGCCGTCCGCCCCAATCGAGACGCAATCTCTGATACATAACATTTCAGGTAGGCCCCTAACCCCAACGGAGGAGGGGACCCTAAATAAGGGACTCTCCTTTATTCCCACACCTCATGTAGAGTGGCATCAATATGATGTCAGTTTGTATAAGTTTTTTCGCCAACTTAAATTACCTGCATTTTTTTCAACAGATCAACACAATGACGGTATGACATCAGGACCTATTGACAGTAATACTCAGATTATACAGGAACCCCTACGTGAGGAAAGAGATGTGGAAGATATGGGGCATAATGGCACCGACCTATATGCGGTCCTTCCCTTAGATACAGGTTTGAAACCTAAAAGTACCTTCACACCACATAATGTCAATGCATCGATAGATTTATTTACTAATCTTGTGAAGAAAGATATATATAAACTCAGGAAGAAACATCAGGGTACACATAGCTGTCAAAGACAAAATGTTAATTTTACTAAACAAGACTGGCTTAACATCAACAATTTAAAGAGAGATACTTCTATTATTATTAAACCGGCAGACAAGGGGGGAGCATTGGTGATCATGGATCGCACATATTACATAAAGGAAATTGAGACTCAACTTACAGATAATACCAATTATTTGCCTATAGGTCAGGATCCTACCCATACTTTGAAACATACACTAGATAGGCTTAATAAATGGGCCCTTTCCAAAGGGATCATCTCTGATGGGGAATATAAATATATGAATCTTAAATATCCTAGAATCCCAGTGTTCTATACACTTCCAAAGATTCATAAGAATCCCCTCTTTCCCCCAGGTAGACCAATAGTCAGTGGAACTGGGTCTATATTTCAACATCCGGCAGAGATACTCGATAAATTTCTGATTAAATATGTCTCGCTACAGAAATCCTACCTTAAGGACACTACCACGTTCCTCACACTATTAGCAGACATACAGGTTCCACCAGGTGACTTTTGGCTGGTGACCATGGACGTTCAGTCTTTATATACTTCTATTGATCACGAAAGAGGGATTGAGGCAGTTGAGTGGACACTGGATAAAGATCCTAGATTAACCCAGCAAAGGGATACTAGAAAATACATTAGGGAATTACTGACTTTCATTCTAACAGAAAATTATTTCCTATTTGGGGACAGATACTACAAACAAATTAAAGGTACAGCCATGGGCTCGAATGTCGCTCCAACATATGCAAACATTTATATGAATCGAATGGAAGAAACTTGTATTTATCAGCATCCTTTATTCGTTAAATGCTTAGTTTGGAAAAGATATATTGATGATGTGTTTGTCTGTTGGAGCGGCACGAGGGCCCAATTGCAGGACTTTTTTGAGTCATTGAATACACAAGATGTCAATATTAAATTCACTATGTATTGTGACATGATTACGGTTCCTTTTCTAGATGTACAAGTACAGAGAGTACAGAATTGTCTTCATAGTGACTTATATATAAAACCTACTGACCGAAATAACTTATTGACGTATGCTAGTTTCCACCCAACTCACCTCAAGAATGGTTTACCGTTTAGCCAACTGTTAAGAGTAAAGAGGATAGTATCACAGGAAGACAAAGTGATGACAGGTTTAGACTTTATGGCTAAAAAATTCTTAGAGAGGGGCTATCCCACACATATAGTAGATAATCAGCGACAGAAAGTTGAAACCCTGTCTCGTCAGGAAACTCTCTCAGGTACAGGAGCAAAAAACAAAATAGAAAGGCTTACATTAGTGACACCTTATACTCCGCTTAATAGGGATATAAGACGAGTCATATTGAAACATTGGCAATTATTTCAGGGAGATGCCCAATTACCTTCGATATTCCAGCATCCTCCGCTTTTTTCATATCAGAGAGCCTCGAACCTGAGAGATGTTGTAGTGAGGTCAGACATTGGCAGTTTTAAAAAACAAACCAGATTCTTTTCAGAACCCAAGAAGGGTACTTTTCCATGTCTCAATTGCTCACACTGTAATAGCGTGATCAAGGGGGAATATTTTGTTCACCCTCGGTCAGGAAAAAAATTTTTCGTTAAGGATTTTTATACGTGCAACTCGGACTTTGTCGTGTATGCCCTTAAGTGTCCCTGTGGGCTTTTATATGTGGGGGAGACCATCCGGCCAGTGAAAGAGCGGATAGGGGAACACAAAAGGAGCATTAGGGCAGCATTTCAACATAATAAAGTGGAAGCTCCAGTACCAAGGCACTTTAAGTTGCATGGCCATAATGTAAACCAATTGAGGTTTCAAGTCATAGACAGAATCCCACCACTACGCAGGGGTGGAGACAGACAGAAGCTTTTACTTCAGAGAGAGACGAAATGGATAAGTACTCTGGAGACTTTGTCACCACTAGGACTCAATGAGGACTATGA
>OW240915.1:294407773-294537861 GCA_933207985.1 Pelobates cultripes | reverse complement strand
GTCCCATCGCCGAATGGGACTTAGTCTCTGCAGCTGAAATAAGGCTGAAAAAAAGACTAAGTCCCATCGCCGAATGGGACTTGGTCTCTGCAGCTGAAATAAGGCTGAAAAAAACGGCTGAAAAAAAGACTAAGTCCCATCGCCGAATGGGACTTAGTCTCTGCAGCTGAAATAAGGCTGAAAAAACGGCTGAAAAAAAGACTAAGTCCCATCGCCGAATGGGACTTAGTCTCTGCAGCTGAAATAAGGCTGAAAAAAACGGCTGAAAAAGAGACTAAGTCCCATCGCCGAATGGGACTTAGTCTCTGCAGCTGAAATAAGGCTGAAAAAAACGGCTGAAAAAGAGACTAAGTCCCATCGCCGAATGGGACTTAGTCTCTGCAGCTGAAATAAGGCTGAAAAAAACGGCTGAAAAAAAGACTAAGTCCCATCGCCGAATGGGACTTAGTCTCTGCAGCTGAAATAAGGCTGAAAAAAACGGCTGAAGAAAAGACTAAGTCCCATCGCCGAATGGGACTTAGTCTCTGCAGCTGAAATAATTTTCCATTTACTGAACCAAGTGGGAAATAGCAAGGCAGGCACAAAGGGTTTGCACCAGGTCTGGGGACACAGGGGACACCGTCTTAAAGGGGCCGTGTCCCCAACAAGTCTGGGGACACGCCCTTAAAGGGGCAGTGTCCCAATCTTCCTGATGTCCCAAAAAAGGTGTTTAAAGGGCCAGCACCAGTCACATAAAGAGTCCATAAGCCCCAATATGCCCACCGACAGTCTTAAAGGGCCATACACACCAAATAAAAGTGCATACATTTTCACAATCTCCCAGGGGCCATAGTCATGCGGGAGGAGGCTGGCAAATAGGCTTCTCCACAACCCAGGGAAGCAGGGCAATTTGCCATTTAAAGGGCCCGTTACAAATAGCAGTTTGTAACAAGGTGTCAATCCATATCTGCCAAGTGACCCGATGTAGGGGGAACAGTCCCTATTCTGCTCTGTGTCAGTGTGTATCAGGGATCCTTAGGACAGGTGTCAATCCATATCTGCCAAGTGACCCTATGTAGGGGGACCAGTCTCTATTCTGCTCTGTGTCCGTGTGCATCAGGGGCTCTGAGGACAGGTGTCAATCCATATGTCAAGGTGTCAATATGTCATATGTCAGGTGTCAATCCATATTGATTGTGATTTAGGAATGTTAGGTGATTTCTGCCCTTTATGGATTAAAACCAGACTCTGTATCAACTGTGTAATTTTCCATGGGAGTTTTGCCATGGATCCCCCTCCGGCATGCCACAGTCCAGGTGTTAGTCCCCTTGAAACAACTTTTCCATCCCTATTGTGGCCAGAAAGAGTCCCTGTGTGTTTTAAAATTCGCCTCCCCATTGAAGTCAATGGCGTTTCGGGCGGTTCGCCGGTTCGCGAACATTTGCGGAAGTTCGCGTTCGCCGTTCGCGAACCGAAAATTTCGGGTTCGCGACATCACTATGGCTGCACAGTTATATATTTTTATGTATTTTATTGTCTTTTGCTGCCATGTGTTCAATGGAGTTTTGCCTCTGTCCTTGGAGATAATTGGATTACTTCCCTATTATCTCCAGGATAGAAGACTCTGTGGAACTGGTTTTGGGCAGAAAAGCCATGCTTCATTTGGTCACAAAGGACTACGTTCTATCTTTTGAACCACTGGACCAATTTGTGTGATTTTGACGCATGTTTGTATTTGGAGTATGAAATGTAAGTTTTATGTGAATGTGATGCATACTTTTAAAATTATGAATAATGTGAAAAAACTGTATTTCTCTGCCTGTGATAATTACATTACCCATTGTGTAAGGTAATTGTATCACAGGCAGAGGGGAGGATTTTGTGTGGGAGTGTCTGAGTGTATTGTACGTGTTTATTGGTTGTTTTCCAAAACCCTGTGGGTGGTACTAATGTGTAAGAATGTGTATATAAGAACAATAAACCCACAGCTCTGTCTGTTCCTGCTTGAAAACGGAGCCTTGTCTCGTTCTTGGGGGGACTTGTTGTATGCTGTTCCAGTTCGACTGCTAGGAGTTTACAGCATTCGTATTTTGAGAGCATTCGTATGCTTCTCCGGTTCGGTGGATTGGTGTCTACAGTAGCTGCCTGTATATCTGGAAGGGAATATCTCCTAAACGGCTTTTAACCCCTTTTTATGCCTGGGGGTGCCGTTACAGTTCCGTTTCTAGGGTATATTAAGACCCTTGGTGTTATGGGTGTATATTTTTATGGGGGATCTTGTAGAAGGACATCAGGTGATATTATCATTGGCATATCTATTGTTGGGGGTGCCCCCCTTCCCAGCGTTCTCGAACCAGGTGGCATCTCACCACGTGGGGTGTCTAGTATGTGAGTGCCCCTCTGATGGGGCGTCCCGTAATGTGTGGTGATGTGCTGGTGCTTTGTGTGCATAATCCATGTGAAACAATAAATGAAGAAGTAAAACATAATAAACAATACAACTGTAAGTAAACTGCACAGCACCTATTAATGGTGCTGTGGGGGATGAAGCTTCCATTCCTGTGCATAGCAGTCCTATAGGCCTAATCCTCTTTATACTCAATATGTTCACCTCCTTCCCACTTGGCCATGGACCTTGTCTGGTGTCGTGGGGCTTCGTTGCGCCTACCCCTAGATCCCCTAAGTTGCGCTGTTACTCAGATGGTAGCTAGAATGAGGTGCGAGGCCTGTCCCACCCGAACCCCTTGTCGTGTCTGAGCTCCCCTTACACAATGACAGTCCCAAAGAGTCTCTTAGCAGTACTTGCCACTTTCTGCGATCAGTGTCCCCTGTCACTATTTGCTAATGGGACAGTCTTCCATGACGGGGTGATAGTCCCCAGTCTCTTAGGGCTTTCCTATGAGGATTGTAGCCAGCAGTGGAAGAGTTAATTCAGTGTGATTTGACTGTCAGCCAAAGTTTTTATTGCTTTACTGTGTACTGTTGTGAAATTCTGTCTTCTCTGTGAATTTGGTTTCTAAGTTGAGTGTCCTATCGTAAATCTTAAACTGTTGACAACTGTGCATATAACTGTTGCCTTTAGCTGTCTATATTGTGTTAAACCACTTTCATATTGTATACTTATGTTATACTTAAATATTCACTGATTATTGTCACGCATGTTACATACCGGTATATTATTTTTATTATTATTGTCACAATAAATTATATTTTTATAATTAATTTGTGATTACTGTGTGAATTACTTCTAGTGAAACCTCCTCAAGGATCTAAGAGAATTAAAATAGTGGGTCATTTTCAGCTTTAAAATCATTAATCGTGGAACAGTGCCAAGATATAAATTTTTGATATAATAAAAATTATTAAATACATTTTTCATAATTTTTATGAAAATATTTTTAATATTTAACACCCCACAGCATGTCTGTATGTATGTCTGTATGAATGTCTGTCAGTTTGTATTAATGTATGTATGTCTGTCTGTAAGTATGTATGTATGTATGTCTGTATGTATGTATGTCTGTCAGTAAGTATGTATATATGTATGTATGCCAGTATCAATTTATGTCATTATAAATGTATGTCTGTGTGTATGTATGGATATCAGTGTCAGTATGCATGTATGTCAGTATGCATGTCTGTCTGTCTGTCTGTCTGTATGTATGCCAGTATGAATGTATGTCATTATGAATGAATGTATGTATGTCAGTATGTATGTATCTTTATGTCCTTAGAAGTGTGTGTGTGTGTATGTATGTTAGTATGCGTCTGTCTGTCACTATGTATGAGTGTGTGTCTGTATATGTGTGTTTGTCTCAGTATGTGTGAATCAGTGAATCAGGGGGTGTAGTGTGTATATAGGGGGTGTAGTGTGTATATAGGGGGTGGATATAGGGGATGTACTGTGTATATAGGGGATGAAGTGTGTAAGTGGTTAGGCATAGTTTACGTAAATAAGGGCTGAATAGGGTTAAATAACCAATTTGCTAATTTAAACTAAAATAAAAAACCTACACATTTACTCCCCTTTCCCCTTATTAACCTGGTGATCGAGTGGGCTAGTGATGTGGTCTGTACCCTGTGTGCAGCCTGGAGGCCCTTTGCTCCTAACCAAATTCCCTTCTGAACCATGAGGGAAAGGACCTGTTCAGAGTCCTTGGGCCGGCAGGGGAGATTTTGGGCCGGCAGGGGAGTTTTTTGATCTTCCCTTGCTGACCTTGGCCCATGGCCATCGCGGCCCACGAGGCATTTGCCCAGGGCCTGATTGGTGGTGATTTATGATGATGATAATGATGGATATGATAATGTGGCATGGCGCTTTTCATAGAGAAATTTTGTTTTTGGTTTTCCTGTTTGTGCCAATATTTTTCTTTGTAAAGCAAAGATAGCATAGGCACTCACTATAGCATACATCTTTCTGCCAATTTCTTCAGCAGAGTGCCATTTCTTCAGTGTTGTCACATGAACAGATATAAAAAAAAATATTTACAAAAATGTGAGGGGTGTACTCACTTTTGTGAGATACTGTTGATATCACCTAAAAATTGTTATATGTACCCTCAATATATGTGTTATTTTTAATGTATACATTGTGAAAAATATGAAGTTTTTTGTGCCAGTTTTAATATGTTTATTACTATCTATCTATATGGGGGGGCATAGCAACCAAATGGATACAGTTGGTTTGACAGTTGTAGGCAGAGAATTCTGGGAAAATTACCAGACTACTGGTGACCAATGCTGAGGGAGCCTGGCAGTGTCTTTATAATATATATATATTTGGGGAATTAATAATATAGATTTTTTTTTTTTTATGTTTCCGTGTCTGGAGGATTGCCAGACAACTTAGGCAGTCCCCCTGCAGTTCTTCAGCCGGGAATTCTGGCTCTATGCCGCCATAACAATTTTTTTTGCCCATTATAATGCGGACAGCATAGAGCGCAGTAACCCCTGTTGACCCCCATTAAAGGGTTAAACGTTTCTAGTTCGAATAAATTTGTATTCTCACTTTGGTGAACCCAACTATGTTCAATAAAATCTGTCATTAAAAAAAATAAAAGACAAATATAATTTCTCCAATCTAGAAAATGTTACTTAATTATATTTGGCAATCTTTCTTTTATTGAGGTAAGCGTATCGTACAGTACAGAAAACAGAAAGAGGAGACATAAATTGTGTATTCACAACATGAGTAACAAGTAAAATATGCTCCTAGATAAATTAGAATCTTTTTTTTGGGGGGCGAGAGCAATAAAACAAGTGAATCAATGAAATGAGTGAGCAGGGGTAATGATGAAATCAGGCCACACAAAGTGAGAGTATGATTAGTCAAGATAATAAGGTTAATGTATCACGCTAATACCATAAGAACAGGATGAAGAGGACTCCTGCAGACGTATTATGCTATGCACTGGTGTCGGTTGAACTTATAGTAGACTTGGCATAAACATTGATTGACTGTGAATGTATGCAAAAGTAATAAAAATAACAGGAGCAAGCAGAACACAGGCAAAAAAAACTGCAGGAGTATGGGAAAATAAAATCATTGAAAGCTGCCACTCGGTGTTAATGAATAGAGAGACTATACATAGTAGATGGCAAGGATTTGGAGGCCTTATCGCCAGCCCGACAGGATTCGCTATAGAGAAGGGGGATAAATTCCCAAGTCACCAGCAAGTCTTCCCAACAGCCCCATACCCCTCTTCGATTCATTCCACTGGACTCACTGCCCCAGCCATATCCAACGACCAAATCAGAGTCCCACGTGTCAGCTGTGTCAGCATGCCATGACTGTTTCCAGATAGTGAGCTGTGTGAGGGATGACGACCCGTGCAGATCATGATCCAGGTGAGTGGCAATGTAGCCGGGGGAGCTGTCTTCCTGCAGCGTAGCACCCGTCTTGGTCTCTCCCTCAGCTTTTTTGGCAGTGTATTGAGCGTGATGCCACGTAGGGCAGGCTGAGCTCGGCGGACTTGTCTCGTAGTTGCAGAATAGGCTTCTCTGTTCCCTTGCTCATGGTAGCCCAGCGCTGTATCACCATGCGGTTGGAGGCCTCAGCAGGTGAGGCAGGATTCCTGGCACAGCTTTGCAAACTTTGCCTCGAAGCGTTCCCGCCAAGTCAGCTTATCCTGGTCTGTGAAATTCAATGGAGATTGCAAAGTGGTGGCCAGCATAGACTCTCAGGACGGTCTCAAGGCTGGCAGATGTCAAGAACATTACTACAGATAAGTAAAGTGCCCCAGCGATAACCAGTATATCCCCCACCGGTACTGGGCTTCAGACAAGTTGCTTGGAGCCATGTGTCCAAAATATTTATTATTGACTACATCTCAGATTAACAGCAATCAGCCATCCAGTCGAAATCTTTAAATTCTTCCTGCGCTGCCATAGATGGTGCTCTTGGCCATTCTGGAGTTATTATAGGCGCTTTTCTTGTAAACATGCTGTCAAAATTGCTGAGATTTTCAATTCCGTTAATCACTGGCACAAATGGAGGGGTGACGTTCTTTAATAATAATGCAGTCCAGTCGACGTGCTGGAAAGGAATATGTAATTATGTAAATAATTGTATAAATCAGTAAAATAATTATATAAAACTCATTGTAATGAAAAATATGGCCAAAGAACTTTAATCTGTGGGGATCCCAATGGGTTTCTCAAAAAACAATCTAAGGACCATAAGCCCTATATCCTGTTGTGTAATTAGTCAAACTGTTTGTGAAAAGTTTGACAACTTCCTGGCAGTCACCTCCTCCTATGCAGCCTGCAAGCTCAAGTTAGCTTGATGGTCATAACACTCTCAGCCAATGAGCCGGCACGTGGCTGGTGCACAGTGGACACCAAGTAAGCTGTCAAGCCATTCACAAATAATTTGACTACTACATTAGGAAGGTGTTAGCCGGATGCCGTGGTTATGGTGATTGGAGTGTTCTTTTAAATTACCAGACTGGAAGGATATTTTGAAAGACTAGTGAGGATAACATCAAATACGAAAATCATATATGTGTTCAAGTATACAGTCTTTAAATCTGACTTGTCCTTTTTACAGCCTAGGTAGTTTGTGGTTTGGGAACTGGTGGAATGTACAGTAATCTGTTAAAGTGTCAATTTTGAGTTCGTGAGATGCCTGGCACAGTACAGTCTCCTGCAAATAAAGTTATAAAACACTTCCTGCTGCTGCAGGTTCCAGGGGTTCAGAGCTGGGTATGATTTTCCTACAATTCCCTGACTGTATGTAAATTCCAAAGCATAGCTGACTTAGAGAATTTTTCCAGTTCAGCTATTATAATCTTTAGTTTGAAATTCACTTTGAATTCTCACTTTACTTAATAACCCTGATGATCTTTATTTACAAGTGATAGAACCTGACAGCAGAAGCTCTGCCTTTTATCAAGTTTTGGACTTGACCATAAGACAAAGTAGTTACTAGTTTGTCTTATATTATCTTTTAGAATTGCAGTGAAATCTCCGAGCAGTCAATATGAGTATTTCATAAATATTTTATCTCTATAGAATGCTCGTAAATAAATTTTTGTGACTAAATCAAAAAAAATAAAGATATATATATATATGTAACATATTTTCTACTTAAAATGTACGTACTTTGAAGAAAGAATGTCTCTTGACGTCTTCTGCATCCTGCTTGCTGGCTCCCAGACGTGCCTTTTCTTTTTTAGTCAGTAGCTGGAAAAATAATTTTTAATGCATATTGTTAATTTTCGTGATAAACAATTAGTATGACATGTCTTTTCCCTGCAGGTGCTGTAGAGGATGTCTTTATCATCTCAAGCTGTGTACATTAATGCAGAGTTTAATAAATTGCCTATCACCATGTCACTGTGATAAGAAGGCAATGTCTCCAACAAAACATTGTCCTGTCCTGACTGCTGGCGTGATTCATAGTTATTGCTTGCTGTTTATGTAATCATTATAAGGCTCCAAAAATATACATCTCCACCAATGTCCATCTGCAGCCCAGGAGTGTACCCCCAAGCAGGACAAGTACCAGGCCAAGAAGCTGGGTTCTCACTGTGCTCATCCTGCACAGCTCCCTAATGTGCCCTTTAGTTATACCAAAGCCAGAATGTGACATCACTACGACTCCGGCGTCACTACAAGGTTCGGATGGGAGCTGCGGAGGAAGATCATACTGACATTTTCTGTGTGATTGTGTATGACTGGCAGCGTTATTTAGTGTGGGGACTTCAAAGTGAATTCCAAATTTGGAGATATTGTCGAATTTGGCTATTTTGTCCCCTTTTTTAAATCAATTTTTAAAAATCTTAGTTTAAAAAAACAACCTTGTCTTCACGAGAATGAGTATGTGTACAATAAAGTAACAAAAATGAGTATGTATGATGTTTGTTAATCATAAATTAGATATAAGTGGTGTTAATCTCACTGTTTGATGGAGATGATGACAATGCAATGTTTTATTCCAAAAACTAAAATCCTGCATGGGTAGGCAGCTCGCTAGGGCTGAATTTCCAATCATCAATGGGGAATGGATGTTTTGAGCTTGGCTTATACAAACTACTAAATTTATCAAAAGGTCAACATGAGTGGTGACTTACCTTTGTTATTATTGACTTGGCTTTTCTGGACAAAGATCTGGGATATTTAACTTTAGCTTTAATGATTTTAGCAATTAATTCCTCAGTATCATAACTTTTACTTTCAAAGGGGAACTAGAAAAAAACAAATACATATTAAAAAATTCAGGTTTAGCTTGTAAAGATGCAACATGCAGAAGTAATAACTGAGCAATAAATTAATAGTTTAAGGTTTTTATAATTCTAGTAGATCAGATGACACAATGCGTAAATCAGCATCAAAGGTTGGTTGTGCACGTGTGTGAAAAGTACGCAGTGTGCAAGAGACCTGAACTGTGTCATTATATACATCATCAGGAGTACCGCAGGGGAGGGGCACGTGCCTCAGCATGCTCTGTGATTGGTTGGAATTGTAAGCTAAGCAATTTCAATACAATGAATATTTCATTTTAATCCTAGAATTTGTTTTTATTTTAAGCTGGTGAATTTATTTATTTTATTTTGTACAGTAACATTGGGTTATGATGTTTCTCTATATTGAGCCAGAACTATTAGCAAGGAGCAGT
Source organism: Pelobates cultripes (assembly GCA_933207985.1). NCBI lineage: Eukaryota > Metazoa > Chordata > Amphibia > Anura > Pelobatidae > Pelobates > Pelobates cultripes. The sequence continues at coordinate 294,528,764 of OW240915.1, read as the reverse complement.
ATACAGAGGGTTACTCACACTAGCTACACACAGCTATCTACCAGTCACCCGAGCACTAAGTAACTGGTCCAGGGGCAGAAGATGGAGATAATTTATTGGTAAGATGTATTTCACTGTCTGGTAATGTTGGAAACTAATCACGTAGAGCCAAATGCCAGCCAAATGTTTTGGGGGAACCCGGAGTTAATTGCAAGGCGGTGAGACAAATGAGGAATGAAAATGTCTCGAGACTTAGTTTGGGAAAGGAAAGGTTTAATTTGCAGGGGAATGTTGGGATGTAATATTTGGAGTTATGAGGTTAATTTGCATACCAACATTGGGGTGAATGTTGCAGAGAAAGGGATTATTGAAAAAGGGGAAGCCTAAAAATCTTTAACCAGGGCCCTGTCTACATTAGTTCTGCCACTGATAAAATGCAGAGCAAAAATGTTTAGTGTAACACAAAAGTGAGTAAAACACAAAAATATTACTTTCAGTATTCACACTGTAGACTAATATTTTCATTGAATGAATCATCAGAAAGAATGAAGAATGGCCATGAGGAAAAGTAAAAAAAAAAAAAAAAAGAATAGAACAGAGCAAAATTTTAATAAAGAATGGTACTATGTTTAAAACAAATATGTGACAGAATCTAGTTAAATTGGTATTAAATATTCAAAACAGAAATCTGTCTACAAATTGTTAATGAAACACTGTTGTTACCTGATCAGTTAACATTATATAAATAACGACACCGAGACTCCACCAGTCTACGGCTCTCGTGTACGGCTTGTTCTTCAGGACTTCAGGTGCCGTATAAGCTCGTGTTCCACACAGGGTGTTGGTTCTGTCTCCAAATCCCAGTCCTCAGAAATAGAGAAAATCTAATTGAGTTTGACTAAAAACACAGAGGTCATTTATATTTCTTACCTTTAATTTACTTTAAGGTTACTTTTAATTGTAAAGGGGTTGCCCCAAGTACAATGACCACCTCGTGGATTTGAAGTGGTCAAGGTGCCTGGAGTCCGTATATGCAGTGTTTTGCTGTGAAACGCTGCACATACCGACTTTAACTCCTTGGCTGCTGGAGTTATATGTCCTCCTCTGGCGACACCACTTGGGTCATCAGCCAACCAAGAACTTATTTATTTATTTATTTAGCACAATGTGCCATTCGTCAGCTGACCTTCTTAGCCAATAAATGACGACTGTATTGAATTCTTACAGGACTACCTGGAAACTAAAAGTCCCCAAAAAACACTGTAACATAAAAAATAAAAATGTTTATTTTTAATGTCTATTTTGGAAGCATACATTTCATAGACAACATTTTATATGTTAGATATAAACATATATGTTGTTTATGTCAAAGCTAGGTTCGATATTGCAGATCACTTTTGACCTTTATTTATTTACCAAAAATTATGTTTTAATTAGAAAATGATATTTACCTTCTTTGCTAAGGCCATAATCAGTAATTTTTGCAAACCCTTCCTGATCTATAACTATGTTGTCCAGCTTGAGATCCCTAAATTAAAGTCAGAAAATTAAGTTTATTCATTTTACATAACACTACAGGGCACTTAGGACAAGTCTCACTGGTTAGGCTTTTTCAATGGTTAAATTGAAGAATTTAATATAGATTAAACAAACGGGATTAACCCCTTAAGGACACATGACATGTGTGACACGTCATGATTCCATTTTATTCCAGAAGTTTGGTCCTTAAGGGGTTAAACAGACTAGCTGCAATAAATAATCCAAATATAAGCTCCATATTTAGTTTGTTCTTCAAGCATACCTGTGTACAATCTTTTGTTCATGTAAATATTCCAGTCCAAGGACGACACACGCAGCATAAAATCTGGGAAGAATAAATAAATCAGTTCATTGCTAGAAAATGCGGTGTTTGTAAATGGTTCTAGATTGGTCGTTTATAATTTACAGCTAGTTCCATTCACCAATTTCTGTGCTTTCAAAAACGCTAGATATAATTACTGTATGTGGCCAGATGTAACAGCACTAATACACCGGGTTATTTACTAGAATTCAAAGAGAATTCGAAATTCATTTCGAAATCAAGGCCAGAGTAACCAATCTGAAAGCATAACTGACTTGGAGAATGTTTCCAGTTTGGCTCTATTGACCCTACATTTTAAATTCCCTTTGAATCCTCAATTTAGTGAATAACTGTGATAGCATTTGCACACATGCAGCAAAGAGATATAGAGCAGCACATGGAATATACATGCAATTTATAACACTAAGTAATTCAATACATCTTTGTTAATGGCTAATCATGTTTATACACATTCTAAAACCTACATTGATATCTTACGTCATCCTCCGTTACAGCTGATTTCTTGTCAATTATACTTCACCATTTATTTGAAATAAAATCTTTCTTTTATAAATAATTTGTCAAATTCTGTTTTAATGATGCTGTTACTGATGTAATGTAAAGGGGATTGTTTCTCCTACTTGCTTTATCTTCTTTTTTAGTTATTCTATAAACATAATTTAAAAAAAAAACACACAGTGGATCCCATGCCATTTGACATCCCAAGTGTAACAGCTTTAAATAACTATTTTACTGATAATCTGAATAGAATTTATGGAATGTTTTTATTAATATAATCTTTATTAAACACATTTTTTTTTTTTTTTTTTTAAAGAAAACACACACCATTACATACATATACACCAATCTGCAGGGATTTTTCTCTTCTATATAGAGCCAAATAAGAGAATATCGATGTATCTCCCTCACTCACAGACACTAAACATTAACAAGTTACAATTACCATACATCTCTACGTATACAAGACAATGTAACTAAAGAGAAAAAATACACTTTCAAATTTTTCGGAGGAAAGCGGAAATTTTGTATACATTATAAATTATTCAAAATATGAACTATATTTTACAATAGTCTCATAAGAAAAATATATTTTTAACAGATATAAAAATTAACGGATGCTTTTATTCGTCAATTTCTTTTCCTAATCAGCTCCCAACACTTATTCCAAACAGTTACTTTTTTTACTTAGGTTCTGTTTACTCAACACTAATTCCATTTTAATTTGAAACTCAAGTTGGGCCTTTACTCTCTCCCAAGGGATATGTATATCATTTTTCCAGTTTCTTGCAACAACTATTTTGGCCGCTAAAAATAGATGAATAAGTATGATTTTGGATTCATAAGGCATTGCAGGCCAGTTTAGATGGAATTTATGGAATAGATCTGCTGCTTATACTCACATAGCTCTGGGTTTTGAAAACGGACCCCCGTTGTTATAGAGGTTGTTCACTAAGTCTCCTCCAGCAGCGAATTCCATCGCAAAACAGGCGTGATGTTCATTGTGGAAACACCCAAACAAGTTTACCAAAAATGGATGCCGTCTGTTGCTCACTGTTTGGAACACGAGCTTCTCACACATAAGTCTGGAAAATAAAAATAAAAGTTAAAAGTAGTTTTTCTCCCGCTCTCCGAAACCAAACGACAAAATAAAAGAAGACCGAAAACATGATCTTGTCTTCCCAGAAAACAAGCTAGGTCTTAGATGCTCTTCATTTACTGACCTATGGATCTTGTTTGATGATACTATTTTATTTATCTTTAAGACTTTCAAGGCATACATATTCTTTGTATCCTTGTACTCTGCCAGCAGCACCTAGTATTAAAAATGGAAAGACAAGTTATTGTGATACCTGTTATATGAAACTAGAATTGGAATTCCCCCTTAAACTTACTTTTGCAAAATTCCCTCTACCCAGCACAGAGTGAAGCTTGAAATCTTGCAGGCTGAGGGGAATTTGATGCTGAATACTGCCAAGAAAGGAATACATTCAAAAATGATTGAAATAAGCTAGGAAGCTACCTACCCCCACCACACAATAAGACAAAAACGCAAAACGAATTGCTCCCGCAACACATAGTAGGTAAGTGATCATACCATGGGCCTGCAGATGTTTCAGAAGTGGAAACTTGTATACCAGGATCACCTATTGCTCTGGAATTCTAAAAAAGAAAGCCATATACAATAAGTGTCACTTCTGTTGAATGTATTACATTAAACAACATATTGACAATCATCTTGTGTTAACCATTCTTTCCTCGAAATTTTTCATTTAAATTTATGTTAAAGATTTGATTGAGCAAATGGCAAAGTCAGGGCAAGCATTGCTAATACCGAAGAGAAACAGAAGCAGTGTTTAATTTGTCCTCTTCTCTGTACAATTTCTTTATGAGAACTTATAACATTGATTGACAGGTAGTTAAAGTGGTGGCACTTTAATTGCTGGATGTGTGGGTTTAATTTTTACACACTGCAAAAACAGATCAAGAAATGCAATCCCCTTGGGTAAACAATGAAGCTAAAAAGGCAGAATAATAAACAATCAGTAAACCAAAGACACTTTGCAAGGATAACTAATAATAACTAATAAACCAGAAGTGTTTACAGCCCATCCTCAGGCTGCCACTGGGGCCAGCAATACTTTTTAAACTACTAGAAGTGACCTGTAATAAAGGAAATTAATCTAGTTAAAAAAACACTCCAGGAACCATACCAACTTTATCTCATTGAAGTTGTTATGGTGCCTGGAGTACTCAGGTGCAGACTTACATTTAATTGTTAAACTGTTCTCGAATGGTTTAACACCACAAAGTGTCACCATGTGCCAGTTTCTGCCTCTTCTGCTCAGACTAATAAAGATGCATAAGCGTAAGCAGGAGATGGAGGCACTGTTCGGATTAAAATGTCAACTGACGCTCTCAGCCTATTACTGGTTGGCCATCGCTAGTAAATATCTTTTCATTTCTACCCTTTGCTTGAGATAGGCGGCCAGTGATAGGTTGAGAGCTACAGAGTGAGAAAGATCAATTCCCAGTAATGTACTAGGTTGGAATAATGGGATTAAAGCTGCAACAATTACTGTCTGGAAATTGCTCTAACTATAAAGAGCACGTTAATGAGACACAGAAACGGGGCGACCAGAACATAAAAAAAATGAGTTAAATATTTAACTACATTGAGGTAAGAACAAAAAAAGATCTGCTTCTACCCCTCTAATTAAAAATATTTATAATTGAATAAAAAGCCACCCCTGTATTCTCCTTTAGGACGCACCCATGGATTACATTGGAGTTAAAATGTTAGAGCTCTCATTTCATGAATTACCATTAATACTGTAAACATGCTAATTTCTCATTGCATAAATGAGGCTTTGAAGAGGCCTTTTGTGGGTGCCAGGGACAGCCTGCTTTTTACCAAAATGTTCGTAAAGGGTTTCACAATAAAAGTGGGCGAGTACCAACAGACTCTCTGCACTATAACTACTACACGGAGCTGCAATGGTTATTGTACACAGCATGCACATTTAATGATAATGTTTATGAGTAAAAAAAAAAACAACAACAAAAATTTCAGCTTACCTGAGCCAGTATATCCGGGGCCGTTTCCAGTGAAACAGCAACTATATTATTGACTGTTTCCAGAGCTGCTAATAATGTTTCTTCTGGAAAAGGGTTGAAAGAACATAATATTAATATTGTATATAACATACAGAGATCAATAATACTACATTTATTGTCAACTTAATTTAATTTTATAAATAAATCGCTACGTTACTCATATTCTAATAATGTTTATATATATATATATATCAGGTCAAAGAAAACAAGCCATACTCCCCAGCCTAACACTTACAAAAATATAAAATATTTTTCTTTGTGACCTAATAAGTTTCCTTTAAATGACATATGAGAGTACTAAAACTTTACCTCTAACAATAGAGGTTTCTTGCAGAATTAGAATGCGTAAACTGTCTATTTTCTTCTCATTTTCTTGAAGTGTTTCCTGGACAGCTACAATATGTGCAATATTCTGTAAAAGTAATAAGAGTAGTCAGATAGATAATTGATGTATAAAGAAATGTAGGTTTGCTTCTCATCAGTCTAGAAAAAAAAATATTAACTACTCACAACTCAAATACATATGGTCTATATTAAATTCTTATTGGACCTTAAACAATAATTTGTATCAAAATGTTAAACTACTATAGTGTGATTTCCAGCCAGGACTATAAATTATATTCTTTTTCATTTATCTTTCATTATTTGAGAGTCTTTATGGCTCAAAATATATTAGCTGTATTGTTACATCTGGGGAAAGAGGTACACAGACTACAGTGCTCCTTTGCAGGCACACTAAATACCACCATCACACTATTAAAGGACCACTCTAGGCACCCAGACCACTTCAGCTTAATGAAGTGGTCTGGGTGCCAGGTCCCTCTAGGGTTAACCCATTTTTTTATAAACATAGCAATTTCAGAGAAACTGCTATGTTTATCAATGGGTTAAGCCTTCCTCCAAAGCCTCTAGTGGCTGTCTCATTGACAGCTGCTAGAGGCGCTTGCGTGATTCTCACTGTGAAAATCACAGCGAGAAGACGCCAGCATCCATAGGAAAGCATTATGAATGCTTTCCTATGAGACCGGCTGAATGCGCGCGCATTCAGCCGAATGGGAGGAGAGGAGGAGTAGAGCTCCCCGCACGGCGCTGGAAAAAAGGTAAGTTTTACCCCTTTTCTCTCCCCAGAGCCGGGCAGGAGGGGGACCCTGAGGGTGGGGGCACCCTCAGGGCACTATCGTGCCAGGAAAACGAGTATGTTTTCCTGGCACTATAGTGGTCCTTTAACTTAAATCAGACTTAATGATGTCAGGGGGAAAAAAATGCATACTTTGTAAAAGGTGTTTTGTTTTAAAAATCCCTCTGTCTAAAAAAAATCTATTTAAATATAACTTACTTTGGAAAGATTTTTTGAATATTCTCGGATCATATTCTCTGCTCCATGCTTGACTTTCAGCTCAATTTCCAGTTGTTTCTGCAGATTAGTCAGCTTTTCATTATCTGCCTGGGAGCTGTCAGCTTTAGGAGCATTTGAGATCTCTGGACATACCATAAATTAGTAACAAGAAAAATAATACAACATTTAGAAATATATTGATCAATAAATGAATAAAAATAAACGATAACATTAAAAAGTGTAGGTTAAGTCATTAAAGTTGCCAAGAACTCAAAGAGCAGTAGTAAATCAAAAAGTAGGCGTACATCATTGAAAGAAAAGATAAATCCAGCGTAAACAAAAAGTCCGCCATGGCGCTTGATGACATCACATTTGGATGCCATGCACAAGAGTTTGTTTGGCGTGTGCACTTCATAAAATATTATTACATATTTATTTAGCAACATTTTAATTTGATTAATTATGTGTAATGCAATAAAGATTGTGTCAGCTACAGTGTTTATTGCACATTTAAAGGAACACTCCCTGCACAGTAACCACCACAGGCTGATATAGTGGTTATGGTGACGGTAGTGCTCAAGGGGCTATTTTAGTTCCTACCCAGTGCTGCATGCTCTACATTCAGTCTTCTACAGCGTGTGAATCCAGATTGCCCTATAAAGTAAAGTAGGGAAATGCTGAAACGGTCTCATCGGCTGTGAGTGTCAGCTGAGCACTCTCAACCAATGAACATCATTCATCAATAACCATGTTTTATTTTTACAGAGATATCCCGCTTCTCCTGGATGCAGCAGATGTGGCGCAGGTGCCCAGTGGGTCACAGGTGAGTTGTCAAACAGCACAAGGACACTGCTAGCACCATAAATCCTATAGATGTAGTTGTTATGGTGCATGGAGTATTCCTTTAATACACTTAATTTAGTTAATAGTTACAGGTGCATTTGACTCACTTATGTTTCTGGTAAAAGAACAAGGCAAATCCTTCCTCAGTTAGACTATATTTGTGCTGCATATTTTCACTCTGTGTAATGTGAGTTAATCTGATGCTAAGTAAGTGAGTCTATAGTGAGTCTAAACTCTCATACAGCACTTTGCATGTGTGCAATAACTGTTCACAAACTTATAATTTACTAAAATCTCTAAATTATCCACCTGATTGTAATATTAAAGGATCACTATAGGGTCAGGAACACAAACATGTATTCCTGAACCTATAGTGTTAAAACCACCATCTAGTCCCCCTGGGCCCCTCATGCCTCCATAATTATTGTAAAATCTTACTGTATTCAAGCCTGAAGCTGTAACTCTGCATGCTGTTAGACTCATAAAAACAAGCAGTGTGCTGACATCATCAGAGGTGGTAGCCTGATCCAATCACGGTGCTTCTCCATAGGATTGGCTGAGACTGACAAAGAGGCAGATCAGGGGCAGAGCCAGCATGATTCAAACTCAGCCCTGGCCAATCAGCATCTCCTCATAGAGATGAATTGAATCAATGAATCTCTATGAGGAAAGTTCAATGTCTGCATGCAGAGGGAGGAGATACTGAATGTTTGGATGCATTTTAGGCAGCCATGACCCAGGAAGGATCTCTAACAGCTATCTAAGGAGTGGCCAGTGAAGTTATCACTAGGCTGTAATGTAAAGACTGCATTTTCTCTGTAAAGACAGTGTTTACAGCAAAAAGCCTGACGGTAATGATTCTACTCACCAGAACAAATTTAATAAGCTGTAGTTGTTCTAGTGACTATAGTGTCTCCTTCAAAAAGCAAAAGCTATTATTACTAATGATTGTCTACATGTCTGTATGTTACTTTTACACATTGACCACATTACATAGTATTTATACACGTTTTCCAGGAAATCTGTGGAATATAGATACAATAAACAAGTACACACTCCGGCTCTTACAATGAAACACAAAGTCTCTTAATGTACCTTTTGCTTCCTGCATAGTAAGCGCATTTCGCTCTTGGAGCTTATTATACAGCTCATAGAGTTTAATTTGAGATGTCTGTATAAATGTGTCCAGGTTAGCTAGTTGTTTTTTGTCTAAAGTGGCGTTCCTAATTTTTATGGCTCCTTCAATCATTTTCTTTTCTTTCACGATGTCCTCTATGATCTGCTCCTTTATTTTAACATTGTCCAGTTGAGCTGAACGGTTAAAGGTGTCTTTGATTGACCAATCATCAGCTATCGGAATGTTCAGATCAGTTAAAGAGAAACCATCACCTGAGGATGAGCCATTGTCAGTTTTAGAAGAGTCCGGAGTGTGTGAACACTCTAAATTTTTAAAAGATAAAGTCGTCAAATCACAACGAAGAGAGACAATATTGCTCAATCAAGATTACAAATACAAACAAGACAAAATGAGAAATGATATGCTCTAGTTATACATAAACTTTTGTTTAAACAGACACCTCATGTGTTGTTGCAAGAAGCTTCCCTTTCCTTGTGTTTGTCTTTTTGAAGCTTAAAACGACATTAACAAAAAAAAAGCAGCTCCCCCCCGGTCATAATAATATCCCCTACGTCCAGTGTCATTTAAAGATTTCTCAGGGAGAGCATTTGTTATGTTTACACATGAGTAGCAGCCAATAGCTCCATTCATTTGAAAACATGACTAGAGAACTGTTCTATTCATGTCTTTTAGTGAATTTAATTTCTGCCAAGAGCTGATCTACATGGCCATGCTCAGTTTGTGGGATATACTTAGCATTGTCATTTAAAATAATGGGGACACTAATATTAGCTGAAAGTTCAGATAATTCCTGGTCTTAGCCAGTAGTCTACTATGGATAGGGGTCAGCCCACGCAAGGGCCTACAAAATTAATTTGTTAGTTATCTACTATTCCCAGTTCAGTGAATAAAGTCTGTGTGTATTTGCTTGTGTTCGTTTTGTGAGAAGGAATGTGTATGAAGGCATGTTTGAGTGTCAGGGTTATTCATTCAAGTGAAACCCATCAGGAATTCAAAGTGAATTCCAAATTTAAGGCCAAAAAAGCAGAACCATGGTTGTTTCTGCTGTTTGGGAATAGGGGGAGTTTGAGCACCGGGCTTAGTTTTGTATGTTTGTATTTGTTATTGTATTAATCAGCCATGGTACAGTGCCGATCAACCTATGTGTTAACTATTAAGGGATAATAAGTGTGTAGGAGTTTAGAAAATTTTCTAGTGTAGTACTCACGTAAGAGATTTTCATTGATGTGGCAAGTTAGCTTACAGTTTGATGGCCATTGGAGTGATACCTAAAACCTAAAGTTATTTAAATGTATATAGGGATTGTGGGATAGTGCGCAGGTAACGGTTTTTGTTTTTTGTTCTATGTATTGGGGCTGATGTGTACTTCGGTCATTGCGGCTGTCAGGGAGTAGTGCGCATGGCTTCATTTTGTATATTTGGAGTGAATACAGTAGTGTGCTGCGTGTGTCTTAATTCAGTGGGGTACTTGTAAGGTGAAATATTATTTGTGAATTCAGGGGATATTTTAAAGAACTACTCTAAGCTCCACAACCACTAGTGCTGTGCTCAGAGTATGCCTTTAATGGACATCACTGTATGACTTATTTCTTCTTTGCCACTTCTAGTTTCCTATTGCAATAATCCGCCTACCTGCGTTTCTCTGTCTCTCTTTAATAACTCCAACTTACCTTTCTTTTTATTCATTCTCAGTTGTCTCTCTCTATTTAATAACTTTAACTTGTCTCTCTCTTTAGTAACTCCCACGTTTCTCTCTCTCTCTTTCATAACTCTCATTCTTCTCTCTCTCTAGTAACTCACTTCTCTATCTCTCTCTAGTAACTCCCATTTGTCTCTCTCTTTAGTAACTTTGACTTGTTTCTCTTTAGTAACTTTTACTTGTTTATCCCTCTCTCTTTAGTAACCCTCACTTGTCTCTCTGTCTCTCTCTCTCTCTCTTTAAAGGGCCACTATAGGCACCCAGACCACTTCAGCTCAATGTTTCAGAGAATGGCTATCCCCTGCTACACCTCCAATGGTAGGCGGCAGTGTTTTTAATTAGAATTGTGATAATATGTATTTTTTACACTTTTCATCGAGAGATTTTCTCTCTACTGCACTGCTGTGCATATCACCCACATTTACTTAAATAGACACACATATCACTCACAGCCACATACATCACACACAGACAGCTACAACACCAGTGAGCCATCTCCATCCATCACTGCTCGAGTACATAATTAGATACCCTTGCACTGTGCAGGGGGCTCTAGGACCATGCAGAGGGCACTATATCAATGCTCTCTGTATGATGTTCTCTGTGGGGGGCCAGCCAGGATGCAGTCAGTCATTCACCCCAGTGAGCATTTATGACAGTTTGACACACCCCCTCTGTCAATGAGCCCACTTCCTTTCTGGGTGTCACCAGTCATGCAAGCTGTCTCACTGACATGCCCCCCAGAGCCCACCCACCTGGCGCACTCCATAATGAAATGTGCTGTGCATGTCCATGAAGACAGATATACACTTACATATTAACATAACCGCACACAAAGCTTTTACTGTACCTGGAAGTTCCTCTCCTTTTTGTTCAGCAATATCAGATGTCTTGCGTTTAGTGCTCTAAAATGGCAGAAAGAAAAACAGTCAGAAAACCAAAGACACTTTGCAAGAAAAATTCTCTAATAGAAGAGGTTTCTACAGTGCACCTTCAGGATACCACTGGGGCCAGCAATACTTTTTAAACTATTACAAATGACTTATAATACAGTAAATTAGTCTACTTAAGGAAACACTTCAGGCACCATAACAACTTCATCTAATTGAAGTTGTTATGGTGCCTGGCTTCCCCCAGTGCAGACTTACATTTAATTGTTAAACTGTTTTTGACTGGTTTAACATTAAAATATGTGAGTCTAATAAAGCTGCATTAGCGTAAGCTGGCGATGGAGGCAGTGATTTGCTTAAAGTGTCAGCTGACGCTCTCAGTCAATCACTGGCTGGCCATCGCTAGCAAATATCTGTTCAGTTCTATCCTTTGCTTGCGATGGGCGGCCAGTGATAGGCTGAGAGCGACAGAGTGAGGAAACTCAATCCCTAGAAATGTATTAGGTTGGAATAATGGGATTATAGCTGCAATAATTACTGCAAATTGCTCTATCTATAGAGAACACATTGACGAAATACAGAAACAGGGAGACCATCTGAACATTAAAAAATGAGTTAAATATTTAACTCCAATGAGGTAAGAACAAAATAAAAGACCTGCTTCGACCTCTCCAGTGATAAATATTAATAATTAAATAAAGGGTCACCCCTGCATTCTCCTTTAGGACACACCCATGGATTACATTGGAGTTAACATCTTAGAACGCTCAGTTAATGATAAATATAGTTGAAACCTTAAAAAAACCAAATAATTTACTTACCTTTTTAGGGCGCATACATCGAAAACAAGAGAAAATATTTCCCTTTGCCATCGTTAGCTACTTTATCACCACAACAGCTAAGCAGTGTCAACTGTCCGAGCAGTGTCTAGTAACTGCTGTAAGCTGTGACCATCAGGGATGATATGGCACGATGTCATGACGAGCAGTCACAATGGGTCACATGTCCACACCAGCTTACATAGACAAACACAGTTTTACATTGAGACACCACTCACACACAAATGAATTTATTAAAAATAAAATAGAATAATAATATATATTTGTAGTCGGGGATATTAAGCCACATCTGGAGTAGTAGGTGATGATTGCTAGTCGGTTGTGGTGTGCCTGAACAGACGATCGAGTAGGCCTGAAATAATGAGGGCCCACCTAAATAGTATTTGCTAAGGGGTGTTGGTGGGTGGGGAGTCTGGGTCAATCCCGGCCCTGATTAGAGGTAGATCTGGGTATAAATAGGCCGGTTAACCCCTCCCACAACTACAGGTTCCGCCTTAACATTTGTAGTCGGGGATATTAAGCCGTATCTGGAGTAGTAGGTAATGATTGCTAGTCGGTTGTGGTGTGCCTGACCCGACGATCGGGTAGGCCTGAAATAATGAGAGCAAAAAGTTTTTTTAAACAGAACACTTTAATGCTTTATAAATTCACATGAGCAATTCTTTGAAAGCTTTCCTAAGTTCTTTTTCTGGCTGTGGAATGTATTTGCCGTAAGCTGCTGATTTCCACCTTCCTAGTTTTTTAATGATGTACGGGTACGTTATTGCTGGATGCGACTGAAGCGGCGCCGATCCTAAATGAGTGTCCTGAGATGGACATGGGGTCGTGACCTAGTCTGACCGCCAAGGCCCTTACGTAGTGTATGAATTTAGCCGTGCTCAGGGGTTTGTCTGCAATTGTGAGTAGGGGTGAGTAGCTTTGTTAATATTTGAGGGAAAGGCAGAAAGTATCTAGGACTGTCACCGGACACCATTTATTATGGGTCGGGAAGTACTGGATCTCTACAGGAGGTCCCATCTGATTTGATTTGGATTGTCTTAGAAGTAGTATGTAGTGGTCCCCCAGTTTTCACAGATCCCTTATTCTGTTGTAACTTGTGTTGACAGATAGACTATGCACCGTGAATTCATTGGGCCTTAAGAACCCGTAAAACACTATGTACATTGCCGTTTTGAGTACGCAGTTAGTATTAGGTTCAAATAGAAACATAGAATGTGACGGCAGATAAGAACCATTCGGTCCATCTAGTCTGCCCAATTTTCTAAATACTTTCATTAGTCCCTGGCCTTATCTTATAGTTAGGATAGCCTTATGCCTATCCCATGCATGCTTAAACTCCTTTACTGTGTTAACCTCAGCTGGAAGGAAATGGGCTGCAATCTAACAAATCTGATAGATCCTTAAATTTTTTCCCGTCAATTGGTTGTCTTTTGGCTGTTGGAGGGCCGTCTGTGCGAAGCATATCTTTCAGGACGTTTTTCAGGAGATAGGATGACATGAAAGGTTTGTGATAGGGAAATAAGGTGAGTAAGTGGTGCTGTAGGCCCATGAGGTAAAGTTTGATGGTGTTATGTGCCAGCTTAAGGTGTAGGTGCCAGTGAGCGGTGAAAGCAACTATCGTGTCGATGGAAAAGGTGTTGGTGATGTGGTGTTCGGAAGTGAACCTGAAGAAAATAGTAAGTGCTCTATCGTAGGACTTCTTGGTGTAGTCTGACAGAGCAGATTTTGCCAATGTTAGTGTGTGTTGTTTCAGCCGTTTCATTATCAGGTCCTGAAATGTGGGGGTTGGCTCGGGTTTGATGGCCGCCATGGGGTGTTGTTCGAAAAAGGCCTGAAAGTTGGAGCGAGAGAGAGCGTCAGCTGCAATATTTTCCCGACCCGGTATGTGCATGCAAACCAAGTGGAAGTTGTGAGTTGCTGCCAGCCACGTGAGTCTCCTCATGAGTCTCATGATGACTAGGGATGCGGATCTGCCTTTGTTTATGATCTTGCATGTGGCTTCGTTGTCAGAGAGGCATTTAACAGCTTTGCCCTCCCACAACGAACCCCAAGTGTGTGCGGCTGCTACTATTGGGTATAGTTCGAAAAGCGAGGATGTGGTATTAAATGCCTGTAATGTTGAGGTTTCAGATGGCCATGAGTCACGGAACCACTGGTTGTTGTATATTGCCGCAAACCCTGTGTGGGCTGCTGCGTCGGTCCATATGACCGGGGAATCTACGTCGAGTGGGGGTATGAACATGAACATGAAAAATTTCTCCAACTCAGTTTTTTTCACAAATATTACTGTCATGCGTTTACTGAATAATCCCCAATATGTTTCTCTCCATTTAGCCTAATTTAAAAACAGATAATTAAAAACAGAAAATAAAGAAATGAATTAATAATGGCAGCTATTCCCTAGGAGCGTGACTCACATCAATCTCAGGACAACTTTGGTGGATCCTGTATTGCATGTTTTTACTCCACACTGCACTTATATTCCTGTGTGATCCCGTCCTTCACCCGTACACTATCCCATAGCCATAACGTCGGTATGATATGACTCCATAGATTTTATAAAGGGCAGGCAGTTTCCCATCAGATTTGAATCCTGATGTTAGTATTAAGCACATGGATCATAGGCGTGCGCAGCCTATTGCATTAGGGTGTGCACCCTAAAGCACAAACACACGCCGCGTGTATATGTATGTATGTGTATATATATATATATATATATATATACACACACACACATACATACACTGCTGTGTGTGTGTGTGTGCTGCTAGTGTGTTGTGTAAGGGTGCTGTGTGTGAGGGTGCTGTTAGTGTGATGTGTATGTGAGGGTGCTGGTAGTGTGCACACTAACAGCACCCTCACAAACACACGACACCCACACACAGCACACAAAAAGCACCCTCACACACACATCACACAAACAGCACCCTAACACACAGCACACTAACAGCACCCTAACACACACACAAACAGCACCCTCACACACACAGCACACAAACAGCACCCTCACACACAGCACATTAACAGCACCCTCACACAACACACACATACATACACCGCTCTGTGTGTGTGTGTGTGTGCTGCTAGTGTGTTGTGTAAGGGTGCTGTGTGTGAGGGTGCTGTTAGTGTGATGTGTATGTGAGGGTGTTTGTAGTGTCCGTGTTGTGTGAGGGTGCTGTTAATGTGCTGTGTGTGAGGGTGCTGTTTGTGTGCTGTGTGTGTGTGTGAGGGTGCTGTTTGTGTGTGTGTTAGGGTGCTGGTAGTGTGCTGTGTGTTAAGGTGCTATTTGTGTGCTGTGTGTGGGTTTCGTGGGTTTGTGAGGGTGCTGTTAGTGTGCTGTTTGTGTGTGAGTGTGCTGTGTGTGTGTGTGTGAGGGTGCTGTTAGTGTACTGTGTATTTGAGGGTGCTGTATGTGTATGGGTGCTGTGTGTGTGTGTGTGTGTGTGTGTGCTGTGTGTGTGCTGTGTAGGTGCTGTATGTGTGTGGGTGGGTGCTGTATGTTTGGGTGATTGTGGGGGTGGAGGTGGGGATAGATTACTTAATATCCCCCCTCCCTTCTTACCTTATGTAGGGAGGGGGGACCTGCTGCTGCCTTCCCTGGTGGTCCAGTGGAGAGTGAACTCTAGCCTGCGGGGCTAGAGTTCACTCTCGCGAGATCTGAGCGTTGCCGTCGCAACGCTCAGATCTCGCGAGAGGAACCCGGCGGAGCTGCTGGCTAGAGCTCCCCAGGTCCTCTCCTGCCTCCCTCCCTGCTGCAGTGGACTGGTGGGGAGGGAGGCTTAGAGCAGAGCCAGCGCTCAGATAGCGCCGGCTCAGCATGAGCCGACAGAGGAGATCCTGAGATCTCCCCTGCCGGTCTCAATCCATAGGCGTGCCGCAAGGATTAGGGTGTGCCCAGGCAAACCCAGTGCACACGCCTATGACATGGATCATATGAAGTAGTAAATGTAAAAGTTAGCACACAAATAAATTAAATCTTTGTGATGTTCTAAGCCATCATTTGAAAGTCGCTGTTTTAATACAGCGCTGTGCTTGTACGTAGTGTTTGCATTTAAATGCTGGGGAGTATGCAGATATACACAAACATACACACACAAACACATACATACATATAAACACAGACATACACATTAACACATGCAAGGAATAATTTCCATATGTTTAGCCACCCTCCTGTTTCCATGTATTATGGGTGCAGGAGGGTGGCTTTCCTGTGGTCCAGTCGGATGTGACTGCTGGCTGAGGCTGTTGGGAGTCTGGTCCAGGGTGTCTTCTTTTTCTTACTCCTCTTTGCTTTCCCCATGTGGCTCGCTCTGTAAAATATCAACAGTTATGTCAAGCCCTCCACAAAAATCTAGCCCTGTTGCTTTCAAAAAGTAGTAAATAAAATTGTCTAATTGCACCAAAATAGAGCCCAATTGTGCCCACAAATAGCTCAATAATAATCATTACAAAGCTGGCCTCTCATTGCCCTGTATAGTGGACCCTGTATCATACAAAGGCTGGGGTGAGAGGGGCAGTGAGGGCAGTAAAGGTGCTTTCTGTTATTATGCCCCTCTGGTAACCTAGCCTCCATCTTTTCTGTAGGGCTTTTTTTGTGGGGGATGTGGAGGGTTGGACTAATTCTAAAGCAGAAATTAGCTATCCCTATTCTTCTACTCTCAAGATCAGCTGAGGGTCAGCTGTGGCACTCTATCAGCAGACCTGAAATGAGCTGAAGTTGAAAAATAAGAAAGGTACTTTTCACTTCAGTGTGTGTCTTTCTACAACAAGTAGGTATTGTGGATTGCCATTTGGATTAAAGGGACACTATAGTTACCAGAACAACTACAGTTTAATGTAGTTGTTTTGGTGACTGTAATCATTATCTGGAAGCATCTGCATGCAAACACTGCCTTTTCAGAGAAGAGGCAGTGTTTACATTGCCCCCTAGGAACACCTCCAAGTGGCCACTACTCAGATGGCCACTGGAGGTGCTTCCTTGGCCAGTGCTGCACAGTAGGCAGCACTGCCATTCAGCGTCTCCTTTTGGCAGGCCTAGTTGTGTCTTGGAAAAAATGGGGGTAATGGAAATCAGATATCAAACTGTGCTTTTTAATTATCTCCATTAGAACTGTGAGTTCCCAAAATTGTTTAATCCCTTTAGGATGGAGGCAATTGTACACGTTCTGTTAAACAAAAAAACAAACGTATTATATACAGTTTTGTTCAGGAGAAACTGGACTTTCATTTCACATCAAATATTTATATATGAAACGTCATTTAATATGAATATATTTCTAAAAAGGTTTGAGAAATTAAGACATTTTATTATTTTTTAAGTCTTGCATAGCATTTTAACTGTGAATGTCATAATATTGTTTGCTTTGACTGCAATAAATTACACATATTTGCAGGGGCGGACTGACAACGAGGGCTGGGCTGGGGATAAAAAGCAGCCCTGGAATTTTTTTACACCAGCCCTAACATTAATTGTGCCAACTGTGACAGATATACAGGTGGAAAAACACAAAAGATTTAAAATTATTTACCCAACGTTTCATCCCCAAAACTTGAATAGTCATTGACTGATAGCTGCTGCATGTCTAATTTAAATTAATCTTACTTTGTTTAGTCCTCAATTCTATGAGTGTACTCTGCGTTGGATATAGTTTGATACCAGGGAATGAAAGACTGAGAGAAGGGCAGGGTCCACTAAACTAATTATTTTTTTGAATAAATTCCAAAAATTAGGCTACAATAGTCAAGCTATCACTATGGCGAAGTTTGGATTTTTCAAATCTGCTATTTTGGTCTAAATTACGCAATTTAGATTTTCACTTCCTAAAATTAGAAATGTAGTGAATAACCCTTTGACAAACGTAAAACCCTTGTTACATTTATATACGTGTGTAATCTCCAAATGTGTATTATGTATGCATATGTCTATTAACATATGTGTATCATACTGATGTTTGTATGCGTATATATATATATATATATATATATATTATAACCATAATAATTTATAAGATTACGTGTGTGTGTATGTGTATATATATATATATATATATATATATACACACACACACACACAATTTGACAAATTAGTTTGAAATCTAGCAGCCAGCTAGAAAAGTTACGAGCCAGAGAAATCAACGTCAATTCTTAAAGGGACACTATAATCACCAGAACCACTGCAGCTTAATGTAGTTGCTCTGAAGTCTATATCCTGACCCTTAAAGGACCACTCTAGGCACTCAGACCACTTCAGCTTAATGAAGTGGTCTGGGTGCCAGGTCCTTCTAGGGTTAACCCATTTTTTTATAAACATAGCAGTTTCAGAGAAACTGCTATGTTTATGAATGGGTTAAGCCTTCCCCTAATCCTCTAGTGGCTGTCTCATTGACAGCCACTAGAGGCGCTTGCGTGCTTCTCACTGTGATTTTCACAGTGAGAGCACGCAAGCGTCCATAGGAAAGCATTGTAAATGCTTTCCTATGCGACGGGCTGAATGCGCGCGCAGCTCTTGCCGCGCGTGCGCATTCAGTCCAGGAGGAGGAGAAGAGGAGGAGAGAAGGAGGAGAGCTCTCCGCCCAGCGCTGGAAAAAGGTAAGTTTTAACCCCTTTCCCCTTTCCAGAGCCGGGCGGGAGGGGGACCCTGAGGGTGGGGGCACCCTCAGGGCACTATAGTGCCAGGAAAACGAGTATGTTTTCCTGGCACTACAGTGGTCCTTTAAAGCTTTTAAATGTAAACACTGACTTTTCAGACAAAAGCAGTGTTTACATTGCTGCCTGATGACACCTTTAGCGACAGTCACTCAGACGGCCTCTAGAGGTGCTTCCTGGGTCAGTGCTTCACACTGTGCAGCACCTACATTAATGTTCCCTATACGGATGCATTGATTCAATGCATCTCTATGAGAAGTTAAATTGGCGCAGTGGCATTTTGCTGTACATGTGCAATAATCTCCCAGCTATGAGGAAGCATTGGATTGGCTGAGATCGCCAAGATTGAGGATTTCAGCCATGGAGGTGGGGCCAGCCACAGCGTGGAAAAAAGGTGAGTAAAAAAAAACCAAAACCCTTTCCCATGTGATTAGAGGGAACACACACTTACTGACCGACTGAGACTCACTGGGGTCTAGTAGCACTACTTTTATCTCCCTACTCGGCTCCCTCTCGCGCACTGTTTAGTGAGCTGGGGGCTAGTGTGACATCATAACCCAGCTCCGTGAATCACTGCAAGCCGCGCAAGGGAGCAGAGCAGGGAGATTACAGCTCCTTCGCTGTGGCACTAAGTCAGCCGCCCGCCTCCCTCTGCTCTCCATTACCCAGCTGCTCCCCTCCGTCAGCTGCCCACCTTTTCTACCACAGCTCTCCATGGGCCAGCCACCACTCTCCCTCCCTCTGCAATGAATGAGCCGGCCGCCCAATTCCCTCTGTCAGCCGCCTGCCTTCCTCCCACAGCTCTCCATGAACCAGCTGCCCCCTCCCTCCTTCAGCAGCCTGCCTGCCTCAGTCCTCAGTGATCCCAATGCCTGCCTCTGCTATCAGGCAGCCGATCGCCGTGGGGGCTGAACATATGTTTTAAGCGCATTTGGCCTGTATTTGTGGGAGGGGGTTAAATTAATTCACTCCCCTATATAAGGGACACCCCTTACCTGACTCATATCGCTTGAGGTCAGCATCAGAATGATTTCCACTTCTGGGTCATCCAGACGCCATTTTACCTGATTACTCCATGAGGTTTTCTAAGCTGAGCTGTGTCAGGAATTCAGCCACAGGCTTTTCCGGCCTTCCACATTCTTTCTTCAATCTATCGCTGTGGATGGTGTCCAAGTGACTCACAAACCGTAAGTCGACCTACCCGTTACGCCAGGCATCAGTCCCACGGCACCATGCACGGGTCAGGTCCTCACTTTACTGCTGCATTTTGTCTAAGTCTGTTCTAAAACCATTGCATGTTCATGCATATCATTCGTTTAAATTCACTTGTTTATATCTGTCACTGGCTCATTTCGAGCATTAGCATACTTCCAAACGGGAACACATTCTGTTTCAATTGCCTAAACATACTAGGCAATTCTGTGCGTGCATTTCGAATCTCACTTTTCGTTTTGTTTCCCTGACATACCAGGCTCACGGTTCGTGCAATTTTCTACCAAACGGGAACTAGTTCATGCATTTACTATTGTACTACACACATGTTTCGTGCGTTTACAACCCACGAACAGAACTTTGGTTTGTTACAATGACTGTTATTAGCCTATTATGTTCACTTATTGTACATTGTCAAACAGGCACTGTTTGTTTCCCTGTCATACAATTATAATGCTGGGGAATAGCTCACGAACAATGTTTCACATAAACCACACTGACTCCTACAGGTCACTCGAAAAATCTCATGTTAACCTTGCATTTGGATTAACCCTTAAAGGACCACTCATTTTCCTGGCACTATAGTGCCCTGAGGGTGCCCCCACCCTCAGGGACCCCCTCCCGCCCGGCTCTGGAAAGGGGAAAGGGGGTAAAACTTACCTTTTTCCAGCGCTGGGCGCGGAGCTCTCTGCCTCCTCTCCGCCTCCGTTACGCCCCGCCGGCTGAATGCGCACGCGGCAAGAGCTGCGCGCGCATTCAGCCGGTCTCATAGGAAAGCATTTACAATGCTTTCCTATGGACGCTGGCGTGCTCTCACTGTGACAATCACCGTGAGAAGCACGCAAGCACCTCTAGTGGCTGTCAGTGAGACAGCCACTAGAGGATTAGGGGGAAGGCTTAACCCATTCATAATTATAGCAGTTTCTCTGAAACTGCTATAATTATGAAAAAATGGGCTAACTCTAGAAGGACCTGGCACCCAGACCACTTCATTAAGCTGAAGTGGTCTGGGTGCCTAGAGTGGTCCTTTAAGGACCAAACTCTGGAATAAAAGGGAATCATGATATGTCACACATGTCATGTATCCTTCAGGGGTTAAAGGGTATTTTACTATACAATCAGCATTTCTGACCCCTACTGGTCAACAGCAAAACTGTCTTCACATGTCATATACAATTACCAGCCAATATAAATTACACATAAGATTGTTTTAAACATAACCATAAACCATAAATTAAACTCCAACACGGGCTCAACTTCAGGTTTAATTCACAATAATTTACATTTCACATCAAGACTAACAGTGGTTCTATCAACACTTCCACCTACAGGTCTGTCAAGTACATTGATAATTTTCATGGGGTTTTTCATGGGGTTTTACAAACACCAAAACACTGACCCCTATAGGTCAACAGACAAACAACATTTCACATACCAATCAGTATCAACTACACTGCCAACTATAGGGCACTCTGCAGATCTCTAGTGCCCTTGCATTTTGCAACACCATGTTCACTGACCATTCAATAAGGCATACAACAATTCACATAGCAAGCAGTATATCAACATCTGTTATAAATACACATATTATTACACAGTAGCACACGCATCTGTATATACGTAACTGGTAATATGGTTCACATACATACGGCACTTAATGGGTTAAGATTGATACATATTTAACCAGTATGGATATTATGTTTAATATTTACATATCACGTCACTTTACTTTTCACATATACTGTATGTTTTAAGATAAGCTTGGTCTATGCCATATTTCCTTATGCCAAACGATTTTATCCATTCAGGTTACAGTTACTAATAAAAACCTATACGGATTGTCAGGTTCAATACCATACTACCAGGTACGTACACCTGCTCAGGTAGTTATCCATCTCTTACCTTCCCTGGAATAGTAATAGTGTACTGGCAATTGGGGTTCTAGGGCCCAATAGGTGTTACCCCCTTTTTTCTCTGCATTATGCTTCGGTTAGTGGTCCCGCGAGGCCAACACCCTGCCTCACACTCGGAGGCATACACCCCTCGGGCCACTCGTGAGCTAGCCGCCTCGCATTGTATCATAGAGAGGGCCTCACCTGTCACTCCCCTTCCTATTTTTCTGGTTACTGTCACCGAGAGGCCAACATCCTGCCACAACGTTCGGTGGCCACACAAAATCCCCTCGCGCCAAGCATAGATAGAGCCTCTCAAGCCACTTGGCAACTAGCAGGGCCTCACCAGTCACCAAAAAACACCAAGCCTAATCGTTTCGCCTTACGGCTTAGCTAGCAAGCCGGTACAAGACCCATGGGTACAAATATATAATTGCAATCTTTATTGTTATTTAAGTATTTCTCAAAAAGATGGTAAAGAATCACCTCTTCCTAGCACCCCGGCTAGAAGTGATACACCTTCATCTCTTACCTTCCCTGGAGTAGTAGTAATGTACTGGCAATTAGGGTTCTATGGCCCAATAGGTATTACCCCCTGTTTTCTCTGCTTTACGCTTTGGTTAGTGGTCCCGCGAGGCCAACACCCCGCCTCACACTCGGAGGCATACACCCCTCGGGCCACTCGTGAGCTAGCCGCCTCGCATTGTATCATAGAGAGGGCCTCACCTGTCACTCCCCTTCCTATTTTCTGGTTACTGTCACCGAGAGGCCAACATCCTGCCACAACGTTCGGTGGCCACACAAAATCCCCTCGCGCCAAGCATAGATAGAGCCTCTCAAGCCACTTGGCAACTAGCAGGGCCTCACCAGTCACCAAAAAACACCAAGCCTAATCGTTTTGCCTTACGGCTTAGCTAGCAAGCCGGTACAAGACCCCTGGGTACAAATAATAATTGAAATCTTTATTGTTATTTAAGTATTTCTCAAAAAGATGGTGAAGAATCCCCTCTTCCTGGCACCCCGGCTAGAAGTGATACACCTTCAAGCAGAGGAGATGTGGCTCCGACCTAAGGAGGCGACAAATACCCTACCCTGCCACAGCAAGGAAAGCAGAGTTATTCAAACTCCTCCATACATCAACGGACAACACGGAGGCAGGGGAAGGCCCAGCAACACCTACTCAGGTAACACCCAGGCCATGCTAGCCTCACTCATAAACTCATGAGCCAAAAAATTTACGACAGACTGGCAATCTCGAGTCGGTCACAGCCCTCACAAGGCTGGGCCTCACGCTACTGTACAACCAGCACCAACCGAAACTCGGTTACCTGGTACAATCAATTCTTGGTACAAGACATTAACCCTGCACATATGATCCCGGCACATTGAGGAAACAAGGCATAAATATGTATGATGATGTATCTATGATGGTCAGACCCAGGTATTCTAGGTAAATCGGGAACTGACCATCCCTTGGTTGTGTTGGCATTTGGAATATGTAGAGATGCTTATTTGTGCAGGTACCCATACAGAAGGGATTTTCTCCCAAACAAACGGACGAGCACTCTCAGGCTCCAGGTACCAGCACCTCTGAACTACCAGAGACAATTGGTATTAGTAGTTGCATTGCATATAGACTGTTGCATATATGTTCAAATCATTCAGGGCACATGACAAACCATGTGTCCCAATACAACTTACAAATAATGTACTCACCATCTGTACACACCAATGCATTTTCAACACTACTGACTCATCACCCTTCCAGACTTGTAGTAGATTTACTAAGGCTCTGGAGCTTCAAAGGGCTCCCATACAGGTATCATAAATAAACCCTCAAGGAATATAGCATGCCCTCACTTACAGTCAGCACAACAGAACCATTGGCTGTAAACACACTCATAGCCAAGATTTGCAGAGGGGTTTTTACTTGGGTTTTCCAATCTCCACCATTTACAGCATGGCGCCAAACACAAACACATTGGTATTGTCACAAGGGAATCTTCCCTTAAACAAAGACTAACCATAGACTTATTGGCACCACACACCTTCGCTACCCCAAGTCTCAACTCCCTCATACCCTCCGAGGAGTTTCCTTACTATACACACCATTGATCTACCTTTACAGCTATCACTCAAGCATGGGTTGAAGCTTGGTTAAGTAAGACCAATATAATCAACACAGTAAACGGCTACCATCTACCCTACAAACTGGCACTTACATGGCATAAAATGGGCAATCCTTTCCCCGCTAAAAGCAGCTGCTGTGGCATGGGGTAAATCATGGTCAGGGTCATCAATCCGTTGTTACTCAGACAACTAAGCACATGTCATATCATCAACAAATGCCACTCATCATCCATACGATCATGGTATTGCTGGGGAACTCACTTGGTTGGCCACTTACCACATTTCTTTTACTTTCATGTACCAGGCGGGGGTATACATCCCTGCCGACAATTGTCTCATTTATATTCCAGGCATGTTCATCATACGCTTCCTACAGCCGCCCATACAGTCACGGCCACTCTTTCGTTCCAGAGACAAAATCATGGATTAAACATACTCATGCAGCATAGCATGCACTATCCCACCTAGCACTTTCATCCCATACTTGTTGAACGCATAACACAGCTATTCACCTGGCTTTAAAGAATCTCATTGGAACACGACATAGCTCAATCGGTGTCATAACATTTCTCCTAGGTTTTGCTTCATTTTTTTGCCACCTTAAACTAAAACCATCTCACACACCATTAATTATATATTTTACAGGCATTCAACAACACAGGATAACCTATGGCCAAAACTACCATAACTTCATGCTGTCATACCAGACAAGAATATACTCAGAGGCTTTCAGGAATCCATCCCCCCACGTTCATCTCAGAGATTACCAATAGCCATCCAACTTTTCCATCCTTATCGGACCTATTAGAGCTACAACCATTCAATTATACTACCAAGTCGGCCATTAACAGCCATGCACACTGCCTTTTATGCCTTTCTCAGGCCAGAGAATCCACTACCATAACCACCACTCAGACAGATCATTGTCTTCAACAATCCCACGTATGTAAACACATATATCATTACCTATTGGCTCTACCACATTCCGAAACGAGTCAACACACACCAACAGTAGAGATAACATACTATCCTACCCACAACAAATGGTGTCCAGTTGCGGTCCTAGATTCCTACCTTCAAAATCCTTCAAGGAATTAAATACCGTAATGCATTTAAGGAAATGTCTGGTTAATTTGTATATATTGTTGACTGTATTAAATCTTTGATTATTCTTTTTGCCCTCTTTATTTACAGGCCTACCGTATCGTCGGTCTCGGCACACCACAACCGACTTGCTCCCTTTATACTATCCTACGCTTATGCTGGAACCTTACTCCATATACGGCTATTTGCCCCGAACACAAATATATATATACATATATATATATATATATATATGTATATATATATATATATATATATATATATATATATATATATATATATATATATATAATATATATAGAATAATACACATAAATTAATCTACATTTGTGCAAATATATAGATGCATAATACTCCCACAAATCACATAGATAAAGCAAAACTATTTTTGTTTAAATGAAATCTGTTATGTTAAATAAAATAAATAAATAAAAAAGATATAGACAGACACATGGATTTTTAATGAATGGATACTCACTGGCACACACAATGGCATGTAGTCACTAATGCCTACACATACACATACTGACATATACTCATCAACAGACACTGGCACACAAAGTAATGCTGCATCCCATTCAAACACTGGCACACAATCACTAATACATACATACTCCCTGACATACACACACATTGATCCATGCTGACACACACACTGATTCATACTGACACAAACACACATTGATCCATACTGACACACACACATTGATCCATACTGACACACACACACTGATCCATACTGACACACACAAACATTGATCCATACTGACACACACACACACATTGATCCATACTGACACACACACATTGATCCATACTGACACACACACACACCATACTGACACATTGATCCATACTGACACACACACACACATTAATCCATACTGACACACAAACACACACATTGATCCACACTGACACACACACACAACGATCCATACTGACATATTGATCCATCCATACTGACACACACACACACATTGATCCACACTGACACACACACGCATTGATCCATACTGACACACACACGCATTGATCCATACTGACACACACACACACACACACACACTAATCTATACTGACACACACACACACACACACACTAATCCATACTGACACGCACACACACATTGATCCACACTGACACACACACCGATCCATACTGACATATTGATCCATCCATACTGACACACACACACACACATTGATCCACACTGACACACACACACACATTGATCCATACTGACACACACACTACAAAAATACACACCAAATACACTCACAATTACACCCTCAAATATAAACACTCTAAGACTCAGTACAATTAAAATGAAATGCCTGGGTGCCTCTGCTCACTGAGCCTACCTTGCTCCTTCCCTCCAGCTCTCTGACCAGCCTCCCTGCCTGGCAGCACTTTAGACACAGGAAGCAAAACTTCGGAAGACCCGTGTGGGCTGCCCTGCTCTGCCTGATTGCCAGGTCACATGCTTCCTGTGTGTGAAGACTGTCAGGCAGGCACCAGGACTACCTCCCTCTCCTGCACTCACTCCAGGCTCCTGCCGGCTGTCTGACCTGTGCTCCCCAGTACCCCCAATGTTAGTGTGTGTGTACTGGGTGGGGGTAGGAAGGGCTGCTGCACTGTGCGGCCCCAAGTGCCACGGCCCACCAGGAAATTTCCCGGTATCCCGGTGGGCCAGTCCGGCACCCTGCTGACAACTCACAGGGCCCTCGGTCAATAGGAGATCAAGGGCCCCTCTCCTGGTGCAAGGTCTTTGTGCAGCTCTCACACAGATATTATGTTTGCGCTACCCAGCATGGCTGTGTAAGTCAACACTTCCACACCAGCAGGCCCCCCAAACACGGCACAATATACTTTAAGGGGTTAATCCAACCAAAAACAGTGTTTTAATAAAACATTGTTTTTGAATGGAGTAACCCTTACTAGCCATCCTTCCTACACTCACTCCAGGCTCCTTATGCCCCCGCATTCAAAATAAAGAAATAAAGCAAAATTAATTACACCCTTCCTCTGTGTTTGTTAGTGACATCACAAGCAGCATACCCCACATGTTCAACCATACATGTGTTTGGAGGCTACTTGTGTGGTTACGTGATTGGGATACTGCTTGTGATGTTGTGTTCCTGTATGTCAACATGTTGAATTAGAATTAATTGTTTGTTTTGTTTTCCCTATTGTACTGCGCTGCAGAATATGTTGGTGCTATATAAGTAACTGAATAATTGCGTTTGTGTGTGTATAATGAGGCTGTATGCAGTATTGCCATGCTGGGGATGCCTCTTGTGTTGTGTGTGTAGGGAGGCTGCATGTGGTATTGAATGTGTGGGAATGCTGTTTGTGGGATTATATGCATATAGTGAGGTTCCTTGTGGGTGTGCCTGTGTAGATGGAGCAGTTTGCAGTGTCATATGTGAGTGGAGAGGGCTGGTTGTGTTACAGAGTGTGTGTGGATAGGGGATGTTGTAAATGTGTGGGATAGGGACCATAGTAGGCGTCTGGGGGATACTGGGGCTGTAGTGTGTGTGTGTGTGTGTATGGATACTAGAGGATCTACTGTGTGGGGGTTACAGAGGCTGCAGTATGTGTATGGATAGTGGCTGCAGTGCATGAGGGGGGATATGGGCTGTAGTAGGTGCAGGGGGGCATAGGGACTGTAGTGGGTGCAGGGAGGCAGAGGAATCTTAGTGTGTGCATGCGGGGGGATAGAGGCTGTAGTGGGAGCAGGAGTGGTAGGGGTGGAATGGGGTGCTGGGAAGTATAGGTGCCGTAGTGGGTCCCGTGAGGGATAGGGATGAGAGGGATGAGGGTTGTAGTGGGTGCAGGAAGGCATGGGGTGAGGTAGGTACAAGGAGAGATAGATGCTGAGGAGTGTGCAAGAAGGCCTAGAGGCTGTGATAGGTACAGGGAAAGATATGAATGAGAGCGATAGGGCTGTTGTGAGTGAAGGGGGCATGGAGTCTGGGATGGTAAAGATGGCATAGGGGCTCAGATGGGTAAAGGGGGCATATGGGCTGTGGTGAGTGAAGGGGGGCATAGGGGATGTGGTGGGTGAATAGGGCATAGGGACTGGGATAGGTAAAGGGGGGCATAGGGCCTGGGATGGCTGAAGAGGGGCATAAGGGTTCAGATGGTTAAAAGGGGCATATGGTCTGGGATGGGTAAAGAGAGGCATAGTGTCATGGATGTTTGAAAGAGGTATATAGGCTGGGATGAGTGAAAGGGGGGCGTAGGGGCTGGGATGGGTAGAGGGGGGCACAGGGGCTGGGTAAAGGGAAGCACAGGGACTGGGTTAAGGGATCCACAAGGGCTGGGATGGGTGAGGGGACACAGAGGCTGGGATGGTTAAAGGGAGGACATGGGGCTGGCATGCGTAAAGGGGGATACAGGGGCTGGGATAGGTAAAAGAGGCACAGGGACTGGGATGGGTGAAGAGGGCATAGGGACTGGGATGGGTAAAGGGGGGCAGGGACTGGGATGGGTAAGGTGGGCATAGTGTCTGGGATGTTTAAAGGAGGCATATAGGCTGGGATGAGTGAAAGGGGGGCATAGGGGCTGGGATGGGTAAAGGGGGAACAGGGTCTGGGATGTGGGACACGGAGTCTGGTATGGGGAAGGTGGGCTCAGGGGCTGGTGTGGGTGAAGGTGGCACAGAGTCTGGGATGAGGTCCAGGGGGCACAGAGGCTGGGTAAAGTGGGCACATGGGGCTGGAATGGATAAAGTGGTGCAAAGGAACTGGAATGGTAAAAGATGCACAGGGGTTGGAATGAGTATAGTGGGCACAGGGGTTGGAATGGGTTTGTGCAATGAATGCAGAGTGTGTTTGTGTAGCAGATGCAGTGTGTATAGTGAACACAGACTGTGTTTAAGTAGTGGATGTAGTGTGTGTTTGTGTAGTGGATGTAGTGTTTGTGTGTACTAGATGCAATGTGTTTAGTGGATGCAGTGCCTGTAGTGGATGTAGTATGTGTATTAGACGCAGTGTCTGTGTATAGTGAATGCAGAGTGTTTGAATGTGTGGTGGATGTAGTGTGTGTACTGTGAATACAGGATGTTTGTGTAGTGAACGCTGTGTGTAGTTAATGCAGAGTGTGTGTTAGTGTAGTGAATGCAGTTTGTGTGTCAGTGTAGTGAATGCAGAGTGTGTGTTAGTGTAGTGAATGCAGTGTGTGTGTTAGTGTAATAAATGCAGAGTGTGTGTGTGTGTGTTTACTAGTGTATGCATGTAATGTAATGAGAGTTACTCCCCCCTCCCGGTTTCTTACCTGGTCCAAGGAGGTGGGAAGATTCCATCCCTGGTGGTCCGGTGGCATGGTGGGGCCCAGCGGTCTGCAGGAGCACTTTACAGATCTTCCCTCTCTCTAACTCCCGGTAACCCGTGGCAACGCTCTAACGGCTGCACGTCTTGCGGGAGATAGACAGAGGGAAGATCTGTAAAGTGCTCCTGCAGTCTGCTGGGCCTCCTCTGCAAATACAGGGAGCCGGGGGGGGGGGCAGGAGGCTCGCGGCTGCACATATATATAGCGATTATTTCTATATCTATGTGCAGAGAGTAATTGTGGGGCCCTGGACTGCCAAAGCAGTCCGTGTCCCCCAGGACCACCGGGCCCGTGACAACCATCATGGTTGTCACCCCCTGATGGCGGCCCTGGGAATGGGTATAGTGGACACAGGGGATGGAATGGGTATAGTGGGCACAGGAACTGGGATGGGTATAGTGGGCACAGTGGATGGAATGGGTATAGTGGGCACAGGAACTGGGATGGGTATAGTGGGCACAGGAACAGGGATGGGTATAGTGGGCACAGTGGATGGAATGGGTATAGTGGGCACAGGGGATGGAATGGGTATAGTGGGTACAGGAACTGGGATGGGTATAGTGGGCACAGTGGATGGAATGGGTATAGTGGGCACAGGAACTGGGATGGTATAGTGGGCACAGGAACTGGGATGGGTATAGTGGGCACAGTGGATGGAATGGGTATAGTGGGCACAGGAACTGTGATGGGTATAGTGGGGATGGAACGGGTATAGAACAGGTATCGTGGGCACAGGGGATGGAACGGGTATAGTTGGTATAGTGGGCACAGGGGATGGAATGGGTATGGTGGGCACAGGGGATGGAATGGGTATAGTGGGCACAGGGATGGAATGGGTATAGTGGGTACAGGAGATGGAATGGGTATAGTGGGCACAGGGGATGGAATGGGTGTAGTGGGCACAGGGGATGGAATGGGTGTAGTGGGCACAGAAGCTTAAAATAAATATTTACATACCTGTCTGTCAGGCTTCAGCAGATTCTGGAGGAAAGGACAGGACAGGAAGCGGAGCTCCTGTGTGAGGGGGAAAGAGACGGGGCCCAGGAGAGCCCGGGCCCCGCCTCTTCCCATTGATTTCATTACTTTAAGTTTGAAGGTAATTTTTTATTTACAAATATTTGGAACTGCTATGGGGGCGGTTATGGCTCCCTCATATGCTAACATCTTCATGTCATGGTCTGAGCAACAGTATATTTTTTCCAGATATAAAAATAAAATACTGAAGTACTTTAGGTTTGTGGATGATATCCTCTTTTATGGACTGCATCAGAAGAATAACTAGAAGAGATGATTCAGCAACTTAATAAATTGCCTACTTCAATAAAATTTACCTTAAATCACAACAGTGATCAAATTCAATCCCTAGATGTCTTCTCTGTTCCTCAGAGTTCTACGCTATAATAGTGATACTATACAGATGGACATTCAACTTCAGGACATGAAGCGACGGTTTCTAGACAAAGGTTATGCCCCCCACACACTTGATATCGCAGAACAGAGGGCTAGAGAGCGATTTAACTCACCATACTCGGAAGGTGCCGCCAAAGCCAAGGAGACACATCTCTTCCTCCCCATGACTTACCATACAGGGACATTGAAAATAAAGAACACAATACAGAAGCATTGGGATATGTTACAGGCTGACAACAGCCTTCCTTTGATTTTTCAGCAACGTCCCATTATCAGTTATAAGAGAAACCATAACCTCAGAGACTTATTAGTCTGAAATGATCCCACACTATGCTATATGAAAAAGGCATGGATTAAAAAGAAGGGATGTTTTAAGTGTACTGGATGCGTGACCTGTAGCCATATGTTGTCAAGCAGTTCATTCGCTCATCCCCACACTGGAAAACGCATACCGATTACACATTACATCACATGTACCACAGATCATGTCATCTATATGGTGACATGTCCCTGTGGATTGGCATATGTCGGGAAGACAGACCTTACTTTACGTGACAGGATTAGAGGTCATCGTTCGGGGATAATGACTGCATATCGTGACCAAGCAACGGAAAAACCAGTGGCTAAACACTTTTTAGCTATGCAACATCATTTGCCCACGCTTAAATGTATTGGCATTGATCATGTTCCTCCTTTGGACCGTGGCGGAGACAGATCTAAAATTCTTTTACAGAGAGAGACTTACTGGATCCATTATTTGGACACTGCAGCCCCCAAAGGCTTAAATGAAAATATTGTGTATTCCATGTTTTTGTAAATGTATCTTGTTTTATAGTTTGTTTTTTAAGTTAGTAATGTGGGATAATAGTCCTGGACATGTTGGTTATTATACGTGGTCCATGGTCTTTTATTGAGATTTCGCATTTTTTATACAGTCATATTATTTTGCTTATTTTTCTTTATATTTGTTTTACATATTATTTTTTATACATATTTGAATATATATTTTCCATATCTTTTACTTTTTAAAATGTTCCTATATCTTCCAGGGCCCTATTGCGGGCATTATGGGTTTTGTCTAGCCATCCTATGGTATAATACACACTATTTGGCTGATTGATAGTCCAATACATGTGATATTCCTGCTAGCCTTCCTGCCCAATGACTTCAATATTCATATAAGTCCCAACTGTATTAGGGTATATATCATTCATATGCTTGTGTGTAATATAGGGATTTCCTGTTTATGTATGGAGCTATAGTTAACCTTTGATCATCATACTTAATTTATTTCGTGTTATCTATCTTTCCCTGTATCGTGTGGTCCTTGGTACATATTATGTATGCATAATTAGGCTTTTAGCATATGTCATTAATATGCTGGTGTGCCTTTAACATGTAATTTCTTAGATTATTTTGCCACTAAACTGGCTCTTTGCATTGTTCCCTATTATAGATCATCCTTCTGTGTTTCATATTATTTAACATATAATGTATGTATGTAGCAGTCAATGCTACATTCCAATAGTCGTCTTTTTTTAGTGATAATATAGGTTTGTTGTCACACTAGGATCATCTATATCTTTTGTTTACAACATGTTATACTTGTTTTTTCTTTTAGATATGTTTTATTTATCGTGATCAGTATTTATTTGTTTATAATATCATTATGTTTTGTCTATGACCGATTTTTGTAACATGTAAATTGATTCATGTTATATGTTCTAGCATATTGTACTATATAACTGTAACCTTGTTATTCATATATCATTATTTTCTTATTTGAATACGCTAGATTCGTTTTCGAGTAGCCTTCACATGCTTTTTTCTCACTTAGCCACCACACACGAGATTCACGGTTTGATCCTTTTCTGTCATGTGTCATTCTGTCATGTGTCACAGTCTTTCACATTCACTGGTTTTCATTCTACTCTCATTTATTTCTTATTTTATTCGGGCACTATTTGCCATGATTATTTTCTTTCAATACCATATAGATAACCTTCCTCCATAGTTGTCTTCGTACACCCAATTGTCACTTTTTTAACAGTCTTGTATACTGTCACTATGGCAACCACACAAACCCCGCCGTGTGTCTAGATGACGTGACATCACCAGCGGCTTTCATTCACTTCCAGGTGGTAACGGGCAGAGACACTTTACTTCATTGATTGGTAAGTGTTACTTTTTATATTTCATATATAAGCACATTTATGATTTGTATTCAGTGATCTTGAAAAAGACCCGGCAGGGTCGAAACGTCGGTCGATTTCTGTATACATCCTATGCATTAATAAAGCACTATTTTTCACCTATATGAAGACCTGTGAGTGCATCCCGTTTTTGAATTTTCTGTATATTGGACGTCAGTGGATACAGCACCCAGGCAAGATATCTTTATTTTAAATGTAAGGAAAGTGCCAAGCATCTACTTTTTATTATATATATATATCATATATAAGACCTGGGAGTTCTAGTCCCTCTGCTGTTCTATGTTCATTCACACCCGCTACAGAGGAAGAGGTTTCTGATCTGCTTCAGTCCTTTCGCCTCACCACCTGCTCCCTTGATCCTATTCACTCACATCTCATCCGTACTCTTATCTCCTTCTCTTGTTTTGCCTCTCACTAAAATTCTCAATCTCTCCGTCTCCTCTGGCATATTTCCATTACCTTTCAAACATGCAACTGTAACCCCGATTCTAAAAAAAAAAAAAACCTAATCTTGACCCTATCTCGCTACTGTCTTTTGCATCCAACATCCTTGAAAGCCTTGTATATGTGAGATTGACAGACTTCCTCAAGTCCAATTCTCTGTTCCACCCACTTCAGTCTGGTCTCCGCACTCAGCACTCTGTGGAAATGGCTCTGACAAAGTATCAAACGATCTACTCATTGCAAAATCTCATGGTCACTACTCTATCCTAATTCTCCTTTACCTTTCCGCTGCTTTTGATACTGTTGATCATAAACAGCTTCTTCTCATCCTCCGTAATCTCAGTCTACGAGATATTGCTTTCTCCTTGTGCTCCTCCTACCTCACCCAGCGCACTTTTAGTGTCTCTTTCTCTGGTTCTGCCTCTTTCTCCCAACCTCTCTCTGTTGGTTCAGTCCTTGGTCCCCTACTGTTCTCGATCTATACTGCCTCCCTTGGTAAGCTCATCAGATCCTTTGGCTTCCAATATCACTTCTATGTGGATGACACGCAAATCTACCTGTCCTCCCCTGCTCTCTCCCAGCACCTCTTGACTAGTGTCTCTGACTGCCTCTCTGCTGTTTCTAACTGGATGGCTTCCCACTTCCTTAGGCTCAACTTGTCCAAAACAGAACTTCTGGTCTTTCCTTCCTCAAGTGTTGCTACCCCTGTTTCTGTCTCCCTCCACATTAATGGTGCAACCATCAGCTCCACCACGCAGGCTCGCTGCCTAGGTGTTCTCCTTGACTCTGACCTCTCCTTCACCCCTCATGTCCAGTCGATGACCAAATCCTGCCGCTTTCATCTTAAAACCATTGCTCGGATCCACCCCTACTTAATGCCAGATGCAGCTAAGGTGCTGGTCCATGCCACTGTCCTCTTTTGCCTTGACTACTGCAATCCGCTTCTCAAAGTTTTAATTCAGAAAAGTTCACGTTGCAATAGCAATTTTTTCCGAACACCCCTCTCCGCAATGGTGGCACATGGTCCATTGCCATCAATTTCAAAGATGGTAAAATCAAAAAATATTTAGTAAATAGTAAATCTGGTACTGTCTCCTGACATTGGATTGTTTTTTGATGCGTTCTCTCAGGGGGAGATCAGTTTTGCCAATGCACGCTAAGCCACATGGACATGTTAATTTTTATACTACAAGGTCTGTAGTGCTTATATATTATACCTTTTATCGGTATGTGTATGTGTGAACCATTTTCCAGGTGCCATATGACTGCAAGTCGCACATTCCAGGCATCTAAAGCACCCATGATTTTGTTGTGCTTGGAAGTGCTATAACAGTGGACTGGATCAGTATTTACCAACATGTTCCTTGAGACGTCTACTTTTTCTATAGCACATCATAGGTGGTTCTTGAAATCCTTCTGGTAGTGAAGAATCAGCATCTTCCAGCTATTGTTAACAATCCTTGTGTTTGTAGTAGGAGATGTGATGCATCCCTGATTTTTGCCCATGTTCTTAAAGGTACATGAAGTATTGTTTCCTTAAATCCACATTGTAGTAACAACATTTTGATCTGTGCATTAGTTGCATCTAATTTGTTCCTGAAGACACATAGAAATTGTGAATAAGGCAAAGATGCCTTTAACACATTTGGGTGAAAACTGCTTGTGTGTAAGTATTTCTGTCAATAGGCTAGTAGTAGAGGATAAACCTGTACATCCATAAAATCAACAATATCCAGGTTGGCTGTCACCGTCAGTTCTATATTTGAGGTTGCTGTATTAATTATACGTACCATGTTCTCAGCCGTTGTCATATCACCTTTAATGATCATAAAAATATAGAAACATAGAATGTGCTGGCAGATAAAAGCCACCTTCTGCTGTCCCCTTTTTGGGAGGGACTTGGACTCATTGAGCCACCGAGTCCGTGGATTAGAGATGCCGGTCTACAAATTAGTCCAAGGCAAGAAGGATGCCACACCTCACCTCAGTGTTGTGACTACCTGTGGATGCCCTCCAGCACAGCACCAGCACCAGCACTTTCCAGACATGAGAGTTGGTTGAATGGTGACCCTATGTGGTTGAGAAGCATATCACCCAACATAACATGTCCTCTGCATCTCCTGGACCCCAGCTTACCTATAGTCAATAGCTTTTTGTTTATTTTTATTACTGATATGCTACTGAACAACGGAGTGCTTATCATGCTTGTGGTATCCAGTATCGCTCAGTTTTGCTGTGCTTCAACTGGAGTTGAAGCACAGCATACCTGAGCGATACTGGATACCATAAGCACTCAGTTGTTCAGTTGTTAACTACTCCTTAAAGAGACACTCCAGGCACCCAGACCACTTCTGCCCATTGGAGTGGTCTGGGTGCCAACTCCCACTACTCTTAACCCTGCAAGTGTAATTATTGCAGTGTTTTTTTTTTTTTATAAACTGCAATAATTACCTTGCAGGGTAAACTTCACCTCTAGTGGCTGTCTAGTAGACCGCCACTAGAGAGCACTTCCTGGTTTCTAGCACAGGTAATCTATGCTAGAGCGTCGCTGGACGTCCTCACACTATGTGAGGACCTCCAGCGTTGCTCATTTCCCCATAGGAAAGCATTTTTAATGCTTTCCTATGGGGAGCTCTAATGCGCATTAGGTCTCCCCGGCCAGGGGGCGGTATCAGTCTTGCCCACCGGCGGAGGAGGAGGAAGCAGCGACGTGGGACATCGTCGCTGCCTCAGGTAAGTTACTGAAGGGGTTTTCACCCCTTCAGTAAGCGGGGTTTGGGGGGGTGAGAGGGAGAGGGGAACTGCAGTGCCAGGAAAACAGATTGTTTTCCTGGCACTGGAGTTTCCCTTTAAGCTTAGCATACCTGAGCGATACCAGACAATACAAGTATGATAAGCATTCAGTTGCTCTATCCATTCTAGCTGGCTTTTTTTCCCGGGGACTCTTCCAGCAAAGTACTGAATAATCTATCCTGTGATGTGACCCAGAGATTCATCAGTGCACTATCTATCTTAAGAGTCCATTTAGGGATCTGCAGTAGTATACTGGACGCTATTCCTTATCCACCATTTAAGCCTAGAACCTGTTTTTTGGGGGGTTATCTACTTCAGATTTTATATACTTTACACTATATAGGTTTATTCAAGCCGGGTTTTTTTTGTTTTGTTTTTTTTTTACTCTTTGATACTGATGCCCTGAATCTATCAGGATACAACTGTGTGCTCAGTTACCTACATTTAGGTGCTATCAGAGACTATCATAATAGGGGAGAGCAATTTCTTATGCTATCCACTGTCAGTTTTCCCGATCATGACTATTTCATCTGGGGTCTGCTGTGGACTTCCCAGATACTCTCTAACAAGCCATACACCTATTTGATCCTGCTGTACTTAGATCCACACAGACAGATTTACATTACTTTGAGCTTGACTAGTTATAAGATATACCCATTCTGTTGCCACTTGGCCAGTATGACTAGGGTTACCTTACTGTATCTACCTATGTATACACTGTTTATCTCCCCTTAGATACGGTTTCCACTTTATCAGTATCACTATTTGGCTATTTCGTCATTAGTACACTTTGTACATATCAGATCCAGCAGTTGGTCCTATTTTTATACTTACTATCACCTGGTGTCTGGGATATTTACATGTGTTTATCCAGTATTGGACAATAAAGTTTTTTATTTTTATTTTCTATGCATATGTATATTAGGCACTATATGCCAATTACCTTTACTCAGTAATTTCCATTAGGGTAATAGGACTAGAATCGGGTATGCCTCTTTGCAGACCTGTTTCAAGCCCTCTCTATTATCGCTTTTCTCTGGGTTGGGCCATGTATTACCCCACAACCACTACAAATTTGGTGGGAGCTTCTCTCTCCAGTTTTGTATATCCTATCCTGTGTTGCTAGTCAAATTTTTATTGTGATCCAAGTACTGAATAACAATTATGTGAATTGTGTTTCGAATAATCCATCTATTCGAAAGAAAACAAGATAAAAAAAAAAAAAAAAAGTTTTCTTAAATCAAGGAAGAATGAAAATGGAAGTAACTTGGAAGATAGAAATTCATAAAATAATGTGTACAGTAAACATGCACAAACACACACTCCTCTTACTGGACTTGAAAGCAGAGCATTTTGAGATAGCTTAGGAGAATGCCAACCAGGAACTTGCACTGTAATAGTATTTTAGTTTTGTGATAAGAGCCTATCCCCTTCCACAGTAATCTACGGTTGTATATAGAGTTATTGTTTGTAATGGTACATCAAAGACCTCCAGTGGTAAGCTTTCAAACATAGAAGAACTAGTTTTTGTTTTATTTTTTTATTTTTTATTTTTATAATTTGTTTATTTCATTTTTTCTTATATAGCCATTCAAGACATTACCATCAACATTAATGATATAGAAAACATGAATAGTGTTGCCATCTACCACCATTTAGATAAAAAAATTTAAATTTAAATATATACTCAGTACTGTTGCACACATATTAGCCTTTGTGATATAAGAGCTTCTTCCCCTTTTCATTTTCTACTAAATTATGTTCTAAATCTAGATCAAATGCCATATTGGAAAAGAGGAAAAAAAGAAAGATCAGTCTACATGTCTAAAAATTTTTATCAAACCTCCCTCTAAAAATAAAATTCCTATTATCTATCGTATAAGACAGCTTAATTCACTATTAATTATTACTCAAATTGGGTAGATGGCATTCCAAACTTCATTAATATGATATACATAACAAACATAAAAGACAAACTTTTGTTTTTATGCATTGCAAACTCTTCTTGGGGTATTTCAGTGGCACCTCTATTTCACTACCTTAATATACTAAACAGATAAAGATGTAAGAGAAAGAGAGAGACTGATCTAATTACTTTAATTTTATCCAGAGTTTATTCTGGCCATACTCTCCACTTTTTCTTTCCAAAAATTACTAACGTCTCTAATTTTAATTGACTGGTGTCCAAGAGCCTCCATATTTAATTGATATTGGACTTGAGAATATAATTGGGCTTGTGTAAAATTTGCACTACTCTTCCAATTCCTTGCAATGATTATTTTTATTGCTGCTACAAAATGGACATATATAAATTTATCCTTGAAAAGGAGTGATTGCAAATTTAAGTGAAATAAACCATTATGATGACCCCTGGGGATTTTTATTTCTGTAATATTCTCCAGTGAATCGAAAGCCATATACCACAGGATTTTCACCTTACTACACTCCCACCATATATGTCCAAAGGTCCCCTCTTTTTCGTTGCATCTCCAACAAATTGGAGAATTGGAGATATACATTTTGGCTAGTCTGGTAGGGACTAGATACCAGCGATTCATTAATTTAAACAATACTTCGAGAAGGTTCAGACAATGGATTATCTTACTTGTTTGATATAGTACTTGATCCCATTCAGACTTAAAAATCTGTACATTTAACTCTTTACTCCATTTTTGGATATTTACATTTAGCTTTGGAGCTTCAATTTGGAGGAGAGCAATCCTTGCCTTTGAGACTATTTGCGGTACAGTCTCATTTTTTAATAAAACTATCAGGTTTTCTATGCCCACTGTAGGTCGATATAACAAATATTGTTTGATAAAACTTCCAATTCTTAAATAATTATACCACTCCTTCCAGGGTAATGAAAATTCGTGCATCAGATTTTCAAATGATTTAATTTTGTCGCCCATTATTATTTGATTTATAGAATCAATACCTTTCCTTATCCATTCCCCTAAATTTAGATCCTTCATCCTTAATTGGATAATACTAAGGTTAAAATTTCCCAATATTTTATTACATAAACCGCTATTAATCCTCATCTTTTCCCACTCCATTAATATAGATTTCAAGCATGTATTGGAGGAACAGACCTTTTTGGTTCTTTCATCTTGTTTAGTTAACCAAATCAAATGATGTAAATTTTCCATTTCTGTCGTCTCCAATTCTAGTTGGTACCAACCTACTTCCTCTGAACTTAATAATTGTGTCTTATATATATGGAACATCATATTTGCTAGATACGTTATAGTAATATTTGGAAAATTTATCCCTCCTTTCCTAATCTTCTGCATCAAAAGTTGTTTATTCATCCTCGGTCTTTTTCCTTTCCATATAAAATTATTTATATCTCGTTGAATCATAGATAACCATGGTTGTGGCATTCTCAAGGGGATCATACGGAATAAATAAGACCATTTAGGTAATAAATACGAATTAACCAAATTAATTCTGCCCCACCAAGACAGTTCAGTTTGTCTCCATCTCTTTAAAGACTCATGTGTCGATCTAAATGTTTTCAGAAAATTTACTTGGAGCGTATCTTTAACATCATCAGTGAGAATTATACCCAGATACATTAACAAATTTCTATTACAATTAAATTTATATTTATCTTTAATCTGTTTAATAAAATCTCTGGAAATATTTATTGCTAAAAAAGTGGATTTAGTTACATTTATTTTATAATTTGAGATCAGACTATATTTATCTATTTCTGCCATCAGTGCTTTAAGCGATTCAACAGGGTCGGTTAGGGTCAATATCAAATCATCTGCATATAGATTTAATTTAAATTCTTTTTCTCTAAGTTTAAATCCTTTAATTTGAGGGTTATCTCTAATTTTAATGGCTAAGATCTCCATTGTCATTATATATAAAATCGGCGACAAAGGACAACCCTGTCTCGTACCATTTTTAAGTGTAAACCACTCTGCGCATATGTTTGGGGCCACTGTTCTTGCTTTAGGACCTTCATATAATGCCAAAATAGCATTTAGCATCCTTCCCTGAATTCCGAATTTTTCCATCGTTTTCCTTAAAAAATCCCAACCGACCCTGTCGAAAGCCTTCTCGGCATCGACCGCCAATACAAATAAAGGTTTATTACTTCTTCTAGATACATCTATCAGATCCAATAATCTTCTAGAGTTATCTACTGGATCTCTACCTTGTACAAAACCAATTTGATCATTTTTAATTATATTATCCATTAAACCTCTTAATCTATGAGCCAAAACTGAAGAAAAAATCTTAACATCTGTATTGATTAAGGAGATAGGTCTATAATTTTCTACCTTTAGAGGATCTTTGTTATCTTTAAGAATTGGAAGAATATTTGCACTCAACATTTCTGTAGGAAATTTACCAACTGATACAATTTCGTTAAACATGTCTGTTAGGTGGGGTACAATAAGTTTTTTAAATGATTTATAAAATATATTTGCGAAACCATCTGGGCCTGGCGTCTTATCTAGTTTTAATTTATTTATTACTACCTCTACTTCCTGAGCTGTAATTAAAGTATTTAGCTTATTAGTTTGTTCTATTGTAATCTTAGGAGTATTAATTTTACTCAGATAGACCTCCTCGTTGGTTATCGAGGGAGTTAAATTATACAGAGCCTCATAGTACTTATTAAATCTCTCCCCTATTTTTTTTTGGGTCCAGATATACCCCGTCTTCATCCTCTATCTTTACTATTTTATTGGATCCAATTTTATCTCTTAATTTTTTTGGTCAGAATTCTATCAGCTTGATTTCCCTTATAGTAGTAATTGGCTTTGAGTTTATTCCTAATTTTTACATTCTTTGCTATAAGAAAATTATTAATTCTATTCTGAATACTTTTTAGCTCATCTGCATTTTCTTTAGAGGGAAACTGCTTGTTCTTGCTTGCAGCCTTTTTCAATTCGTTTTGTAATACCATGAAAGATCTATTATTTGCTACTTTATATCTTGTTTGAATACTTATTATATTGCCTCTCATGGTAGATTTAAAAGCACACCAGTTATTTGTATATGAAGTATCATTTGGATCATTTTCAAGAAAGAAGGTTACTATTTGTTTTTCCATTATATCAAGATTGATCTTAGATTTTAATAAATTTTCATCCAAGCGCCAGGTATCACGACCAATCCCGATCCACTGATTCTTCATCTCCCACATATTAATGATCAGACCAAGTATTATCAAGTATCTTAAAATATTTAATATTCGTCAATGCGGTCATATTTCCCCAAACCATATCTATTCGAGAATACGAAAGATGTACCCGTGAAAAAAACGTATATTCCAATGAATTAGGATTGGTCGTTCTCCAAAGATCAAAATAATCAAAATTAATCATGTTTCTCTTAATAGATTTTGCCAGTTTATCTGTTCTTTTTTGATGTAATAGTATTGAAGATGTCTTCTTATCTAATATCGGATCCAATACACTATTAAAGTCCCCAGCCACCAAACATGTGCCTATTTTGACAGATTCCATTAAAGTTAAGACCTTTTTTAAGGTTGGAGCAGGAAAGTCATTAGGCAGATATATATTAGTCAATGTATAGGATATCTCATTCAATTTACAACAAACTATAACATATCTACCTTCCTTATCTTTAATTTGATGAATTATATCCACTTTTAATGAGTGGGAAAATACTATTGCTACTCCTCTTTTTTTTTCTCCACTTAAAGAAGCATGTATCATTATAGGGAATTTTGAACCACCCCAGCCCTGACTATCCATATCCAACCAGTGAGCCTCTTGAAAAAAAGCCCACTTCCACTTTATTTCTTAACATATAATCATAGATTAAAGATT
The DNA here is from genome assembly GCA_933207985.1 of Pelobates cultripes. Lineage (NCBI taxonomy): Eukaryota > Metazoa > Chordata > Amphibia > Anura > Pelobatidae > Pelobates > Pelobates cultripes. The sequence goes on along the minus strand of OW240915.1, from coordinate 294,486,563 downwards.
TTTTGGTTAAAGAATTAAGGCCTTGGACATTAACTGAAATCATCTTTACCATATTAAATCAAAACTCATTGTTTCCACTGACCCCAAGAGAGCTGCAATGCATACACATACAACACAAAAGGTCCATTGAACATAGACCCACAAAAACCTTATGGGAAAAACCCCCAGTCTGGCCCAACACAGCCTGGCTCCCGAAAGGTTTCCTCTCGGCATACCACTCCAGGACCATCTGTGTCCTCGTGAGATGGTGTTTAGATTCACCATATCACGGAATTTGTGTCAACAAAAGAGATGACACTTGGTGGGGCGGTATGAGGAGAGTAACCGAAAATCTTGTTCCTTATTTTTAAGAAGACTCTACCATCTCCTATAGTTGCACAGAGGAGAGAAAAAAAAACAAAAAACTTATTTACAACCTAGATTCCCTGATAGTTATGAATATATTATCACTGACAGTTTATGTGGTGCTATTATTTTAAAAGATCTATCCAATTGGTTATAGAATATCTACCATTCTTCTTAGATAACTTACTATTACTACCCAACCAGTTGTGTGTTTGTGTGACAATATTTACAAATCTATCTAAGTATATCAAATCCTACCATGTGTTTTAATCCTATGATAATTATATATTTTTTTTTTATTTTCGTGAATAATTTATCTTCCTACTGTATATAGATAATCTTCCGTGATTCTTATTTAAATTACCAGAATCTCCTAACACTTTATCAATTTCTGATGCAGTGTGTAAAAATTGCATCTCTTTACTGTGTTCAAACTATCTAATTTTATAAATTTACTCAATCTATTTACATATTTTCTCCTTTAAAGTATTAACACTTAACTTCCATCTTAACATGTGAAAAAATAAACCCACCATTCACTTATTATTAACACTTATTCCTAACCTTTTGCCTATCTCCATCCTTTACTTATTAGCTAACTATTAGCACCAATCCAGCTGAAAGGGGAAAAAAAAAGAAGAGATAAATAAAAGATAAACAGAACTTGAATATAATTCTAAATGTTCCTTTACGTCCAAACAGCTGCGAACTACGGAGCATCTTCAGTTTTTGATTATTATTCCAAAATCATATAACACCCGTTATAGATTGATCTTCCATCCATTTTCTCAAAGAATCCAGAGTAGTAAATTTTTCGTTTTTTTCTCTCTAGAAGATCCTGAGGCATTTAGGAAATCCCCATATATATTTAACTTCTTTGGCTCTTAATATGGATAGTTCCTGGCTAAAGCTTTTCCGCCATGCTCTTGTATGGTAAGATAAATCAGGAAAAATCTTCAAGTTCTTAAATCTCTCTTCTGTGACCGGATTATTTCTCACAGAACTCATTATTTGGTTTTTAGTATAAAAAGACTGTAATTTAACAATTACATCTCTTGGTAATGATTCTGCCACATTTCTAGGTCTGGGTAACCTGTGGTATCTCTCTAATTCTGAGACTTGAAAACCAGCTTGAGGTAATATTATTTAAAAGTATTCCATCAACAAAATTTTCAGTAAAGAATCATTAATTTGTTCAGGGATATTACGGATTCTTATATTGGTTCTCCTAGAACGATCTTCCAAATCATTTAATTTGTCCTCCAATGATTCTACCTTGGTTTGTAGGTCTGTTATTACTGACTCTATGTGCACATTTTTTAAGTCTGTTTGCATCATCTTAGATTCTATGCATTCCAATTGGAGTTTCATATCTCTTATGTCGTTTTAAATCTAATGATCCTTTTTGGATATCTTCTTTAATATTATTCTGTAGTTTCTCCAGGTAATTAATTAAAATCTCTTCAGTTAGAGGTTTACCTACTTGTGCAGTGTGAGAGGGATTAGAGTTAGATTTGGGGGGAGGGGAGTTATCCTGAATTTCAGAATTCAGTTGGAATTTGTTTGGAGGTGGGGAGAAATATCCTGATAACCTTTTATCAGTAATGGGGTCTTTTTTTTTCCTTTCCTCCTGTGGCTTTCTAGTTGCCATTTTATTTTATATGAAAGGTCTTCTATACTTGTTGCTCTTCCCTTTTCTTTCTTATTATTTTTCTCAGTTTTCTTAACGTTTTTCTTTTCCTTTTCTTTCCTTTTTTCCTTTTCTTTTCTTTTCTCTACCTTTTCTCTCTCTGTTCTTTGCAGTTTTTCTTTTTTTTCCTTCAAGCAGACCTTGCTCCTTTTTTTTTTCTCCTTTTTCCCCCTTTTTTTTCCCTCCCTCTTCTCTTTTTAGAAACTCTCTTTTTCTTTAGTTATTAAATCTTTTTCTCCTTTATCCCACTCTTTCCTTCTCATTTCTTCACTTTTTTTGATTGCAAAGCCACAGAACTTATCCACAATATTTGTAGTTCAATTACTCAATAATGTTTTGAGGCTCCGCTCCTCAGCTTCTCAAAGTTCACAGAAGGAAGTATTTACAGTAGTTTCTATTAACTATTTTCCACTCTCAACCACTCTCAACCCCCTTCTCTCTATTACCCTTCTCAAATGCAATGTTATTCTGTTCGTTTTAATTATATCAGTAGTACATGTCAGTAGAACATAAAATCAGACTTATCTTATCAAGCCTGTATAACCGGCTTATATGTCGCGAAAAACTTCTCTTCGCACCGGACCGCCAGTGCAACTCCGAATGACCCGCACAATCTACTACGGAGGGAGTTGAAATCCAAAGTCTCATCCACCCGGTTTTGCTCTCGGTCAGCTCCGGCTCTCGGTCGCTCAAGCCAAGCCATGCTCACCCGGCCCGCCAGGGAGAAAAAAAACGCCGCCGGCCACTCTCCACCATACCGCCCCTCCCCTCACGTAGACACGCTCCCGCCTACGTCATCACGCCCTCACATGATCTAGTTTTTGTTTTATAATGGTCAAGTACACATCTTATTTAACATTTATCTTCCCAGGTAACATTTTGTTAACATTTAGTTTTTTTAATCATTGATGTAATACAAGATCAGGTCAAACACAGGTCCGCCTAATTTTTCCAGGAAAATGTGATAGTTCAGAAACACCAAGTCCCAATTCCACAGCTATCGGTAAAATTATCAGTATTTTTGTAATTTTGAAAAAAAATCTTTTTAAATATTATTCCAAATACCATGACCAGTTCAGTGTTTTGACGTGATCATGGTGCTTACAGTATGTAATATACAGAGTTTCACTATGCAGCCTAGGAGACCCAAGACCTCCACCAGCCAATCCTAATCTATTAAGTAAAGGGAGGTTATGTCACCAGAACAGGATCAGTCTGCAAGGAGGCCTTGGTATAGGATTGAAAGTGTGTATTTATTTTCTTTTGTAATAGCATATTTCCTTCGTTGCACCTTCCCCTTTGTGTAAACCAATCCACGTTTGTGTATTTATGTTGTTGTTTAGTCATTCAGTCGTGACCATATGGACCATAGCACACAAGGTACATCTGTTAGTCACTGCCCCTCTGAGTTCCAGCAACTTTATGTTTGTGGCTTCAGTGACCTAATCTATCCATCTCAGTCTGTCGTCCCCTTCTTTGTGTGCCTTCAATCTTTCCCAGCATCAGTCTTCTCTAGAGAATCCTGCCCTCATTATATGGCCAAAATATTTGAGCTTCAGCCTCATGATCATGTCTATTTATACTCCATGTTATTTAGACTCTAAGGTCATGTTAGTATGGCCATCAAGTCCCCCAACACATCTAGTTCCAGCAGATCACACTTTCCCAGATGAATATGTTTGATCCTCTACTGTAAACACATTCAAAATCACTTATAAAGTAACATAAATTGAAGGAAATAACTTCACACGCAGGTTGTTTGCACAGGTACATTTAATTCTTCCTGTGTGTACCAACAGTGCTCTAGGATCTTTATGAAACATTCAGAAAGCACATAAGTTAAATATTACATGGACTTAACATCACAACTTCACATTTAAACACCATTTATGAACTAAATACAGTGAATGGAATGGCATAAAACAATTACACCATGACCCCTTGTAAACAAGATCTAAAAGGAGCAGTGGTAACAAGTCAACTCAATGCTGATCACCGTACAAATGAGGAATGAAGTGTTACATATAACCCTATGTGCTGATTGGTCTGTCAGCAATAGCTCGGCAATGCCCGACCATATGCTCTTGCACCGCAGGACTTTAAATATATCTCTTTATACATAAATTCTGATTTGCTCAGTGGACATTTAAATATCTCATTGATTAAAAGCAACAATATATTTATAGAACGTTTTTTAAAATAAGGGAGAAAATAAGTAGCAAATGACAACTACAGGGGAAATCACCTTGGGAGAGGAAATGAGGAGCAAGCACAGGGTTCAGGGTGTTACTGTACTTCATACTCATTTCTGATCCAACAATACAACTACAGCTTTATTTTACTTAAAATCAAGCAGGTTGCAATCAATTTTGTAGTATACATATGGGTAGTACTCTTGCTGGCTGAGGTTTAATCCTGGAATATCCATTGGAGCCTGCATGGGAAATAAAGATCACATTTTAAAAAAACAGGTACAATCAGTAGCTATGCTTTATAAGCCCGGTTAGGCAAATTCCAGCTGGCGTTCTGTTAAAAACACCCCTAATGCAGTATCCAACTACATTACTGGAAGTGGCAGGATAGGAAATGCATTCAATCCAAAGAATGACTAGAAAGAATGTCGAGCACAAGTTACAGCCAACTGCATTCACTTTTAGTTGTCTCAGACCCTTTGCCATCTAGTTATTTAGTATAAAGTCTCTTGACTAAACAGTATAGTTTTAACGTCTATGCAGTATTGCTCTTTAAGACAAAGAGCAACGCCCCCAAAAGCACGGAATGTTTACAACTATCTCACTTGTGGCTGAACGAGGCAACTGCATGGAATTCTACACATGGAAAAGTGCGTCTACAGTGCTCTAAGTTTGTGCAGGCTTTCTAGCTGTTAGTAAGGCTGAGGGCACTATCCCCCTCTTGGGATCTGCTTGCAGACATATTATTATTTAAATTGAATGCCCACCCTCTCTTTTTTTTTTTTTTAAACACCAATTTGAAGGCATTCAACGTTTATGGATATGCTATGAAAGAATTATACTAACCGTATGTACATAGCAAAACATTATTTACTCACATCAATTATGGATGCAGCACTGCTGTCCAAGTGTTTGTACAGGTCATATAAAACCTCCCTCAGTTTTTTCATGGTTTTCTTATTGGGTTGAAGCAGCATTGCTTGGAAGTTGACCGGTAAGCCATACCTAACAGTAAAAGTTTTATTATACATAATTATTTTATATAGCTGAAAAGATAGGCAGACGACCCGGCTGGATATATTAAACAGAACAGTAAATGTTTTGATTAACATGTTTGACAATATTAACCTAAGAAAACGTAATCTAAATCTTTGTTTGAATGATACAGGGGTATATACTAAAAAGGTATTATTGTATCCAGTGCCTGTAATTACTTTTATATTAAACAGTATATACACAAGGGTTTCATGATCTCATTGGGAAATCTGTACTTACCTTAAAACAGATTCCACAAACACCCGCAAAGCTTTAACGTGGATCCAAGCAATGAAAGCTTCACTGAAATTGACTTTGAGCCATCGAACTAGGGGGCCCTGGGGACAACAAAAAGTTTTAATATTGACACGTTGCAAACTTGAACTGAGAATTAGCGTTGATCAATTTGTATTTTGGGTTGGAAATTAAGCATAAAAAGTAGCTCTGTCATCAGAAACAGAATATGCAATATCCCAATACATGTCCAAAAACTGACAATATTTGGATATTGTTTTCAATCCGTCAACAGGTTGGTTGTTTAAAAAAAAAAAAAAAAAAAAAAAAAATACAACCTTACATGGACCGTAGAAAACTGTGGACTATTCTGCAAATACAGTTTGTTTGAGTGCTGACTTTATTCTGAAATTAGTAAATAAAAAATATATAGTAGTTTAACAAACCGAAGATATGAAACGCAAACAATAGCGCAACACTAAAAACAATCACTATAGACAATGAAGTGACAAACTCAAGGTTTTGAATTCGTAAAAATTATGGTTAAAGGGTTCTTATTACTAAAGCAATCACTGATTTATTTCTCAATGGATTAGTAATGATTCAACTTCCCTCCCAATTGCATCTTAATGGAACACAAAAAAAAAAATGTATTGCACTTAATCTTAATATACTAAAAAGCATGTCACGAACATCACCGGCCAACAAAAATATTGGGACGAAGTAACTGATGCCAGGAAGATGTTGGTAGTTCGCTTTATTTGTGACATGCTTTCTATTTCATTTTAGAAGAGAAGTACAAAAACATCCTGCAATATTTCCTTTATATACTCCATTAAAGGAAGACTTACGAAGGAGGTTGAATTGTTGTCAGTGCAGATGGACATTGGTGATATACAACGCAAAGCCTCAGTCACAACCATTTTAGCTCATTTAAAGCTTTCTCACAAAGTACTTCTATACTATAGTGATCATCTTATCAGTGTTATCTTGCTTTTTATTTGATAGGTTTCTTGTATTGTATCCCCCGTTGGAACAGCAATGAAAAGCATTTTCATTATGTATTTATTTGGGGTGTTACTTTTATACTTTTGCATGATCTGTGTAACAATTTTATCACTCACCTTTTTTAATATTTAAAATCTAGATTTTTGTGTTTGTTTTTTATCGTCCACATTCAACCACTGGCAGATCTTCAAGTGGTAGTTCCAGCTAAACTGACTTTTTGTTTTTGTTTTAAAGTTGTGCAAAAAAGGGAGATTGCAGGCGACAGAGCCACGAAATACATACTACATCCTAGTATTTGCCTTTAAAATGACATTCCGTGGACCAATACAACTTTAATGCATTTGATACATTTTGGCCTCATTAGCATGCTGTAATTTTTTCAATGCTGAAATCTTTATAGTATTTGCATTAAAAAAATGTTTTATGGATTGCTACACCATAAGCCTGCCCACAGAGCACATTTATGAGGCCAAAACACATCAAATACATTAAAAAGTTATATTGGTGCCCAGAGTGTCCTTTTAAGTTAAGCCGATTAACAGTGTATGTCCTAGTTCAGTCATCTTTGCGTTGATCAGAAATACACAATGTTTATCTATGTATGTTCGGTGATTTCTTTCTCAGTTTTAGCAGCTGATCCTAAAGCAGCGGATGTTTAAAGTAGTGTCTCATGGCATATTATAGAATGATCTCTTCGTTACTATTTTAATATACATAAAGGTATGTAAATATTAAATAATAAAAGTAGTTTCATGATAGCTCTAAGTGATAAACTAAGGGAATAGATAAGAAAATGAGAACCAAGGATTCCAATTTGGTTTGGCATTCTAAAATATATTAGGACACAGTATGCATTGTTGCTCTGTGCTGATGGGGAACAGTAACTCTATAGTAATATGCAGTGTAAATATTAAAAGGCAACACAAAGTGCAATTGCAGTAAATCACTGTAGGTTATTATAGCAGGAAGACCCTGAATATGGAGAGATGGGGTCTTGATTGTTCTCTGGAAATGCAGAGTATTCCTGATTGTAGTTCCCAAGGGGGCATTTTTACAATCCAGGGCTCAATGCAGATCTATCAAAAAACCCAAATTAGGACAAAGTCTCTTGTACGTTCATAACTTAAAGCACTAGAAAGCCTGTGAAGCATGTTACACTGGTTAGAAATTCCACTAATGTACAGGAAATGTCTGTGGCAAAATCAGATATGATTAATGTAGCATTGTAGTATACAGTTTCTGCAACAGATTCCCTTTACAAAGACCATCTGGTTGCCCTATTGCTAGTACATTGCCCACAACTGATTAATGGCAACTGTTTAGATGTAGTATACAATGTTTGTATTTGGTTTTGTACAGCCTTAGTGTGCCACAGTTACTTACAGACAACTTATGTTAACAAGTGATATTTTTAGCAAATGGACAGAAATGCAGGTCTGTAGTAGAAATGTCTACTAGGGTGAGCTAGACAAAGTGTAAACCTATAAAACATGTTTTTACAGATTCTTACAAACTGTTTCTTCTTATCAGTGGAGAGTCTGTTCATTTCTTCCTTATCGGCTTTCATTTCCTCTTCATTGTACTGGAAATCGCGAACAATAAATCTACAATAGAGAACAAAATCAATTTAACTGGGTGCAAACATCCAATGATAACTTCCTTTCGCGGATGCACACAGTGATCTTACTTATTTTCTCTGGCTTTATGTCGGAAGTCATCTACAGCTTTCCTGAACAAAGTAACATTGCAGAGATAACTGTCCTGGTCTTCTGATAGAACACTGTTAAAATAAAAAAGAGAAATGGCATGTTATCGCTAAATCAGTAACATTATGCCTTACACATCATATTGAAACGTTTTAAAAAGATAACGTTTTAGTTACAATACAATAAAAGGCGGGTATTGATTTAAAGCCCTGTGTCTCTTTTTGCCGGTTGATATGCCGTTCTTTTATTGGCCACAGTTGTATTTTGACACTGCTACAGCCATGGATAAAAAACTATAATGATGAACTTTAAATTGTTTGGAAATGGCCTTATAACCCTTCCCAGTTTAATGGGCAGGAACAATTGAAGTCTTTCCTCCTTGGCATTGTGTTAACACACACCTGAATGCTCTAGACCAGCAAACTGCTAAAACATCAGCTTGTAAAGAGATGGTCAAACTTGCTGATAATCAATTAACCGAGGGCATTTGATTAGCAGCACCTGTTTGCGGTATGGAAGCAGTAAGGATGTACTTAGTTTTTGACACATGGCTTCTCCACTCTGACTTTATTTTTGTTAAATAAATCATGGCACGGTGTAATAGGTCATGTGTTGTTTAACTGAAGTTGTATTTACCCAATTTTAGAACCTGCTAAAAAACAGATTAGTATGTCCTGATGCGTAAAACCATAGAATTAAAAAATGGTGTATTTTCTTTTTCATGTGACTGTATATCTTGCACTTAACTGCTCCGAGAGCCAATTACTCTATTTTTCTTAGCTTTTACTTTTTTACTCGAACGGTAGGGTTATATTAGTAATGACAGGCGAGTAGGATTGATGAAATTTACGGATCGCTGAACACGAAGGCATGTTGATGACAAACTAGTGGGGGAGCATTATAACTACCATTTTATTTTTGGAATGGTTAAAGAGAGTTCTATAATTTTGTTTCTGTAGCCCTAGCAACACATCCCTGTATGTGACTTGCAGAGCCTTTAAAAAAAAAAAAAAAAAAAAATTCTGTAAAGAGAGATCTAATGTTTAAACTTATTTTATTGCACATTCTGTTTAACCTCTCTGGCGGTCTGATTATGTCAGTATTTTTTTAATGTTAAAGCGGTACATTGTTTTGTATGGAAATTTGTTGTTTCATATTGTAGGCTTGTAATTAAGTGTTCTTGCATAGCAAGACCATTTAATGTCATCTCACATATATATTATTATTATAGCAAAATTTGCCACCCTAACTCCTCCCACAGTTTTTACACTACATAGACAAAAATTTACCAAAACGTGCAGATTGTTCCCGATCGGATTGCTATTACTTTGTGGAACGTTTCACCGAATGGTTCACGGAATATCGTCGTTCTTGTGGCGCAATTTGTCCCATAGGAATGAATGGCAAAGCTAGAGTGGGAGCTGGCAAAAGCTGAAAAATCAGGACATGATTTCTAAACTGCCACCACTCCCTTATTTCAAGCCCATCTACACAAATCATATCAAAACGTTCAGCTATCCCTGCTGCCACTAAACATGTCAACGGCTAAGCCATAGTCCTGATAGTTTTCACAATATAATCATTTGTTTGCAACTAACGCCGTCCATTGACATTCATTGAAACTTCACTCTACAAAACTCAAATTTGAAGTGCAATTTCTAAACTGCGACTGTGCCTTCAATTTTAATACTTCAGAGACATACTATGCATCGAAATGTAGGTCTGGGTCCTGTGATTCTCACAATATAAAGCTCTTCACTGTAGGATTTATAGTTTTTAAAATACGACCGTTTGAATATGGCAACCGCCAAAATACTCTGACCTGTGTCAGGCTGCAGCAGCAAGTGATGTCATAGACAGGGCCTTTTGAACATCTGCTAAAGTTTTTATAAATGTATGGTTTAATGTAACTGTGCAACAACGTTGCAATTAAATGTGCTATATAAATGATAACAGTTACTCCGCCCACTCCAGTTGTAGACTACTGGTGGAGGCAAGAACACTTCACACAATTTCCCCAGAAATTGTAGCTTTTCTAGTTCTTAGGAATAATTCACTTAAATCTGTCCAAATAAGAGTCTAGTAAACATCACGGGTATGACAAAGTTTGAAACACAAAATCATAAAATATAATTATAAAAAATAATAGAATATAAAAAATGTAATTAAACCAAAAATACTGAAATTTGTCCAAACAAGGGTCCAATAATACTAGTCACTGTAATACTAGAAACTGCATTTTAGTTTAGTAAACATCCCAGGTATGGAAAACGTTTGAAACATGGAACTGCACAAAGTCCTTGTCACAATCAGGACAATGGAACCTGGTTTCCTTTCTGATTTTCTTTCCACTGTCATCGTTGCAGGTGTTGACTTTTTCTTGGTTGATGGGATGTAGCCCATGAAGTGACGACCAGTCAGGCGTTCTGGGTTGTCAACGCCAACAGCACGACATCCAGCTCTATTCACAGCCATTGATGGTGTTAGATGGTTCACAAAGATACGTTCAGCAACTTTCCAAATGAAGTCAGAATGAATCACAGGCTTGTCACTCTTTAACAGAATGTAGGCATTCCACAAGCATTGCTCAAGAAGAGGCCGGAAGATCTTCTTGTAGTACTTCTTTTGCTGTTTCCTCATTGCTGGGTAGAATATCGACACCTCCCACAAAGTTATTGTAGTCTAACACTACTTATGGCTTCATGATTTCTTTCCCACCTTTCAGACGTACTAGAACAGTGGAGGTATTATGAACTGTACTCATTAGGCACACATCTTTTTTGTCACGCCATCACAGTGCCATCATTTTGCCAGGCAACCATTTCACAAGACTTCAGCTTCTTATTGCTAAACATTGGCGGCATGCTTTACGCTGACATGACCGTACCAAAGAATGGAGTGGCAAGTAATTTATTAGTTGTCCAATACCACTTCTGCAGGGGTTTGCCCACCACTCTGAGACGTATTATTAGTCCCAGAAATTTCCAAATGTCATCTTTGGTCACTGGTTCCCACTTTCTGCTTCTTGACAATATTCGATGAAGAGTAGCTAATTGTTGGTCTCCGTAATTATTTTTTCAATAACCTCATCGGTCAGAAATAATTGTAAGTATGCCAGGGGGTTGTTGTGTTCAACGTCTACTTTCATACCAGATGTTCCAGCAAATGGGAATCTTGGGGGCACTGCCTGATCCGTACCACAGTCAATAGAGCACCAAGTTTGCACATCACTGAGCACAGTCACAAAATCGTCGCTGTCGTCACTTTCCGTGTCTGATGACAAATTTTCCCATGAATCACTATTGCTTAATTCTGCAAGTGATTCTAATTCACTATCGCTGTTTTCTAGCTGGTGACCTAAAGGGACGCTTTTTGGATGCAATGGACATTCAAGTTTCCAGGCAGAAAGAACGGTAAAATGAGCAGTGTGGCCTCAATGTTTTAACCCCTTAAGGACACAACTTCTTACATAAAAGGGAATCATGACGGAATATTTCCATCATGTGTCCTTAAGGGGTTAAATGCAAACATAAAACCAAAAAATTATCTTTAAATTATGTCAATTTTTGCCATGGTGCCATAAGAGATTTCAGAAGAAAATACTTTATTTTCTTTGGCTCTTTCCCTCTTGAAATCAAACAATTCAAAAGCCTTTTCCTTGGTGCTTCTGTCTCGTCAGTCATTTACCTTATTTTTTTTTTTACCAGAACAATTTGAAATGAAACTCACTTGCTAGAACGTGGAACCACCATCTCGGAAAGCGTTTCATATTGTTTAACCCAGTCATTGTAGTTTAATCTGTTAAAACAAAATAGAGAACAACTTCAATTAGGTCTCTATGCACCAAGAATTAACATTGTGCATCATAGCTACTTCAGCAAAATCTAATCTATTGGCTCCTTCACCTTGTTTTCTGTCAATCTGTTTCCATCAGTGAAATCACATGTTGGAGGGGGTGGGGAAGGTCAAGATAGGTGAGTTTTATTTACTGTGCTAACAATTCACATGCAAATATAATGGTCTTTTACTGGGGTGAATAAAAATATAACTGGTACAAATAAAAATGAGTGGCACTTCCTCTTAAATGTCTACAAATTTACAGGGCACCTCTAGGGTCTCTGACACCACACGCCGGTAGTACGTGTATTTATTTACAGTCATGCCCAAATAATGCGTCCTGACTGACTATTTGGTGTGCATTAAAGACCAAGAGAGTCTTCTGGCGCTCTCCTATGAGATGGCCCAATAGTAATAAAGAGTCCACTACTTAAATCCCAGCTTTATGGTTTTTGTTTAACCCAAAAACACTTGTGTGATTATTCTGACTCTCGGATACTGACCTTTGCATGTTATTGGCTTAGTCTGCTATCAGCAATCCTGATATTTGGCTTGTCTACCGTTTACTCTGTTTTCTCCTACCCTTGACCTTGGCTTTCTCTGACCATTCATACTTTAAAGTCAGCCACTCTAAGCACCGTTAACATAGATTATAGAACTCGCTGTTGTGAAATCAGATCTTGTTTTGGGGGTTCCTGCTATATTGTGACAAAATTAAAGCCATAAACTCAACTCTACACAAATTTAACATCAGAGTATTAACACGTAGTAAAGCTGAAAGATAATATCCAAGTATACTTACTTTGGTACAACCACCAAAAGAGTGACCAGATATTCAGATTCCAGCACAAAGTCATCTTTTTTCACAATTTCAGCTAAGCTTCTAGTTACTAAACTTCCCCTACAATTGAAAAAAAAAAAAAAAAGCATAAGAATGTTTACAGAACGTAAACCGTATATAGTTTTTTTCTAAATTTGTGTCCAATTTATTTTTAGAGGTAGGTGATACAAAAAACTGCTATTACATGAGCACTAAAGTGTTAGCAATACACATCTATAAGGCCAAAAATAAAGACTTTTCTTTGTAAAAGTATTGTATATGTTTTGTGTTTTTTTTTCTCATCACAGTGACTATGTATGGCTTGCAATAATCAATATATATGATATATATTGACAATGGGAGAATGGAAGACAAAGAGGGAAAATAAGGCAAAAACAGATTGTCTATAAAAGGAAACTTTACGCATTTTTTCTTTCGAGATTCTGAAGATTTCCTTTCAGGTTATTATAAGCAGAGGCTCTTGCTTTAAGGTCATTATCAATCTGTGTTACGCCCTGAAATGGAAGAAGGTGAGAATTAGACATCTGTGGTAACATCAGAACGCTTTAATAAATTGTAGTGGTAATCCTGTTTGGTGTGTCCCTTTAATATGTGCGACTAACAAGGCAATTTTGGAGATAAAGTCAGAAATTCAACAAACCTGTTAAATCTATGGAAACTAAAATTAGTAATAGTATAAAACTAACTATATTAATACCTTTGATAGTTTTAAAAAGATTCATTTTTTTTTTTTTTAAATGTCGCTTTGGATAAAGGGAAATTCTGTAATCTTACTGCAACGTATGTTTATTCTGGTTAATACGCAAATAAAATGAGCTAGTAAAATCAACTTTTGGAAAACAAAACAAATTTTAATAAAAAAATCTAGTTATGTTTTCCTCTGTGTCTGGTATGGAAGTTAAAAAAAAAGTTACTTTGATCATTTTATGAAAGCCTACTTTTTTTATTTTTTAAATGTTTTATCTGTTCCCTTTGACTAGAAGACTTCTCTAAACAACAAATAAATACAAGATTTTAAGGTTTTGTAGGCTGAATGGCCCATAACTAACAGCAAGTGAATAAAAGGCACTCCATAAACAATATATATATATATATATATATATATATATATATATATATATATACACATACACATACATATATATATATACATACATACATACATACACATATACACACATACATACACACACATACATACATACACACATTGTTTATGGAGTGCCTTTTATTCACTTGCTGTTAGTTATGGGCCATTCAGTCTACAAAACCTTAAAATCTTGTATTTATTTGTTGTTTAGAGAAGTCTTCTAGTCTTAATTAACATTTATATATGTTAATTATGAGCAGTGCAAACACTTTAATGTTATCCCTTCACAGATTCAACTCTAAAATACACAATACCAAACAGGAATTCAAGGGAAAATTCATCAATATATAAAAAGCAAAAAATGTGTACAATAAGAGTGCAGAGTGAAAAACAAACTGAAGAAAAAGAAATAAACCAAAGAAATTGAAATGTGTATACAAATAAATATACTTAAACTAAGTTGATTGGATGTTGTGGCAACTTGCAAACTATAGAGCCCAACCTTGGCTCTATATGTAGCGCTCCATACATAAGGAAGAAATTATAGACTTTTAAATATGTATCAGCCTATGGAAAGAGGAGGGATGTGCATGTATCGATGTTATTTTAGTTAATTTTATTTCTTTTGTTCTTTATTTTTAAGTCTGCACTACTGATGAGTTACCTTCCGAGTCAGAGGAACACTGCAATTTTCCATGTTCGGTATTTACTTATTTTGCACTTTGAGTGTACTTTTTGTATTTGAAAAAGAGATGACGACAAACTTACAGATCACTTTAATATAGATCTTACTTTTGCAATTATTTCAGCAATGTTCTTTAGGGACTGTTTAATTGGATACTTTGCCATATCCCACTGGAACCTGGTAATGTATGTCACCAAATCAACTAAGAAAAGAAAGAAGAAAAAAATGGAAGGAAGATCAGGATGTGAGAGAAGAGCACTAACCTTTAACGCACATTAAAATAAATGTATATTCATAGGAAGGTCATTCACTCAAACTGAGGTGACGGTGCCAAACCCCCAACACTTCATAGTTTTAGTAAATATTCAACCTTCCCTAATTATTTACCTTCTACTGTTTCATACATATTTACTGCCAGAGAATCTCTATAGGGGCTATAAAACACAGGATCTTAATACATAGCAGGGGAAGACTACATCCCCCATCATGACCTTACACCCATAGTGCTGGCAAATCATCATGGGAGGTGTAGTCCAAAACATCTGGAGTGCTGAAGGTTGCCTATGCCTGATATATAGTAAAAGACTTACCAGGACCTCGACTGTTACATCACTTAGCAGCCGCAGTACTCGGTTTGCATTTTCACATCGCCGAGGATTCAACCCGGCATAACATAGTAACCATTTAGTTACGGTTTTGGTTTGCATCCCAACGACATATTGCAACATAGTATACTAATATTGTAGCAAACTACAGCAGATTTAGTGAGTTGATATTTATCTATCTTTACATTACAGAGCAAATTTCTAATTGTTAATATGTATATTGTGCTTATTTAGCACCATTAGGTGTTGTCTCCACCTAGTGGCAACTTTTGAGATTGTCTCCACTTTTATAATACATCCTTTTTTTCATTTTTGTATATATTTTTAAAAAAAGTTACGTTTTATACTATATTTTTCCATTAACATAGGCTTACAGCTAGTTCCTCTGGTCTTCTTACAAAGTAAAAGACAACTTCCACTAATTACTTAGCTATTGCTTTTAAAGGGATACTCTAGTGCTCCCACGCACCACCAGCCCCAGTGTAAGGGTTATAAAAAAAAAATAAAAAAAATAAGGCCCACGGCGCTAGGTCGGAGCTCAGCCTGATCCGACGTCACACGACGGGGACGCTAATGCACATCGAACGCCGCAAGCACATTAGGACTACACCATAGGAAAGCATTGCTGCAAAGTTTTCCTATGGGTGTTTGGGTGATGTTGGATGACGCAAAGTCCGCCTAACCACCAGGAAGTGCCTCTACTGGCTGACTGGCAGCTGAAACACTGCAAGATAATTTGCAGTGTTTCAGAAATTGCAATAATTAACAATGCAGGATTAAGAGGACAGGGTCACTGCACTTCAATGAGCTGAAGTGGTCTGGGTGCCTATAGTGTCCTTATAGATCATGAGATCACAGATCATGAACCCATCAAGTATGTACATATGCTCTTAGCAGATTATGGTATTTAGTATTGAGCTTTAAGAATGTATCTATCTTATTCATAATGCAAACAGAAAAAGTGAGCATTTATTCAGGTTTCATTGTTTTAACTGGAGTACATGGTATTCCATATAGGTGGGTGCTGTGTAGCTGCCTTACTCAGATAAGAAAACATTTATTTTTTTTAAGGGCACAAATAGCATCAGAGTAATTTATATATATATATGATATTCCTTTCAACTTTGCATACCTCCACTGGCCAAAAGGTTCTCCTGAACCTTATCTCTGCTATCCTCCAAAACATCAGCCATGTACTGAGCCACTTTCTTCACCGTTCTAGAAGGAAAAGATAAAATAAAAATAGAGGTTATTAGAAATATGTTCTTTTAAATTTGTATACAAGTAAACAGTTATCCGACAAGAGGGGGGTCAGGTAGGAGAGTGAGCAATCCGTGTTTAGTTTTTTATAATCATGCCAAGTTAGTCTACTTCTAACATGTGCAAGTGTTAAAGAGAAAATAAAAGAGGGTGTTGTGTGAGACATTTGTGTGTGTCTTCCAATCTGCTTTTGTAATCCACATTTTTGATAGAGAAGTTAAATGCATAGCCTGTAAACATTAGTTTGGAGCAGAATATATCAGTTCAACTCTGTATATAAGGCTCTCATTTTTTACCAAATTATCCTTCTAAACATGGCACTTACAAACAGCCATCATATTTTGTCCCTGTACAGCACTGATGCCAACTTTGGTTTCATTCACATTTTATGCAACAAACTATTTAACGCTTGTAAAGATTTTACAAGATGACTTCACTTTACAGTAATGTTCTCTGGCAGATAATTTCAACAGCAATTAGAGTAGATATGTTGATTACAAAAATACAAAGCACTTAATAAATGGCACAGTTTCTTGCTAAACAGGGTCTTTTTTTGTTTTTCTTCTTTCTTTAAGTGAGCTGGTAAAAAATGTGACACCTCTTTGATTGAACCACATGCTGCAGCGTGTTATTTTTTTATTTTATTTTTTAAACACACCAGCAATTGTGAGTTAATTGATACCTCTGACCTAGTTGCCTTTTTATCCTTAAAATCAACTTTTTTTAAATGTACTAACCCACCTTTAAAGTGCATTCCAAACTAGAAATTTCATTACGCAATGTATTAAAAATACAAATACTAAAAAGAATAGGAAAAAATACTAATATTTTAATTTCCAATGTTTCATGCATTTAGAATCTGAGCCAATTTGTATAAAAATATAGATACACAATGTATGCTTAAAGGACCACTCTAGGCACCCAGACCACTTCAGCTTAATGAAGTGGTCTGGGTGCCAGGTCCTTCTAGGGTTAACCCATTTTTTTTATAAACATAGCAGTTTCAGAGAAACTGCTATATTTATGAATGGGTTAAGCCTTCCCCCTAATCCTCTAGTGGCTGTCTCATTGACAGCCACTAGGCTTGCGTGCTTCTCACTGTGATTTTCACAGTGAGAGCATAGCGTCCATAGGAAAGCATTGTAAATGCTTTCCTATGCGACGGCTGAATGGCGGCAGCTCTTGCCGCGCGTGCGCATTCAGCCCAGGAGGAGGAACGGAGGAGGAGAGCTCTCCGCCCAGCGCTGGAAAAAGGTAAGTTTTTAACCCTTTCCTCTCCCCAGAGCAGGGCGGGAGGGGGTCCCTGAGGGTGGGGGCACCCTCAGGGCACTATAGTGCCAGGAAAACGAGTGTTTTCCTGGCACTATAGTGGTCCTTTAATCAGACATTTCAGGATGAGAAACACAAGTTAATAAAGTATGTGTGTATGGTGTGTTTGGGGCGAGAACTACAGATGTACAGCTTCAATGTTTAGACAGTATTCTTACCCTTCTACAAATGAATCTAGTTTTGCAAGTTCATCAGACAGCCCAACTAGCACATCCAGAGTGCCAACCTAAAGATTTCAAAGAAGAGAAGTCATTAATGCACAAATTTCCCCCGATAAAACCAACATATACAATATAACCATGAAAGCAGCGAAAAGAATAAAACGGAAAAGAAAATGTGGCTCCTTCAAAAATAAATAGTTACATTTCTAGTAGCAAATGACAGACAAGCATCTTTTAATTATCACTATAAAACAAGTAGAGTATGTATATTTTACAGCCCATTTAAAAAATGAAATTAAAATGTGTGTGTGTATATATATATATATATATATATATATATATATATATATATATATATATATATATATATATATATATATATATATATATATACACACACACACACACACACACACACACACTGCTCAAAAAAATAAAGGGAACACTTAAACACCACAATGTAACTCCAAGTCAGTCACACGTATACCCTTAATGGAAGCGAATTAGGGATAACAACACATGAAAAGGACTTAGGAATTGTTATAGACAACAAACTATGCAACAATGTGCAATGTCAATCAGCAGTGGCCAAGGCCAGTAAGGTATTGTCATGCATGAAAAAGGGCATTCATTCTCGGGACAAGAATATAATTTTGCCTCTTTATAAATCACTGGTAAGACCCATATTGAATATGCTGTGCAATTTTGGGCACCTGTTCTAAAGAAGGATATTATGGCACTAGAAAAAGTGCAGAGGCGGGCTACAAAATTAATAAAAGGAATGGAACATATCGGCTATGAAGAAAGGTTAACAAATTTAAACCTATTTAGTTTAGAAAAACGTCGCCTGAGAGGGGATATGATAACATTATACAAATATATTCGGGGCCAATACAAACCATTGTGTGGAAATCTATTCACAAACCGGACTTTACATAGGACACGAGGCCATGCGTTTAGACTGGAAGAAAGAAGATTTCGTCTAAGGCAAAGGAAAGGTTTTTTACTGTAAGAACAATCAGGATGTGGAATTCTCTGCCTGAAGAAGTGGTTTTATCAGAGTCCATACAGATGTTCAAACGGCTACTAGATGCATACTTGCAAGAACAGAATATTCAAGGATATAATCTTTCAATGTAGGGTAATAACTGCTTGATCCAAGGATAAATCTGACTGCCATTCTGGGGTCAAGAAGGAATTTTTTCCTAGCTTGTTGCAAAATTGTGCTTCAAACTGGTTTTTTTTGCCTTCTTTTGGATCAACAGCAAAAAACAAATGTGAGGTAGGCTGAACTTGATGGACGCAAATCTCTTTTCAGCTATGTAACTATGTAATCAAACTGTCCACTTAGGAAGCAACACTGAGTGATTTCACATGCTGTTATGCAAATGTTATAGACAACAGGTGGAAATTATAGGCAATAACAAGACACCCCCAATAAAGGAGTGGTTCTGCAAGTGGTGACCACAGACCACTTCTCAGTCCCTATGCTTCCTGGCTGATGTTTTGGTCACTTTTGAATGCAGGCGGTGCTTTCACTCTAGTGGTAGCATGAGACGGAGTCTATAACACACACAAGTGGCTCAGGTAGTGCAGTTCATCCAGGATGATACATCAATGCGAGCTGTGGCAAGAAAGTTTGCTGTGTGTCAGCATAGTGTCCAGACCATGGAGGTGCTACCAGAAAACAGGCCAGTACATCAGGAGACATGGAGGTGGCCGTAGTAGGGCAACAACCCAGCAGCAGGACCGCTACCTCCGCCTTTGTGCAAGGAGGAACAGGAGGAGCACTGCCAGAGCCCTGCAAAATGACCTATAGCAGGCCACAAATGTGCATGTGTCTGCTGAAAGGGTCAGAAAGACTCCATGAGGGCCCGACGTCCACAGGTGGGGTTGTGCTTACAGCCCAACACCGTGCAGGACGTTTGCCATTTGCCAGAGAACACCAAGATTTGCAAATTCGCCACTGGCGCCCTGTGCTCTTCACAGATGAAAGCAGGTTCACACTGAGCACATGTGACAGACGTGAGAGTCTGGAGACGCTGTGGAGAACGTCCTGCTGCCTGCAACATTGTCCAGCATGACCGGTTTGGCAGTGGGTCAGTAATGGTCTGGGGTGGCATTTCTTTGGGGGGCCGCACAGCCCTCCATGTGCTCGCCAGAGGTAGCCTGACTGCCACATCAAGTCTCGCTCCATCCACCAACGTTACGTTGCACCACAGACTGTCCAGGAGTTGGCAGATGCTTTAGTCCAGGTCTGGGAGGAGATCCTCAGGAGACCATTCGTCACCTCATCAGGAGCATGCAGAGGCGTTGTAGGGAGGTCATACAGGCACGTGGAGGCCACACACACTACTGAGCCTCATTTTGACTTGTTTTAAGGACATTACATCAAAGTTGGATCAGCCTGTAGTGTGTTTTTCCACTTTAATTTTGAGTGTGACTCCAAATCCAGACCTCCATGGGTTGAAAAATTTGATTTCCATTTTTAAATTTGTGTGATTTTGTTGTCAGCACATTCATATAAAGAACAAAGTATTTCAGAAGAATAATTAATTCAGATCTAGGATGTGTTATTTTTGTGTTCCCTTTAATCTTTTGAACAGTGTAACAAACACACACACACACACACACACAAACAATAACTTCAAAATGTTGAAACACTTTATCTCAAATGGTTTAACCCCAAAGGTTGCCTCCAGCGCTGTGTCTCCCTTTCCCCAGCTGCATCTGGCTTCTTCAATGAACTTTAAGGTAGCGCAGAATGCCGCTAAATGGTTGGAGCAGTCAGCTGACACTCTAAATCAATCGTTAGTTCTCAGTTCATGACCGCTCTAGCCATTCAGCAGCACTTCATGCTTCCTGAAAAATCAATTAAAGAAGGCAGATGCGGCTAGGGAAAGTGATGTCTGGCGTTGGAGGCAAACTTTGGGGTTAACCCCTTAAGACCGGAGGGCGTACTATTAGGCCCTATTTTAGGCGGCTCTAAACGCCACCAGGCGTAATAGTACGCCCTCCGTTTTTTTCTTACTTACCTGGTCGCCGGCGATCGCGGTTGGGGGGACTCCCAGGGAGCCCCCCGCGGCGGATCCCCCGTCCTGCAGACCCCCCCGGCCATGTGAGAGTGAGGTCCTGCGAGGACCTCACAATCACATGGCCAGGATAGCTGCCTGCTGTATTGCCAGCAGGTAGTCCCCCTGCTGGCTGGAAATAAAATACAATTAAAAAGTGTAAAAATATATATATATATATATATATATATATATATATATATATATATATATATATATATATATATATATATATATATATATATATATTACTAATGGGCACTAGGACACTATAGCTTTAGGAATACAGCTTTGTATATTGTTTGTTTAACCCCTTAAGGACACATGACAGAATTGGACCAATTGGACCACGGACAAAGGAAGACGCCCACTGAACCACCAATGGACTTGGGGATTAACCCTATTTAAAAGGGACTTGCGTGTGGAAATGGTTAGGCTGCTTTGATTGTATGTTTGTCACATTGATTTTAAGGTCCCTGAGGAATGTCCAAGTATTGGGACGAAATGCATAGGACCAAACCTCTGCTGGTTTTAAGCATTATATTGGTGTTCAGTCACCTTTTTATTGATAATAAAGCGGCCAATTTTTTCTACCTTCCCATCTGGAGTCCTGATTGTAAGTTGCACATACAGACCGTGGAGAGGAATTTACAGCCCCCTCATCATCGGGGGAGGCACCTTTTGAGCGCTTTTTATATCTACAGCCTGTGAGTGCATATATTTACAAAGCACATATTTCACTTTAAACTGTATTACACTATATTTTGCTTTATGTACTTTTTAGATTTAACAGCCGGTTCCTTTATGTTTTTGTTGTCTATATTCAAAGTGACAAAGCATGAAAACAGAGGCTTCACTTCTGGCTCAAGTTACTATATATTCTAGATATTTGTAAGGTTTGATATAGCAGGTTTAAATACTGGTATTATAGAAATATAGGCTTTAACTGTATTTATTGAATGTGGGCATTTTGCATAAATTTTCAGCAAGTTTACTGCTAGTAATGCCCTACAAATAGCTACAAGCAGGGTATTTAGCCATTTGTATTTATCTATTTCACATCTACCATATATATGGAAAAAAATGCATTTTTGCTTTTAGAACAACCTTTCAGACCCAGTATTAAATATTGCAAGATAAAGGACACTATATACTGTTTAAAGCTTTTAGTTTCCCAAATAAATGATTTTTTTTATTTAAAAAGTGTAAATTTACAGAATTCTATATATAAAATTGCTGTTATGAATTTTTTGCATGCTCACTATATATCCCCAAGCTTCAAATAAATATTATGCTGGCATTATTCAAACAAAAAGTGTTTGGTAGTGAAGGGGTTAATGAGGATCAACTCCATACCTCACTACATTCCCAGTTTAGGATTCCTTCACTTCTAGATCTAGCTTTTTCATTCTAGGCTCCCAATTCACGTGAGATTGAATCAGCAGTGCTTTGTAAGTGTCGGCAGGTCATGCAGGTGATTATAAGCAGTTTTGGACCATGGCAAACTGCATCAATGACAAGCCCTTACACTGACCTTGCCCTCCCCATCCTGATTTTATACTTCTCAACCTTGGCAGTTATAGAAATGTATTTGCTACACCTTCACTTGCAGTTGATATTAACATCTATAAGCAGCTGCAGAGAATGTCAGTTTCCCCCATTCAGGACATTAACTGGCAAATATGACCTGCAATTATGCTGAATTTGCAAGCAACAGCCGAGTGTTGGACATAATACAATTATTGTGCAGGGACAGCACCAGAGAGCATCATAAACAGTCAGTGGCTTTCATATTCTCACAACACCCCATGTAATGGGTATAGGGGGACCCACCCAACAATCCTTCCTTATTTATTACGTGAAAACAGTCAATCTGGAATGAATGAGAGAATGCTAGCAACCAAGACAATCTAGATAACTCCTACTAAAGCATACAGGCTTCTTCCCCGAGTTGAAATAGAATGTATCTTTCAATTTACATATTACTCTGGCTAGGTGCATTCTTTTAAATAACCTTTATTTATATAAAAGAAAAAGGAAATATAAATAAATGTTAATTAAAAGAATGCACCTAGCCAGAGTAATATGTAAATTGAAAGTTATATTTTATTTCAACTCGGGGAAGAAGCCTGTATGCTTTAGTAGGAGTTATCTAGATTGATATTAACATCTATATATATGGAAGCAATCAGATCCAAGTTCCTATTTATTTTTCCAAATGAATAAGAAGGCTGACTAGCCCACATGATGCATGTGCATAAAAGGTTACTTATTTCCAATATGAATCACAGATGTAACGTTAGGCAGATTTAAAAAAAAAAAAAATATGAATTAGAACATTCATGGCTCCAGACAACACTGGGTAGGATTTTCGTCTTGCTTTTCATTTAAGAGTTTGAATTTATACCTTTAAGTCCGGAATGTTGAATTTTGAGTTGGTAGACAGATTGTTACTCTTCGTGGTTGCCGCCAGCAACTTTTCCCATGTTTGTTGGCACGTCTTCTCCCCGGGAGCAGAAATCAACCAGAATTCAGTCATGATTAAAAAATTTCAGTGCTCGTCAGAAGGCAAAATCCCTGGAAGAAAAAAAAATTTAAAGAAGAAACAAGAGTTGGTACTTGCAAGCAAGGGTTTAGTCCACAGTTCAATGATGATTCAGTGGACTGTCACACACAATTGAGAAATAGTGGTCATATCTGTCCAAATCAGGAACGTCCCTTTACTGAATTTGGAATACATCTGGTACATTATTGGTCAGAAACAATTTTCTATGAAGTGTGCACATAGAATGAATGTCATACGTTTCCCTGAAATACATAGCCATTTGCTTCAGGATATCACGTGTGGGTTTTGTTTCAAGATAGAAGATAAGAAAGAAAAACTTAAATATGAGTGACCACTCACATTTCTGCATTTAAGCAAGCAAATTCAATAAGCACTGCATTTCTTAGCATGGTTTATCTATACTGTGGCAAAACCGACCTCGCCACTGGGCATTGGAGAAGCCTGTGTGCCCGCCTCCTGACTATGGCCCTGGGAGATTTGGCCCTTTAAATACAGTATTTGGACACATTGTAGTTTATTATGCTTCTGCTGGCCCTTTAAGAACCATCTGAGGACATACTGTGACTTTAGGGAACAATGCCCCTTTAAGACGGTGTCCCCAGACTGTTAATATACTGTGTTCCTGGCTTTCTCCCACTTGGTTCAGTAAATGGGGCTTACTGAACCAGGTACCACACAGGCGGACCATCCAGAAGTGGAAGTGTGCAGACAATTTACCTCCCAGGCCTGGAGCCTGCTGTAGGTAAATTGTCGAAAGCTGGGGGGCCGCAATTCGACATACGAACACGTGGCGGCGGCCATCTTTTTTTATTCAATGCAGTCAGTGGTGTGTGTAGCCAAATTCATGGAACTGAAATCGGCTACACAGTTCCGCAAACACCGCTGAGCCTTACCTTCTCCCACAATGATTTTTGCAGCTGCAGAGACTAAGTCCCATTCAGTGATGGGACTAAGTCATTTTTTCAGCCTGAAATAGACCGACCGCACAGCCCAAATCTATGGAACTGTTTTGGGCATGAAATTTTTTTTATGTTTGTGGCATGTATATTTTTGAAGTTATT
Source organism: Pelobates cultripes (assembly GCA_933207985.1). Taxonomy (NCBI): domain Eukaryota; kingdom Metazoa; phylum Chordata; class Amphibia; order Anura; family Pelobatidae; genus Pelobates; species Pelobates cultripes. The sequence continues at coordinate 294,461,847 of OW240915.1, read as the reverse complement.
AATATTTTGTAAAAACTGTATTTCTTTGCCTGTGATAATTATATTAACCATTGTGTTCAGTAATCATATCACAGGCAGAGGGGAGGATTTTGTGTGGGAGTGTGTGTGTATTGTACGGATTGATTGGTTGTATTTCAAAACCCTGTGGGCAGTACTATGTTTGTGGATTGTGAATAAAAGAGGCTGTATGTGCCAGCACAGTCAGTTCTGCTTGACCCTCAAAACGAAGTGTTGTCTCGTTACTGGGGGAATCTGCTACAAGGGATTGCTATGCTAGTCATACTCCCTTTCAATATCACTACTAAGCTCTTGTAAGAGCTTGTTCCTGTCTTGCTCTCTGGAGGAGTCTACAGTGGTTATGGTGTCGGCTGGAGTGCTTGGAGCCCTCAGGAAGCGCTAGGAGCATCCTTCAACAGAGGTACCCAGTCGGGGTGCCAGGTGATCCGTTACATATAGTGTATGGATAATTTACTATATCAGACCTTCTATCACTAGCATATACACACATAAGCTGGACAAGAAGGAATAATATAGTCAATTAGCATTATTAACAAAATATATTCCCAGTATTCTACTTCACCTTTTTTTTTTTCTTTTTAATTTAAAATGCCTGATCACGCAATACTAACAGACCCCTTACAACCTGCAAAAATCATATTAAATTTAAACAGGAGGCAATGCTACTGGCGTTGACCTGCACTCCTCCGTCCAACATTATCCCTGCTTTCCTGCTATTCAAAAGGTTTTTCATAGAGAAGACTTTAATTGGACAATTTTGTAGTCTCAGAGTGCATGTGCAAGCTCCGAACCAGCAAAAGAGGGATTTAATAAAAAAAATTAAGACATGCAATTTGTTTAATGGAATCAGGTAGGAGAGAGTGCACAAATGGAGGGAAGAGCAAGCTTCCCCTTGTAGGTGCACTACACACAAGGAAAACCATTATATCTGCACAACCATTTTGCACAGATTCGACATTTGGCAGTCCGGAACAGCTAGCATGGTAAAGACTGTTGCAGCGGTAGTAACTATGTTGTTGTACACTTTGGGCACCTGAGTAAAGGGACACTAGTTTCAAAATAAAGTGCTAGAATTTAGATTTCTACTTTAATGAATAAATACTGGTTTGGGTGGAAACAGAATTCTTAAACCCTTGTGTAGTTTGTAGGTACTGTTCTTATTTTGGATCTGTGGTCTCAATCTTTGCAAGATTGAATGTATAGGGCTTCTGCAGGCTTGCAGGATGCTTTGTAGACCTTAATGTTGTACTCGCACATATGAGCACACGTACAGCACGGACACTCCTGGCAGATGAGGAGCCAAAGAAGATCTCCTGGGACAAGATGGTGGCAGCGTGCAAAAAAAAAAAAAAAGAAAAAGAGAGTCACTAAGAGAGATGTATAGATAAGTTTGGAGCTTATATGGTGAACCTCACAGCACCACTGGAAAAAGATAAACATACATTTATACAAAGTATAAGAAAAGGACAAGCTCCACACTTTAAGAAGATAAATACCACCTGGTTATATAATTAGCATATTTAGAAAAAACAAAAACTGTACATAGTGTTATACAGTAAAATAAGATGAGTAAAAGAGGGAGGGGAGGAGGGTGTGAGAAAACTCACACGACGTCGGTAAATTCAAGCTAGTCTCCCCAAAAAAGGGGGGAAAGTCTGATGGTCCTTCAACTTGCAGCTGTAGATTTTAAAAAGGAGGAAAGCCAATAGCGCGATAAAGTAAAAAAGTAAATACCGGTAGGTAAAAAAATAAAACATTTACAAGAAGGCAGTATGTTCAGGCATATCTCCACCCAAGGTGGACCCTAAAACAGCACACTAGTATGGGCTGGATGGAGCAGGATTAATAGCTAATAAGTGAAAGTGGTAAAACAAATAAAATAAGTAAAAGTCACAAATAATAAACATCCAACGCGTTTCATCCAATCCGTGGACTTCTTTAGGGATCTGGGACATTATAACCGCTTCTCAGTTTATATATACACACACACCTCCTAATTTCAGATATTCGATCAGCTGGCAGTCAAGTGCGTTCCACTGTGGAACGCAGTGTTCCTTCCTGTAGACTGATGTCAGTTCCGGCTTTATCTGTCTGACGCACGTAATGAAATGTGTGCGTGCATACATGGGGATCAGATCGCACATGCACACCAACTACTAACTTAAAATGGACAACCTAAATATAAACAGATGTGCACAAAAATACATCCTATTGTGTATTCCGGCACACTTAAATATGTACAGACTATGAACGGATTATAAACAGGCATATGAATCATGGGGAGTATGTATTTGGCTATAAAAAAAAAAAAAAAAAAATTTAATTTTTTTTTTTAAATTACAAACACATGGATATAAAACCAATATATATCTAAAAATTTAAAAAATAAATACAAAATATTTGTATAAAAAAAAAAAAAAAAATTATATATATATATATATATATATATAAAAATATCAACATCCCCTGCACTCACGCTTGAAGTATTCCAAATGCCGGGCGCACCACCAAAGCTCCAATAGGTATAACTTCCACAAGAAAAGGCTGCTCTCCGGACTTAAAAGTTTTAAGTCCGGAGAGCAGCCTTTTCTTGTGGAAGATAGAGATATATATATATATATATATATAATATATGGGCCTTTAAACAAAAATCAGACAAAAGAGAAAATAGTAAATTAAACAAGCCGAATCTATATCCATATTCAGACCTGACTTGAGGGTTTTTAAATTAAAGTTCCATTGAGCTTTTTTTTTTAGCAAGCCCTAAAGATCTCTTGCCTCCTCTTCAATTTATTGGCATCTGATATATTTCTATGGTTATAAAATTGTGCCACTAAAAAAACTGGACATGCATTACAGTGTCTGGGGACACTGTGATCAATTTTCTTATATTTTCGTACATTGTTAAAATGTTCCCGTATTCTAACATGTAGCTTGCGTGTTGTTCTGCCCACGTATTGGGCCCCACAGTCACATTGTAACAGAAACTACGTGAGAAGAGGAACACTGTATAAACTTCTTGATTTCAAACTACTTCTGGATATAAGTACCGATAAAAGTGTTTGTAACTTTTTTGGTGCATGCATGTCGAGCAATGGCCACAGCTATAGAATCCTCATTTGCGGTTTTTGCCTAATGTCATTCTTTGGATCTTATTTTTTCTATCTGGAAGTAAACTCTGAGCTAATTTGCTTTTGAAATTATCTGCTTTTTAAAAAAAAATCCTAACCGGACGATCAGGAATTGTTTTAACGAAGATGTCATAATTTTGGAGAAGATGGTGGCAGCGGCAACGGACAGCTTAAAAGTGCCCCTGCAGACCCCGAAACCACTTTAGCTTGCAGAAAAAAAAACCAAAAAAAAAAACTGTATGTGTGATGAGTGAGTCCTCTTTTTTCCATTTTGCAATAAATGCAGATTGTGATGGAAATTGGCACTTTTCTAAAATAACCTGGTTACACCCCCTTGACTTTCAAACAGACAACCAGTTTTGTTACTTCCTAGTTTGAGTAGCTCAGTAGAGCTAAACTCAAGAGGCAGCAATTGCCCAGAGCACCTGACTTACAAAGACTTCTCATTGAGCTGCATTGGGAAGTCTAATTGGAAAGAAAAATAAAGCCTGAATGGGGTTAGAAGGGGAGGGCTTGCAAAGGCAACAGAAGAAAATAGATAAAATAAAAAAGTAATTCAGGTTTTGCAAGCTTTTTTTACATTTACCACCAATGAAAATATGCATAATAAAAAGGCATGCAGGTTTTCATTTAGGGAATATCTACAAAGCTGATATTTTCATTGATTTTGTATTTCGGTAATAGAGTGTTCCCTAAAGGTAATAAACCTACCTTCCAAAACACTCTAGGGCACTAGACCCAACCCAGAAATGTCAACTCTGGGAGTCTTTACAAAATGTAAAAATATTCCTAAAAAATTTTTTTTTTTTTTTTTTTTTTTAAAACAGATCTGTATTAATATGAACAGACTAATCTGCATTATATTCAGCTCTCACTTAGAATACATACATTGTATGCTTGCAATGATCATTTAGGTTCATATATTGGTCTATAGTTACAAAGAAAAGCTGATAATGATCTGGTGAATTCTATTGTCCAAAAGAAAAAGTGCTTTTAAGATACTTCTTGCTACAAATGTGAATGCATAGCAAATATTTCTTACTCAATATATTTTGTATTTATAAAGCTTTCAACATTACTCCAGCACAGTCTGAAATGAAGTGTCTGCCTCACTGACAAAGTCAGCTGATACTTAGACCAATACATTTTCCAGGATCCATGCACTAGTGTAAGGGCAAAAACCTCAGGATGTCTGCTATATACACATGGCTGTAAAACCAGCTCTGTGTCTTGATTTTATTTTTTACTATTATGTTTACTATTTACTAGGATGACAATTAGTTTGAAGTCTGGCAATGCATACAGGCATGGCTTTATGGACTACCAGAACTGGTGGAAACCCAAGTAAATTTACCACCAAACTAAATTGTAAGAGGCGATAAGGCCACTTTTTTCACAAAGAAAGACACAATATATATACACAAGTAAGAATAAAACACTTTTGCATTCTTTATTTTATTTTAAAACAGGACTCAGATTTAAAAATATATCTGAAACAATACTTTAATGCAATAGACCAATTCCACTGATACAACATTAGCAGAACTTAGAAGTGGAGGTGTGCCAAATCTAATTGTTGAATACAAAGGGACTACCCAAATGGTAAACCAAAACACATAATGAAAGGAAGCTTAATTTGGGACAGATCTCACTATGGGCAGGGGTAGAAAAAAAATATATGACTTTTATAAACTTGTAAAAAAAAATAACTTAGAAGCAACAATTTTCTTTTAGCTGGGCTAAATACAGCCTAATAAACAACTTTATAGGGTAAACCCAGGGCCCATGAAACCCCAGGGCAGAAAAACAAGATGGGCATAACCCACGGAAATTCCTTCTAGGACCATTCGTTGGCACAAAGGGAACTGTGGAGTCCACGTCCCATGTCTGGATGCAAGGCTCATCCTTTGGAACATTCCGGATGTTCCTCCCTTTGTGTCTCCAAGTCTGCTGCGAACACACGCTTGATTTTGGAGACGAGGTCTTGTATGTCCCTTTTGGGAGCTGCAGAAGTTTCAGCTGCGTCTGTTGTAGTTGAGGAGATAGCCTGAGGTGTAGGCAGGAACATGTCATGTGTGTCCAAATGTGGATCCTTGGAAGAGTGGGAGCAGCGATCTTTGCGAGTGGGGGCTATGCAACTAAATGGGGGGGCACAGGGTCCTCCTTTGCCCCCACCCATGGGCGGCGGGGGGATGACGCCCTAAATGAAAAGAGAAGGGCAACCTATTGTCCTCACCCCAGCCCCCACCCATGAGCAGCAGGTGGGGGCCCTAAAAGACAATGGGGGTGACCTGTTGTCCTCGGCCCCAACCCATGAGCGGCAGGTGGAGGCCCTAAATGAAAAAGGGGGAACCCTTTGTCCTCCCCCCCCCCCAGCCTCCACCCATGAGCATAGGGTGGGAGCCCTAAAAGACATGAGACATGGGGGGACCTATTGTCGTGTTCCCCCGTCCCCACCCATGAGTGGCGGGTGGGGGCCCTAAAAGACATTGGGGGGGACCTATTGTCACCCCGGCTCCCACCCATGAGCGGCGGATGGAGGCCCTAAATGAAAAGGGTGGGGGAACCTATTGTCCTCCCCCCAACCCCCACCCATAAACGACAGGTGGGGGCTAAATGTAAAAATCACCCCCCCCTCCAGGAGTGACTAGTGGTCCCCAAGCCTATAGTCCCCCCCACCTAAAAAAAGCTGAATAGACCCCCACTCGCGGGGCACGTGTGTGGGAACACTGTGGTGTCCTCGTCCCCCGCTAGTTAAGAGATGCCCCACCATGGGGCCATTTATTGGGGGGGTCTGCTTTATTTATTTTTTTATAACCGTGATCAGCACCAATATTAGTAAAGTTGGCTGAAAGACCAATCTTGGTCTTTCAGCCTTTTGGTAGATAGCTCCCTAATTCCCACAGTATCAGGGAGCTATCTACTAAGTGGCTGCAAGATGCAGACGCAGCACGGATCATTCGAATAAAATATCGAAGCGACCTAAAAGTACCGTTTGTCGTCCTAACATGAATGAACAATCTGTTCTCATTCTGTTAGGGCGAAAATCGGTAGTTTCGTCGGCGTTCTGTCTACATGACAGGATGTTCAGGAATAGTGAAAAGAGGCGAGATCACGGAGGAAAGGTTAGAATTGTGGGAAAATTGCTCTGACCACAGGAAATGGAGCACACTTTGCCCCTCTGCTGGTCATAGATGGTCAGGTGTAGGAAATATACATAAGACAAATAGTCCCTGATTTGTCTCATGTTTTAAAGAAAACTAGAGCAGACAGGAAGAAATTAATAACATCTCCTGTAATACTGCTCAATTCACCTTTCACTGTCAACCTAATGTAGGGAATATTAGAGTCTGAACAGTGATTTGAAGCCTTATAGTACTTGCTTTCTATTAAATGACAATCGTGGAGAATATGTAAAGAAAAATTGCAGCACACAGAAATTACAATATATTGCAGGACTGTTAAAAGACTGGGAATAATGTAAGTCAAACACACTTACAAAATGTAATAGGAATATTCACCTTGAACAACATCATACATGAATAAATGATAAGTAATGCCAAATTTGGTTCTAATGAGCAATGGAAAATATTAAAACACAGGGAGGATTAGTCACTAAAGTGAGAATTATTGGGAAAGCATGGTGAATTTCAAATTTAATACCAGAACAGGTGAACTGAAACAGTCTCCAAGTTAGCGATGCTTCCCGTTTGGCTAATATAGGTCTCTGATTGGAGTATTCCCTGCCACAGACTGCAAGTCTGTGCTGGGGGAAGAGGGGACGGCTTGTAAAGGCTGCGGACAGTAGGTCTGCAGCTTTTGGAAGCCTTTTTTTTTTTTAATATATCCTAATTTTCTTTTTAAGTGAAAAACCAGGATATTTTTTTCCTATGGAATGTTTCTATGAATGTGAAATAAGCAATAAAGTCCTGATAATTCTCACTTAAATAAGTAACCCTTAGAGTGTCAAAATAAAAGCAAAAATCTGCTGCATATAAACAAAAGTAAAACCAAGGCATTGGTGTACATCTTTTATGAACCAAGCAAGCTAGGCACTTTATTCTCCTAAATGTGGAACTATCTGTGAAGTTCATAGTAAGCATATTGTAAAACATTTAATAAAAGGACTAAACTTGTACTACACTCCTAGAATGTTGTGTGTCAAGATGAAACAAAATGGATGAATTCAATCTACAATAAGGAAATCAGAATTAGCTTGTTCCTTAAATTATAGGCCCTACTTCCCTTCAGAATGTTAAGCAATACCAGATACCATGAAACAAAGGTAATCAGAAAACATACTGCCACTGTGGAGACAACTATTATCTATTTCTCGCTTGGAAAGGCTGGCAGAATGAAGCTGTACAATAGCCTACTGTTTTATTAAATGGCAGGAACAGAGTAGCACAAGAAGACTTCCAGTAAGAACAAGAATCCCAATAAACAAATACTGATTACCTATTACAACAAAAATCAGACAATGGACCATACATCAAAAGGAATACTTTTCTGCTTACTGCTATTTAAAATATGTATAACACCAAAAAGAACACAATACCAAATGCTTTATATGTTAGTGCAAATGTTATGGAAAAACAGCATGGTCACACTGTAAATATAGAACTTAAAGGAACACAAAACTGTTTTCCTAAAGCTTTAGCACGACCCTGTCTATTTTAGACTAAGACACACGTCAATGGAAGAAATAAAAATCTTACAAGTGTGTGTACTCTGCTTACAAGTTTGTATTCCTAATGTTATTGTGTTCCTATAACCATCACTTTTCAGAACATTTGGATAAAAATCTGCATATTTGTATGTTCTGATGGCTTGCGACACACTCGTCGCAAATCATTGTTCTACGCTACTGGTAAACACTACAAATAAATAAAATAAACAGCATCCAAAATCCTCACTGTGTACCACGTCTCCTCCCTCAAGCAATGTAATAGCAGCAGCACACTATGAATTACAATATGCTGCATACAGTTTCCCCATTCATTACGTGGATTTTTTTGCGATTTTTCTACCTCACTAAAGGAATATACCTGAAGACTTTGCCATACTCATTATAATACATAGGCAGGCAGACACATTTCATGTTTTCATTATGGCTATACATTTGTATACTACCATTTCTCTGTTTTACAAATTAACTCATCTAAGACTTGAAAACAGACAGCAAAAACTATTTTAAACTTGCATAGTGATGTAGACAAGAATGCATGTTTATAATATGGTTAAGAAATTAGGCCATTGTGTTATCACTTTGTAATGTTACATTATTTCAGAATGCTGATACCTCAATGCAAAATGTTAATCAAATTCAAGAGGGGTTTTGCAGGCACAAAGTTGAAATCAAAAGAGGCTCATTAAACTGAGCATTATGGAGATCTGACAAAGAAATTAAATTGTTTCCAGTCCTGTAATTCTGGCCTACATTTTCCCAAACCTGCTATATTTCCATCAAAGCTCTTTTGTCCACACAATAGCAAATCTTTTCTGATCCGCCACAATTGAAAAATTTGTTAGCAGGTCTTCTATGGTCTCTTCAATCACCAAACCGAGCCATCACTGAACATTTACTCCACATTTCTGGAAGGCTGCATGTTAAACAGATTGATAATTCCTTAATTCTTCAGGACTTGTATGGCAACATTCCAAGAAGAATTTGAGTACTCTAAAAAGATAGGCTTTACTCTTTATTATGTCCATTTTATTTTGCTAATCAGATCTAAAGAAGAGGGCTTACAGAATTTATATATGAAATTACAATTCAAGAAGCAGGTCACTAAATAAATTGAGAATGCATCCTTAAGCGAAGGTCAAGGTCATATACATAATTTGGATTTCTGTGAGAAAAATAAATTAAACATATCTTTAATTCAGAGCGAGACAGACCCCTTGTTGTAATCCTCCACTGGAGGGATCATAAAGATTTTTGACCTTTGTTTAATCAGATGTTTCTTACAGAGAAGTAACAAGGACATGGTGCATGCATAACTATCACCCAATCCACAAATCCATAGTGAAGCATTGGACAGACAGCGTTCTGATGTCAAATGTTTCTTTTTGCCAAGTGTAAAACAGATTTAATAACAATCTATTGGTCCAAAAGCCGCATTCTTGCTGTTAGTCTGCTCTGTTTTCAGAAACAGCTCTGCTTTCATGAGCAAAGCAGCATATATCACTTCAATGAAATGAAATTATTTTGATACTCAAGACTTTAAATCAACACTCCAAGCACTAAAGCAGTGCATGAGTTCCCTGGTGCAACCCCATGTAAGTAGTCAAGCCATTTGCTAATGGTTGGTCAACTTGCATGGGTCCCGCCAGGCACCAGTCTCAGCCTCCATGAGAGTCAGAAGCTCTCTGTATTGGGCTTATCCCAGCAATGGGATTAAAGGGACACTATAGTTACCAGAACCACTACAGATTAAAGGACCCCTATAGTGCCAGGAAAATATACTCGTTTTCCCTGGCACTATAGTGCCCTGAGGGTGCCCCCATCCTCAGGGACCCCCTCCCGCCCGGCTCTGGAAGGAGGAAAGGGGTTTAAACTTACCTTTTTCCAGCGCTGGGCGGAGAGCTCTCCTCCTCCGATCCACCTCCGTTCCGCCCCGTCGGCTGAATGCGCACGCGCGGCAAGAGCTGCGCGCGTTCAGCCGGTCACATAGGAAAGCATTAATAATGCTTTCCTATGGACGCTGGCGTGCTCTCACTGTGAAAATCACAGTGAGAAGCACGCAAGCGCCTCTAGCGGCTGTCAATGAGACAGCCACTAGAGGATTAGGGGGAAGGCTTAACCCATTAATAAACATAGCAGTTTCTCTGAAACTGCTATGTTTATTAAAAAATGGGTTAACCCTAGCTGGACCAGGCACCCAGACCACTTCATTAAGCTGAAGTGGTCTGGGTGCCTAGAGTGGTCCTCTAAGGTAATTGTTCTGGTTTCTACAGCTTGTACCTGCAGGCTTTTTAATGTAAACATTACTGCCTAGTAAGACCTCTAGTGGCAGTCACTCAGTCGGTCACTAGAGGTGCTACCTGGGTCACACATTTAGTGTTTCCACACCCTGCATGGAGGCGCTAAACTTTCCTCATTGATTCAATGCATTTCTGTGAGGAGATGTTGGTTACTGTAGCAATGTTGCACATGTACAACAGCCTGGCTTTTATGATGATCTCAGCCAAGGAGGCGGAGCAGGCATAGACCGGACTTGCACAGCGCTGGAAGAGGGCAAGTTTTTATACCTTTTTAGCCAGGATTAAACCGAGAGATTTGCTTAGAGTATCACCTGATCACTCTCAATCAATAAGCTGGCCTCGTAGGGTTTAGCTCAGAAGCACTAAAAGAAACGCCTTGCAATATTTCATAAAGATACACTCCCTCTAGCATGTAAGCTCATTGAGCAGGGCTCTCAACCCCTCTGTTACTGCGCCCAATTCATCTGATTACCATTAAGTGTTTGTTAGTCCACTCATCGTAGAGTGCTGCGGAATTTGTTGGTGCTAAATAAATAATAATATAACCTTTCTTAAACACTTATGCTGACTGCATATATGGAAGCTCCCTAGGTCTTGTGGGATCCCCCAAAGATATCAGTTTTGTTCTCTATAGAATGTGCGAGAGGACAGCACTGATGTGGCTCCTGGCAGATGAAACATCAGAAACTGAAGACAGTCATGGGGGACAACATCAGGTAAATATACATACCTTGCACTGCACCCCGCAGCCACTAAACCCTCACTGGAGAGCTACCTTTGTTGGTCTTTGCAAATTATGCAAACCCCAAAAGTGACAGATCTGTCCTATTATTTGGGGGGGAGAGATGTATACAATGGAAGACAATAAGTTCATAATCAAAGACACACACACACACACACACACACACATATATATATATATATATAATTAATTAGAGCTGATATATAAAAATCGACATTCTAGCAAGATCCCATAATCCTCTATAGACAGAAATAGATGCATTTTGAACGTTCACTGAGAAAGAAACCAGAGACAATACATTGAACACACACACACACACACACACACACAATACATTGAACACACACACACACAATACATTGAACACACACACACACACACACACACACACACACACAACATTGAACACACACACACACACACACACAATACATTGAACACACACACACACACACACACAATACATTGAACACACAGAGACAGACAATACATTGAACACACACCCAGCCAGCTGTCCAGCTTGGAGCAGAATGCCCCCCATTCCCCAGTAATGGAGGAGCAGGCCCATTGACACACTGTCCGCCCGGGCCGGGATACTCACAGCAGGCCGAGCAGGTGAGCAGGAGCCGCTGTTGGCACGCTGTGACAGTCCCCTGTCCCCCTCCCAGGCCTGGCTCTCGGTTACACGATCCGCTCGGAGCTCGGGGCAGCTCTCAGTACATCTCAGCCATTCTCAGACATACACACCGGGTCACGTGAGCCAGTCAGCTGACCCCCGCCCAACGCAGGCAGCCGGGGGAGGGGGCGGGGCGAACAGCGGAGCGCTAAACGAAAGAGACAAAGCACACCACTAGTCGCTGCACGGGCATCGGTGAACCCGACGCAGACTCCATTACATTTGTCTTTTAATAATAAAACAATAATAATAACATATCTGGCCCGCACTGCGCTCTGCCAATAGTAATATGGTCCAAAGAGAAGAGGGTAGCTGGCAGAGTTCTAAACACAGCCATGCGTAGTGGATTGCGCGCTGACGTCACACGTACGCACAGGAGTGGGAGTGTGCGTATCTTTGACTGTCACATGCTCTTGTTCTGCTTTTTACCTCCAGTGTCACCTGATGCAGGCCTGAATAGGGGAATTGTTATCATAACCCCTGAACCTGACTCATTATTATAACATTATTATAACAGTGTCAGTGGGGAACTGGCTCTGCAAACCAACCATTCCACTGAATAAAACAATAACAATTATCATTTAGGGCCATTTCTGTGATATGATGCTCCATTTTATTCTGATTGTATAGTAAAGATTTAGAATTTAAAGGGGCACCCAGACCACTTCTGCCCATTGGAGTGGTCTGGGTGCCAACTCCCACTACCCTTGACCTTGCAAGTGTAATTATTGCAGTTTTCATAAACTGCAATAATTACATTGCAGGGTTATGTCCTCCTCTAGTGGCCGTCTATCAGACAGCCACTAGAGGGACTTCCAGGTTCTTAAAACCTGAAACGTGTTTTAAGCAACGCTGGACATCCTCACGCTATGTGAGGACCAACAGCGTCGCCGAAATCCCCATAGGAAAGCACTGATTAATGCTTTCCTATGGGGAGGTCTAATGGGCGGCTGACGTTGGTGGAGGAGGAGAGTAGCAGAGCCTGACCAAGTGCCAAGGGACATTGGCGCTGGACTCCGGTAAGTCACTGAAAAGGTTTTAACCCCTTTAACAACTTGGGATGGGGGTGGGAGGGTGAGGGGCACTGCAGGGTCCTGCCGTGCCAGGAAAACTAATATGTTTTCCTGGCACTCGAGAGTCCCTTTAATATCACAATCTGAGTCAGAGCACATATTGCATTGGGGGAGGAGAAACAAAAGCGGAAGAGAGTATTCTGGGAAAAATAGCCAAGGTTACGGATCCAAAGGTGCACTGAAATCACTAGACAAGCCTAGTAAAGGGCTACTCCAAGCACCATGAGCACTTTACTGTTTTAAAGTGGTCGTGGTGCCTGGAATCTGTATATGCACCACACATACAGAGTTTAGCCCCATTGCTGCAGGAAGGGCATCAGTAAGCCAGAAAAAAGAGTTTTGGGCTGGCTAATTTTGTGCATATCGGACGTTTCTCATCCACACACACATAACGCTGGTGACAGGCGACTAAAGGGACATACATTCCCCTGCTTCCCATTTACATCCCTTCAGCCAACCCCTACATCTCTCTCTGGCTGCTAGGGAATGTGATGTCAGCAGAGGAGAGTCGGGATGAAGAGAGAACTTGCCCTCGGTGCTGGAATGCAGGTTAGTTTTAGCTTTATTTTTAAAAAACATTGACTAGGCGAGGGGGCAGGAAAGCAAGGGCTCAATGGCGGTAGGCAGGCTATTCCATAGGAAGGGAGAAGTCCTGCAAGCATTAGTTGGCTGTACAGCTGTGGACAACGGACAGGAGGTGGTCACGGGCAGAGCGGTGAGACCGAGAATTATGTATTGTAAAATGATCTGTGTTTTGTGGTTCCCCCCCATCCAGACAGCCTTGAGGAATGGTTTGGGAACCACTGCTTTAGACCATTTCCAAGCTATAAACCCTGACAACATGGTGTTACAAAAAACATAGACAAGACAAGAAAGTTCTTCTTTAGTCTCGTCTTTAATTGTGAGGAAATGCATTTAGCAGCGGGTTACATGCCATATTCAGGTAATTCCCAAGCTAACATAATGTTCCCTGTCTTATATACTCTTTTTATGATGACAGATGTAACATACTGTTATATTTTGCTGCTTTGCCCTATGCTGCCGAGACTTTGAATACTTTGAAGCCATGTTCTCTGTCTGTCCAGAAAATGTTTGCTACCTACTCCTGCTGGGACACTGAAATAAAAGCAAGGGAACTCTAGTGCACTGCGGCTATAACAAGTTGGAGACTGTCTTTTCTGCACAAATTGGAATATTCGTATTTCTGATTTTCCTGATTTCAGCTACCTGTAGATTCTAGAACTTCCTTTCTGCACTCAGACAGCTTTGAATTTTTGCTAGAAGTGGATATATCTGCAATTACAGAAGTCAAGTCAATCTAAGGTATTGAATCCAGAAATTGCTTCAGGATTCTCCATTTAGTTCATAACATTTCAATAAATACCTTTATCTGGGTAGCGCTACCTAAGTCTAAGGGCCCAAACGTTGTGCATACATACATAACCTACCTGCAGGTACCTATAAAAAAAGAAATTGTAACTGCTGCTCACTACTGCATGTCTGGGAACAAAGTACCCAGATGGTGTCATCCATACTGGGACCAACGGCATTTCTCTAACTTGCATTTCACGTGTTCTTTCCTCCCAACACCACTTGTTAATTTCTTCTGTTGTACACATTCATTTTGAGCATACAACTATATTCTATTTTTCCTTAAAACAGTTTATCTGTTATTCCATCAGGAACATTTTATTCTCGAATCAGAATTAAAGGGACACTATGGTCACTAAAACAACTTTAGCTCAATAAAGCAATTTTTGTGTATAGATCGTGCATCTGAAGTCTCACTGCTCAATTCTCTGCCATTTAGGAGTTAAATCACTTTTGTTTCTGTTTATGCATTCATAGCCACAGTTCCCCTGGCTGTGACTGACACAGACTTCATGAAAACAAAATGGTTTCAATTAGATGTAACTTACTTTAAAAGTTTGTATCTCCTGCTCTGTAGATTGAACTTTAAAGGGACACTGTAGTCACCCAGACCACTTCAGCTCATTGAAGTGGTCTGGGTTCAATGTCCCATGCCCCTTAACCCTGCAATATTAATTATTGGTTAATTATTGCAGTTTCTGAGAAACTGCAATAATTACCCTGCAGGGTTAACTTCTCCTCTAGAGGCTGTCTACCAGACAGCCACTGGAGGGACTTCCGGAATTGAAATGGACCTTTGGTCTGTTATCTGACGCTGGACGTCTTCACACTATGAATGAGGAACTCCAGCGTCAGATTTTCCCCATAGAAAAGCATTGAATGTTCTCCCCCACCAGCTGACGTCAGCAGGGAAGGAGCGTGGGCAGAGCTTGACCCAGCACAGAGGGACATTGGCGCTGAATTCAGGTGAAAGACTGAAGGGGTTTTAAACCCTTCAGCCAAGCAGGGGGGGAGGGTGGGGCATCGTGAGGGAGGGGGGCACTCCAGGATTCTACAGTGCCAGGAAAGTGGGTTTGTTCTAACCCTGTTCTAACCCCCCCACCCAGGGACGTATAAGAAGCGAGACAAACAAGGCATTTGTCTTGGGCCGCACTTTCCAGGGGGTGGCAAAAAAAGTGCTCCCTCGCCAGCGCTGCCCGACCGACCTCCCAGCAGCCCCATTAGACCCCAGTGAGAGAAGGACCCCCCCCCCCCTAGTATTCCCAAAGGTAAGGAGGCTGGGGGAGGGTTAAATTTAAAAAAAAAAAGTGAGTGTGTTAATGTGAGTGTGTGTGTGTCTGTTAGTGAGTGAGTGTGTCTGTTAGTGTGTGTCTGTTAGTGAGTGTGTGTCTGTTTGTGTGTCTGTTAGTGAGTGTGTGTGTGTGTGTATCTGTGTGTGTGTGTGTCTGTTAGTGAGTGAGTGTGTGTCTGTTAGTGTGTGTCTGTTAGTGAGTGTGTGTTTGTTAGTGTGTGTCTGTTAGTGAGTGAGTATGTGTCTGTTAGTGAGTGTGTGTGTGTGTCTGATAGTGTGTGTGTCTGTTAGTGTGAGTGTGTTTGTTAGTGTATGTGTGTGTGTCTGTTAGTGTGTGTGTGTGTGTCTGTTAGTGAGTGTGTATGTCTGTTAGCTAGTGTATGCGTATCTGTCAGTGAATGTGTGTGTGCGTATTTAGAAGGCGCAGCAGGGGGGAAAGGTTGGGTGGGGGTGGGAGCCCCTAGGGATAGGGCAGCACAAAACCAGGATACACCACTGCCCCCACCCCCTTCTAACCCTGCCCAGACTTTCTGTGGCTGTCCAATTACTGACTTCCCAATACAGCTCATTGAGAAGTCTTTGCAAGACAGAAGCTCTGGGCAATTGCTGCCTCCTGAGTTTAGCTCCACTGAGCTAAACAACCAGGAAGTAACAAGACCAGTTGGCTGCTTAAAAGTCAAAGGGGTGTAACCATTTTCATTTATGAAAGTGTCAATTACTATTGAAATCTGAACTTTTTTCAAAATGAAAAAAAAGAGGACACACT
This sequence comes from Pelobates cultripes, assembly GCA_933207985.1. Taxonomy (NCBI): domain Eukaryota; kingdom Metazoa; phylum Chordata; class Amphibia; order Anura; family Pelobatidae; genus Pelobates; species Pelobates cultripes. Next base: position 294,445,792 of record OW240915.1, on the reverse strand, counting down.
CTTCACATAATGCATTTCAGCAAGCTAAAATGCTTTACGGCTCTATAGTGACCCTTTTAGGTGTACCAATTGTCACGCTTTTTCACGTATATGTACTGCAGTTTGCTTTGTGAGTTGATTGTGTATTAATATTTTTGGATGATACAGAGGAATTTTACAGCAAGCCACTTACAGAAGAAAGACTATACAAAAAATTATATATCATAATCATCATGAAAATACTTATTACACTAACTTCCTACGTCGCCTTCTTCCTCATCTTCGTCTTCCTCATTTTATTTCTTATTTTCTTCGTCTTCACCTTCTCTCTTTCCTCCCTCTTTTTTATCCTTTTTCTTTCTCTTCCTTTGTAAACTCCTCTCCCTTCTTCATCTTTATCTTTCTCCTCTTCCTCATCTTTCTCTTTCTCCTCTTCCTCATCTTTCTCTTTCACCTTCTCTTCCTCCTCCACCATCTCCTCTTTTTTTTCATTTTCCTCCTCCTTCTTCTTAATCTAACTATTTCTACCCCTTATTCTTTGTCCTTTTCTTCTCTTCCTCCTCCTTTTCATCTTCCTCCACCTTCTTCTACTATTTCTCCTCCTTCATATTGTCTTCATATATGTCTTCCTCATTCTCTTCCACATTTTTCTTATCTTCACCTTCCTCCTTCTAATCCCTCTTCTTCTTTATGGTTCACCTCCTCTTTTATTTTCTTATTTGGCTTTAACCTACTCTTTCTCTTTGTCCTTCATCTTCCTCCTCCACTTTCTTCTTCTTTCTCATTTTCCTTCTCATTCTTTGTTTATCTCCTCATTCTTTGTCTTTCTCCTTCTTTTCATTATGCATCTTCCCCACCAGCTTTTTCATTATCCTCTTCTATCTTTGTCTTAATCTCCCTCCTCCTCGTATTTCTCTCCTTCCTTCTTTTTCTTGCTCTTCTGCTTGTTTTAGACTCCCATCTCTTCTTTTTCTTCCACATTTTTTGACTTCTCCTCCTCCTGTTTCTCCTTCTTTGTCTTCCTCTTTCTTTTCCTCTTTCCTTGTCTTACTCCTCTTTTATCTTCTTTGTCCTCTTGCTTCTCATTTTTATTCTTATTTCTCTTCCTTCTTCTCCTTAAGCTTTTTCTTAACCTTCCTCCTCCCTCTCCTTCTGCTTCTACTTCTTATTTCCTTACTTTTTATCTTCCTCTTTCTTTTCCTCCTATTTTTTCCTCTCCTCCATCTACTTGTTTGTCTTTCTTCTCCTTTCTTAGTCACCCTCCTCCTTTTTTTTCTTTGTCTATTTCCTACTATTCCTTCTCCTCCTCCTCATTTATCTTGTTTGTCTTCCACCTCCTTCTTATTCTTCTTCATCTTCTCCTTCTACTAGTACTTCTTCTTTGTCTTCCTCCCCTACTTCTCCTTCTCCTCCTTCTTGGTCTTCCTCCTTCTTTGTTTTCTACCTCCTCTGTCATTTTCTTCCATGTTATCCTCCTCCTTTTATTTTCCTCCTTTGCTGTTGTCTATCTTCCTCTTTCTTCTTCTAATTCCTCTTTGTACTTCTTTTCCCTCCTCTATTTTTCTCTTCTTCCTTCACCTGTTTCGTTATCTTCCTCCTTGTCCATCTTCTTTGTATTTCTGCCTCTTATTCATCTCACTGCTCCTCCTTCTTTGTTGTCTTCTTTTTTTTCTTCTTCATCTTTCTGCTCCACTTAATTTGACTTCTCATCCTCCTACTTCTTTGTCTTTCTTGTCCTCCTCCCCTCCTTCTTTGTCTTTCTCCTCTTCTTTAATTTTCTCATTCTTACTACTTTTCCTTCTCCTTCTTCTCATTTTTAGTCTTTCTCCTCCTTGCTTATTGTCTTCCTCTTTCCCCTTCTACCTCCTTCTCCTTTCTCTCCCCCTTCATCTTCTTCTTCCTTCTTCTTCTCATTCTATTTTCTACTTCTTATTCTCCTCTATTTATTTCTTTGTTGTCCTCCTACTCCTCCTTCTTTGTCTTCCTCATTCTCTTCCTTCATATTACTCCTCATTTTCTTTATCGCACTTCTCCTACTCCTTCATCTTTGTCCTCTTTCAACTCCCTTTTCTTTGTCTTCCTCCTCTATCTCCTTCCTCTGCATCTTCTTCTCTGACTTCATCTTTTTCCTCCTACTTCTTTGTCATTCCCATCCTCTGTCATAAATCAATTGCAAATGTCAAACAATATAGAAATGAAAACAATTTACCCCTTTAAGAGGTCTTCTGCACTTCTCCAGATGAATGAAGATTCAAATATAATCCAAGTTTTGAGCAGGGTGCTGGAAATAAGGATATTTCAATTTGATTTTCTGTAATAGGCAGTTAAGGCAGTATTAGCAAAGGGAAGATCCAAGGGCAAAGTATCTTCCAGTCCAATGTCGGCAACGAGGGAGTCAGACTGAAACAATTAAGGAAAATCCAAATGCAAGGTAAGTTCCGTTCCAAGGACGGCAATGAGGGAGTCAAGTTGAAGCAATATAGGAAAAATCTGAAAGCAGGGTAAGTACAGATCCAAGGTCGGCAACGAAGGAGTCAGGCTGAAACAATTAAGGAAGATCCAGAGACAAGTTCTGTTCAGCGACTCACAGTAAAGGATCCTAAAGATTGGAGGCAAAATATTATCTTGCAAGAAGAAAGTTAACACATTAACTGTGCACTGAGGCACTGATGCAAAACGCTTAAATAACGCAGCGTTTCATACATCAGTGTCTTCTTAAGGAATTGAAAATAGGAAGAGGACAATGAGGAACAAGATGATAAAATAATGGGATCAGGAGGAGAAAGAATAAGAAGGAGGAGAAGAAGAGAGGGAGAAAGATAGAGAAAAACTAAAAATGAGAAGGAGGAGGAAGAAATAAAAGAGGACAACGACAAAGACGAAGGAGGAGAACAAAGAAGGAGGAGGAGTGAGACAAATAAGGAGGAAGAGTAATACAAAATTATAAAAAAAGTAGTAGCAGGAAGAAAAAGACAAAGATAGAGTAGGAAAAGCAGGAAAAAGAAGAAGAAAAAGGAGGCGGAAGAAGAAAGAGGAGGCAAGAGACAAAAAAAGACGGAGGAGGAAAAATAAAAGGAGGTTTAGGAGAAAGATGATGTGGTAGAAATTGATGGAGGAAGTGGAAGATGAAGAAATAGTAAAAAGAGGAGTAGGATAACAAAAAGGGCTGAGGAGGAAAAAGAGAATTAGGAATACAAAGAAGGAGGATGAGGAGAAGTAGGGGAGAAAGACAAAGAATAAGGCAAAGACAAAGAAGGTGAAGTTAGAAGACAAAGAAGAAGAAATAGGATGAGAAGAAAATTGATTGGGGTGTATATCAGTGCTGCACGTTATGCAGCCTTAACCAAGGATGCACCTCTAGTGGCCGTCTGAGTGACTGCCACTGGAGGTGTCTCTAGGAAGTAATGTGCACACTGCCTTTTCTCTGAAAAGACAATGTTTTATCTGTAAAGACAGTGTTTACATGACAATGCCTGCAAGCAGGCCCGGTCTGGCCATCGGGCATACCAGGCCAATGCCAGGTGGGCCGCGATGGCCATGGGCCGAGGCCGGCAGGGGAGATCACAGGATCTCCAAGGCCGGCCCCTGCAGGGCCAGCGCTATCCGAGTGCCGGCCCTGCTGTGTGCCTTCATGGGCCGGTGGGCTCACCTGCCCACAGGCACTGAAATGCAGCCGCCGGCTGGGGAGGGAAGAAGAGGAGAGAGGACCCGGTGGAACTCTAGCCAGCAGCTCCGCTGGGTCCTCTCGCGGGGTCTGAGCGTTGCCGCGGTTACCACGGCAACACTCAGATCTTGCGAGAATGAACTCTAGCCTACAGCCTACAGGCTAGAGTTCACTCTCACCACTAAGACCACCAGGGAAGGCAGCATGGCTCCTTCCTCCATGGAAACCCAGCTCCCCCCTCTCCCAGGCTAAAGGTAAGAAGGAAGAGGGGGTACATAACTTTTTTTCATTAATTATTAATAAAAAATATATTAAAATAAATTCACTAACAGCCCCCTCACACACACAGCACCCCCAGACAGACACACAGCACCCCCAGACACACACAGCACACCTAGACACACACAGCACCCAGCACCTTCAGACACACAGCACCCCAGATACACACAGAGCACCCAGACACACACCACCGCCAGACACACACAGCACACCCAGACACACACAGCGCCCAGATACACACAGCGCCCAGACACACACAGCACTCCCAGATACACACAGCACCCCCAGACGCACACAACACCCTCAGACAGACAGCACCCTCACTCCCACACATATACAGCACACACACACATATAAATATATATATATATATACATATATATAATATATAAAATAACCCTCAGTGGGTTAACAGACAAAGAAAATTAGAAACCTAGAATGTGACGGCAGATAAAAACACCCTCACACACAGCACCCCTCTTACACACACACACACACACAAACACACACTGCGCACCTCACACATACAATACGTCCAAATATATTTATATATATATATACACACACTACAGCACCCCTCACACTGCACCACTACACACATTACACTCCAGATACACGCTAGATCCCTTACCCTATATGCACTCTTAATCCTCTACACACACACACACACACACACACACAATCTTCTATACACACTCTGGGTCCTTTACACACTAGATCTCCTACACACACACTGCACCACCTACACACACACTACATTCCTTGTAAGCAAACACATACAACATTCTCTAAACACACCCTCTCTACAACCGTTACACACACTACGTCACCTATACACACACACTACAGCCCATATGCATACACTCGCTACATCCCCTATAACACTATGCCCCCTATACACACACTCTCTACAGCCCCTAGCCACACATATTACACCACAAACACAAATGAGTTTGACCTATACACAATACCACACCACACTCTACAAACACGCAATCCCACAAGTAGGCTCCAAACACATGCACCATACACTTTCCTGGCCCTTTTGTCCTCTGGTATCCCACTTGTGGAGACACCAGAGACAATTTAAAAGCAAACACAGCACAAGCATGTTATTACATTTGCTTGCGCTGCGCAGAACAAATACAGGGCCTTTTTCTAATGCTAGAGCTCTTCAGCGGGGCTCTGCGCATTGAACCAACATGCTCACTTTGAGAGGGGGCGTGCTTGTCATTAGTGATGACAAAACACACCCTCTCTGGCCCCGCCCCCTTCTTAGGGGGCCGCTTTGATTGAAAAATGCCCGGGCCTAATTTTTTTCCCAGTCCGGCCCTGCCTGCAAGAACTGACTATACTCACCTGAACAACTACATTAAGCTGTAGTTGTTCTTGTGACTATAGTGTCCTCTTATTAGGAAAATCTCTTTTTTTCAAAATCTTTTTTTTTCTTTTTATCATTTTCACAAATATGAACACGTCTTCAACAGTTTTGCAATATAGAAAATTTAGCATATATCATTATAAACAAAGCTTAACAAAATAAGCGATAATATTTATTTTTTCCCACTGGCAGACTTAAAACTTATACATATAAATTATCATTTATGAGCAACCTTTTTTCTTTAGAGTCCTCATTTCCTCTGCAAGTATATTGTTATATTTAAGTCCTACATCTGAATCTAGATAGGAACCTCTTGTCACACCTAGTCTGCCCATTTCCTTATCACTTCTAAAATCAGAGGCCAGAACTGACCCTTGACTTCCTTTTGTATTCTTGATAGCCTAATCGCTCCAACATTTCTAAAGTCCTTGTGTTCTTTAGCCTCTGTTTCCTTTCTTTACGCTATGTGCTAGGGTGATTGTATCTAATAATTGCAATTGTTGTACATATATCCCACCCATCACTCCATGCGATTATCAGATATAACCTTGAGTTACTGGCAGTGGACATCATATCAGCTGTGGGTTTTTTTTTTCTTGGAGTCTAGACAGGCAACAGTTGCAAATATGCTATTTGTAGGTTGAAGGAAAGAATGCTGAAATTAATCCTGTTAGGAATTCCAATTATTACTTAATGTCTGTAGGTATTTAAAGATAAAATAGATATTGAATTTATAGACATGTATGCTCTAAGTATTCTAAATTTTATATATAGAGTCAGCATATTCCATGTCAATGTACAAATGGAAAATAAACACAGTACTTTGCTAATATGTTATAAAGCATACACGACTTGCATTAATATAAAACTTTCCACTATCTGAGGCTGCTTGTCTTTGATGATAGTTGTCGAAAGCTAAATATACCATTGCTTATCGCAGCTTTCACTGTGACTGTTCAGGTATGTTTCAAATACAACTCTAAAGTTTTTGACCATTTTATGCAATTGTACGCTATTGGAAGAGCACCAATCCAGGAATCTTTTGAGAAATTGCAGATAAAAAGGCTTCTCATGTTGTTTTTTTATGTTTTGTTTGTTTCCATTTGTTTGAAGAAGATTTTGAATGTGGCCTGATAGTTTGTATTTGCTTAAAAAAACAAAACAAACATTATAATGTTAGGAATAACAAATTTGTATTCCCAACGTTATAGTTTTCCTGTCCTTAGTAGTGTTAGGTATCTTGTCCCACCACCCTCCCTCCCCCCCCCCAGCATTGAAAGGGTTAACCCGTTCTCTACTTACCTTGATCAGCTGCTGATCTTTCCTCCCCAGGTGACATCACGGAGGAGGTCCTCGACGGTCTAATCCAATCCAATACGCTGTCCGAACTGCTAAGTCTCTTGTTACTATGATGATGTCTCTTGGGGCTGTTGCAGCTTTTCGGACTCAGAACTCCATGGTTATATTCCTCTGGTCGGCACCGTCCCTGACGCCCATGAAGTTGAGCAGTCGCCGGAGGAAGGGTAGTAAGGCGTCTCCTTCAATCGTTTCTGGCACCCGCCTGAGACGGATGTTCTTCCTTCTATGTCGGGACTCCAGTACCATTACCGTTCATGTGAGACTATGTCTTGGATGGTCTGCAACCTTTGTTCCCTTGCGCCTTCTCTAGACTCCCCAGCGATAATCTCTTGGTGCAAGGTCCCCAGTTCCACTTTCGTTTCCAGCAGACCTGCCTTCCATACTTGCCTCATTTCCAGCCGGAGACTTTTGATGTCTCCTTTCGTTGCCGGTGACGAATTGTCCTCCGAGTCTCCTTGGGCGGCATTTTCCAGGGGGCGGCAAAAAACGCCGCCCCCAAATGCCCAGGGCAAATGCCTTGTTAGCCTTGCGGCTAACAGTCCAGGCACGCGGGCGGGCGGCGCTGGCGAGGGAGCACTTCCCCCTGAGCTGTCTGCTCAGCTCCCTCGCGCGCCGCCCGCAGAGTGAGGCTGGGAGCCGGAATATGACATCATGCCGCCCAAGGCAAATGCCTTGTTTGCCTTGCGGTTAAAACGTCCCTGGTTGCGCTCCCATCGCATTCTGCAAAGGTAGAAGCTCATTACATCTGTGGGCTGTTGACAAGTGTAATTTCTGCCTAGATTTAACATTAGGCCGCCAGGAGCAGAGTTCTGGGCTCCCTAAGTAAATTAAACCCCAGCACAAAAATGCACATATCTCTATATGTTCAGTGTTTTTAAAAGTAGTAGTGGTCATGGAGGCTGGAGTATCTCTTCAAAGGGACACTATAGGCAAGAAAACAACTTCACTTAATGAAGATGTTGTGGAGTATAGATCATGCCGCTGCAGTCTCACTGCACAATCATCTGCCAAGAGTTAAATTACTCTGTTTATGCAGCTCTAGTCACACCTCCTTGCATGTACTTGCACATCCTTTCTAAACACTTCCTGTAAAGAGTCATCTAATGTTTACACTTCCTTTATTGCACATTCTGTTTAATTTAGTTTTTCTTATATCCTGCTCTATTAATAGCTTGCTAGATCCTGCAGGAGCCTCCTGTGTGTGAGCAAAGTTCAATTTACAGAGCAGGAAATAAAAACTTCTTAAGCAAATTAACATCTGACTGAAAATGAAACCATTTTATTTTTTCATGCAGGCTGTGTGAGTCACAGCAAGGGGAAGTGTGGCTAGGGCTGCATGGACATAAACAAAGTGATTTAACTCATAAATGGAAGACAATTGAGCAATGAGACCGCAGGTGCATGGTCTATGCACCAAAACTGCTACATTAAGCTTAAGTTGTTTTGGTGCCTATGGTATGCCTTTGGCTACTGTTGCTGAGGTCCCCACTTGAAGTTATGTACTTGGATTCAATAGCAGGATATTTGTAAGTGTACAATATAGTCTTAGTTCAATAATAAGACCCACATTTATATTTATTATGTCCATTGTTGCCCAAAATGCTGCTGAAGGGTGACAGTTGGATTTTGACAAGTAACATATTGCATGCACTGATTTTAATTTAAACTAGACAGAACTCTCAATATGTTTTGCTGTGTTAGATTTAAAAACCAAAAACCAATTTTTCTTAGAATGGTGTAAGGACTTCCTGTATTTCTTGTATACTCTAGAGATGCATTGTTTATATCATGAACTTAATTTAGCAAGGCAAAGATGAAGTCATTCTAAAGAAATGTTTTAAATGTGGAACACTCACAAAAGCACAATGGAATGTCCCTGATAACTCAGGCCAAACAATATTTGAAATATTGAAATTTTGTTCTGGACACGTGATAATTTGGCTCAGCCAAATGTTCATGAAAAACTATTCAGGGACACAGTCAGGCATGCCAAAAGGCGGCGTGGGGGGCAGAGGAAGGTGGGTGGGGGGAGGAGTGCTACAATATTGCAATGGTAATAATATCAGTATCAGCTATTTTTGCTATGCCAATTCTGAGTTGTTTTAGGTAGTTATCTTTTTAGTAAGACTTTTCAACATTTTGAAACAGAAAGAATGTATTAAGTTGAAGTAAGAGCTTTTTATAGTATTGTTGATAATTATATTCTTTTATCTCTCTTAAAAAATAATAATAAAATTATAGTTTTATAATGGTGACAGATTATTTTTCCTTTTGCAATCATATACTAATGAATGCTAGGGAGCAGCTGCTGTAGGAGTCATTTTAAGTTGATAAAAGGGATTTAAAAAATTAAATTAAAGTAGGCGTCAACTGTCCACTCGCATTTTACAGTCTTTTTTTTACATTTTATTTTTAAACACCACTCTTTTAAAATTAAATTGTTCCCGCTACTGCTCCCTCCTTTTTTCAAATGACTTATTTCAGCAGATGCATCAGGCATAGTCACACCTCAAGTCTCAGCCAGGCCTGGTGAAACCATTACAATGAAAGGCATTTTTAAAAAGAGAGAGAGGAGCAGCTGGAGTAATTTAATTTAAAAACGTTTTGGTTTTTTTTAAATGAAAGGATAAATTCAGTAGGCACTGGCAATTAATGACCCACTCGCCCTTTCTACCCTTTGTGATAATAATATTCCATATTAATTAAGTATGATTGATTGATCACTATTGAGCAACTCAAACATTTATTGATAGTTAAGATGGCACCGGTAAGCATATAAGAACACATAGCACATATTACTAGATGCAGGCTTGAAGGCCACAATTACTAGATGCAGGCTTGAAGGCTTTATGCCACAGCTATTAAGAGCTGACACAGCACTACAGCTGTTTACTACGCTGACACAGCACTATAAGCTAACACAGCACTTCAGCAGTTTGAGAAACTTATGTTGCCATCAAAAAACTTATGTTGCCATCTCTAGACCAGTACAAAGAAAGCTTGTAGATAACCGCACAAGACTTGGCATGAGTTCTGGTGGTCCTGAACAGTCTGGCCAACTGCCAGGTCCATCCAGCTGCTTGTATCAAGGTCTTTTGCTGGGCTGCACTGATAAGGAACTGATGACTGTCCTTGAAGACAGGTATATAAGACTAAGGGAATCTTGCGCTCCCTTGGAGAACTACCCACCTGTAATGCGTGTTGCTGGTCTCTGCTGTTCCCAGAAGAGAGGGTCTCTCCGAGTGACTGCTTGAGTTCCCCCCAGTCATGTGTAGCGAGGAGACAACCAAGCTTCTCTAATGGTGATGTATACTTAAGCTGATATATCTAGATACTAAGCTGTATGAAGTAAATGCATGCAACTACTTAAATGAGAGTAAAACTTACATTGCTTAGATCCCTTTGTGGATAATAAATTGTAGTGTGAATTCTTATATTCAACTTGGTCTCTGTGTGATTTCTCTTTCCTATAACTCAATGTACTCTATCCGAACTGGGTTGTGTGCCCGCCAATATCGCTATAAACCTTATTAGGTATTGATTATTACTTTTTGGATATTGGTGCTTCATGAATTTAATGATTAGGCACAACACCCTTTCTTAACAATAACAATGTTTTTCTACACATCCAGTCTGTAGGATCAGTGACCACCCTTTAGTGTTGGGGGTAAGACAGTGCACTAGCAGCTTCTCCAAACTCTGTTTGTAGAGTTTTCAAACGTAGCTACACCACAGGAATCAGCAAAGCAGGGTGAAACCACTACAATGAAGGACATTTCAAAAAAGGGGTAGTCACTGCAGTAACAACAGGTGTAATAAAATATTTTTTTTTATTCACGGCCAGATTTTAGAATACGATTTGATACGGTTTTAAACATAGGTGAGTGGCCAATTGGATCTTCGTTAGAACATAAAAACTCAAGACGACTTAGAGGGATTGAACTTGAGGAAGGCAGGAAACTTGAGTTGCAGGGACATTTGTAAGTGTTGTGGAATTAATAGATACGGAATTCGGCCCAAGTTTGTCCAAATTTTAGATCGTCTGAAAACCGAATGCTCAAGTCTAGTTAGCATTCTATCCAACAATTATCTTGATACATATGACCCCCATGGATATATAAATCTGGTTCTGGAACAGATCATTTTCATATATAAGGCATATATTAAAGGAATACTGTAATGCCAGGAATACAAAGCTGTATTCCTGGCACTACCAATCCCTCTGCCTCCCCCCTCCCTTGCGCCCCACTCCCTGATAAATAAAAGTTTAAAAACCCTTTATTTACTTACCTTATCCCAGCGCCGATGTCCCTTGGCGCTGGGTCGAAGCTCCGCCCCCTCCTCCATCTGGTGAGAAGCGGGGTCTAATGCACATGCGCAGCAAATCACGCACGCACATTCAACCTCCCCGTAGGAAAGCTTTGAATCAATGCTTTCTTATCGGGAAAAAACTGACGCTGGAGGTCCTCATACAGAGCGTGAGGATGTCCAGTATCAGATAACGGACCAAAAGTCTGTTACAATTCCGGAAGCACCCCCAGTGGCTGTCTGGTAGACAGCCACTGAGAGCAGACTTAGTGCTGCAATGTAACCATTGCAGTTCTCTGCAACTGCAATGTTTAACATTGCAGCACTAGGTGAAAAAGGGACACAGCACCGAGACCACCTTAATGAGCTGAAGTGGTCTGGGTGCCTACAGTGCCCCTTTAAAGTGTTCTACTATTAATTAATGTGCTTAAGGTTGCACCACTCAGTGCTTCATATGGTCACACATGCAAGATGTCACAAATGCCAGGACAAGTTATGTATCATTCCATGTGTGAACTCATTATTATACATATAGATTAAGAGCAGAGATTAGGAAGATATTAATTGGAATGTCTGGATAGCAGCGCCTTCCTTTTTACTGGGAAAATCACTCCTAGCCGTTCTCATTATGTACGTATTAAAGGAAGGGGTACATTAAGATGCAGTTCCTGCGGGGTCAAGTGCCACTTATCCTGACGTAAGTATACATTGCTATAAGAGTTGTTAGTGGAGTGCCTCTTATCTGCCACATCCTGCTAGTTTATGTGTTTTGCTTGGTATCTAGGGTGAATTCAAAATAAAAGCTACATCTCACCCCCATGAAAAATAATAAGTCTTTCACAAATCAGATGAACACAATTTGTGTAGACAGCAGACTTCATAGAGTATCAATAAATAATTAAATTGGGTTCATTGACAGCGAGTCCTTTAGAAGATGATATAGTATTATCATTATTATTATTATTATTATTATTATTATTATTATGGCTGGGATCCATGTCATTATCTTCTACACCCACACAATCTTCTTTCAAGCTACTGACTGGTAGCAATACTTCTGTTAAATTTTATTTTAAATCACTAACTAAAAAAATCCTAACTTATTCTTCTGCCAAAGAGGCTAAATATAAAGCAGACACAACCCCAGTTAGCATGTAAAATTCCCATGTTAAAATTAGTGTAGGACCCACCAATATTGGGGTACTGTGACACAGTGGTGGGCTTAACCTGATATGGTGTAACCAGTATTTGTTTGCTGAGAGGTTATTTTAAGTAGCCTTGTAAAAAATGTAAACCTGCCTTTTTTGTGTATGCTCTGTTCGTTAATCTATATTTGATATAGATTCTGGTCTTAGCACCAGCACTACTGAGAATTATATGTTCTAGGTGTGCCCCCAAATCCATTTTTTTCTTTAAATCACAAGAGCATCAGGAACAACAAATCTGAGATTTCTCTTTGGGGCATCCTAACTATAGCTCTTCATTAAAGGACCACTATAGTGCCAGGAAAACATACTCGTTTTCCTGGCACTATAGTGCCCTGAGGGTGCCCCCACCCTCAGGGTCCCCCTCCCGCCTGGCTCTAGGGTGAGGAAGGAGTTAAACTTACCTCTTTCTCCAGCGACGGGCGGGGAGCTCTCCTCTTCCTCTCCACCTCCTCTCCTCCTCCTCGGCTGAATGCGCATGCGCGGCAGGAGCCGCGTGCGCATTCAGCCAGTCCATAGGAAAGCATGGTGAAAATCACAGTGAGAAGCGCAGAAGCTCCTCTAGAGGCTGTTTATAATAGGATTAACCCTATTATAAACATAGCAGTTTCTGTGAAACTGCTATGTTTATAGAAAAAGGGGTTAAACCTAGCTGGACCTGGCATCCAGACCACATCATTAAGCTGAAGTGGCTTGGGTGCCTACAGGGCCGGATTAACATAGGGGCTGATGGAGCTGCAGCTCCAGGCCCATGGAATAGGCCCATTGATTTAAAAAAAAAATAATAAAAAAAAAAAAAAATTCTTTTTTTTCACACACTACTCTTAGGTATTCCACCTGGCTTTTATTTTATTGGCACAGCCAGTATTTGAGGCTGCCTGGCTGGTGCCAATATTGCAGTGATACTGGCAATACAAATGCTGTTTTTTTTTATCAGAATAAACAAGAGATTACTATGCAATACCAGCACTGTGTGGAGACAGGCAGGGATAGGAAGTTCCAGCATATCCCTCCCTGTCTATCTATACTCACTGATCTGCAGGGGTGCAGCTACAGAGAGTCCAGACAATCAACTCCCACCCTGCAGAGACAGCCTACAGCTCAGGGAAGTAAGGAATGGGGGGAAGGCTGCAAGGAGACATATACTGAGACACTAAGGGACATTGGGAGACATTATGGCAGACACTAAGACACTAAGGGACATTGGGAGACATTATGGCAGACACTGAGACACTAAGGGACATTGGGAGATATGATGACACAGACACATGGGGACACAGTGTCCCCATGTCTCCCAGCCAGTGTCCCTGGTGTCTCAGTGCCCCCTCGTCTCCCAGTCTCTCACTGTCCCCATGTCTCCTAGTGCCTCTGTGTCTCTCATTGCCTCAAGTGTCACAATGTCCCCATGTCTCCAAGCTAGTGTCCCTAGTGTCTGTGGCCCTGGTGTCTCAGTGTCCCCATGTCTCCCAGTGCCCCCATGTCTCAATGTCCCCATGTCCCCCAGCCAGTGTCTCTAGTGTCTGTGTCCCTGGTGTCTGTGTCCCCATGTCTTCAAGTGTCCCCTATTTTCCCATTGTCCCCATGTGTCCCAGCCAGAGTCCCCTAGTCTCCCAGTGTCACTTGTGTCTCCGTGTCCCTAGGTCTCCCCGTGTCCCGAGGTCTCCCCGTCTTCCTAGTGTCCTAGTGACATGGGGACCCTGGGATACATGGGGACACAGGGAGACATGGGGCATTGAGACACTGTGATACATAGGATCACTGGGAGACCTGGGGACACGACACTGGGAGACATGGGGCACTGAGACACTGATACATAGGAACACTGAGACCTGGAGTAATCGACACATGGGGGCACTGAGTCATGAGGACACTGGGAGACATGGGAGCACTGGGAGGAATCCATCTATACAGCAGAATCAAACTAAGTAGTTTTTTGGTGATTTTACAGCATTTTCTCTTATGTCACTCCTTTTTCCCAAGAAAGGCGGCAAACCTAACTACTTTTCACATACTCTTACTTAAGTATGGAAACTTAAGTGGGATGTATGGGAACAAAACTTGTGTGGACTGGCTGACAATGAATATAGTTAAAGAGACACTATAGTCACCAGAACAACTACAGCTTATTGAATTTGTTCTGGTGAGTAGAATCATTACCGTCAGGCTTTTTGCTGTAAACACAGAGAAAATGCAGTCTTTACATTACATCCTAGTGATAACTTCACTGGCCACTCCTTAGATGACTGTTAGAGATCCTTCCTGGGTCATGGCTGCCTAAAATGCATCCAAACATTGAGTGTCTCCTCCCTCTGCATGCAGAAACTGAACTTTCCTCATAGACATTAATTAATTAAATTCATCTATATAAGGAGATGCTGATTGGCCAGGGCTGAGTTTGAATCATGCTGGCTCTGACCCTGATCTGCCTCTTTGTCAGTCTCAGCCAATCCTATGGGGAAGCACCGTGATTGGATCAGGCCACCACTTCTAATGATGTCAGCTTAGAGTTACAGCTTCGGGCTTGAATATAGTAAGATTTTGCTATATTTATGGAGGCATAAGGGGCCCATGGGGCTAGATGGTGGTGTTAACACTATAGGGTCATGAATTCATGTTTGTGTTCCTGACCCTATAGTGATCCTTTAAGGTAATGCTGACTTTGGTCTCTCTAACACTATGACATGTTCCCTTTCTTCTACACTCACTACATACAGCTTTTCTCTGTCCCAGACCATATACCAGGAGCTTCTGCCTGCTAGTAAGAAGGTAAGTGGACCAGCGAGTGCTAGGGGACAGTCCTTAGAAAGCGTTGAGTGAGCGCATCATTAGATGCATTTATGCCAAGCTCAGGGTGCTGTCTGCATAGTATGCCCTTAGTTGGCCAGCTGCATGATTGGCAGGCAGCCTGACATGCATTCATGCCAGGCTGGCCTTCTAATTCTTTGAGCAGACATGTCCTCTTTTTGGGCATGTTCGCCCCTTTTGGCAGGTTACGTGATTTGTGTCAGTGGCACACCCTTTTACCATGCCCATTGACTTCCTGCCTGACTGGACACTGCTGTTAGGGGTTATGGATTTACTTGAAAGATGAAAACATAAATTAGTGAGAGATTAGCCTTTTCTTATAGCTGCTGTTTTTTTTCTCTCCAGCACCATCTCCATCAGATACATGATGCTTGGGAGTGTTTTACTGTTTTTGGTCGATATGATTCTGTAAATAGGCCCGTCATAATTGTCAGCACCAGGCCCACTGGGCTCTTAATCTGGCCCTGGGTGCCTATAGTGGTCCTTTAAGTAGACCGGTTAACACAGTCGTGACTTCAGCAACAGGATTCACAAACAAAAACAGATACATACTGCAAGACCGGGGTTATAAATTAATTAACATAGAAATACAGGGAGTGCAGAATTATTAGGCAAATGAGTATTTTGACCACATCATCCTCTGTATGCATGTTGTCTTACTCCAAGCTGTATAGGCTCGAAAGCCTACTACTAATTAAGCATATTAGGTGATGTGCATCTCTGTAATGAGAAGGGGTGTGGTCTAATGACATCAACACCCTATATCAGGTGTGCATAATTATTAGGCAACTTCCTTTCCTTTGGCAAAATGGGTCAAAAGAAGGACTTGACAGGCTCAGAAAAGTCAAAAATAGTGAGATATCTTGCAGAGGGATGCAGCACTCTTAAAATTGCAAAGCTTCTGAAGCGTGATCATCGAACAATCAAGCGTTTCATTCAAAATAGTCAACAGGGTCGCAAGAAGCGTGTGGAAAAACCAAGGCGCAAAATAACTGCCCATGAACTGAGAAAAGTCAAGCGTGCAGCTGCCACGATGCCACTTGCCACCAGTTTGGCCATATTTCAGAGCTGCAACATCACTGGAGTGCCCAAAAGCACAAGGTGTGCAATACTCAGAGACATGGCCAAGGTAAGAAAGGCTGAAAGACGACCACCACTGAACAAGACACACAAGCTGAAACGTCAAGACTGGGCCAAGAAATATCTCAAGACTGATTTTTCTAAGGTTTTATGGACTGATGAAATGAGAGTGAGTCTTGATGGGCCAGATGGATGGGCCCGTGGCTGGATTGGTAAAGGGCAGAGAGCTCCAGTCCGACTCAGACGCCAGCAAGGTGGAGGTGGAGTACTGGTTTGGGCTGGTATCATCAAAGATGAGCTTGTGGGGCTTTTTCGGGTTGAGGATGGAGTCAAGCTCAACTCCCAGTCCTACTGCCAGTTCCTGGAAGACACCTTCTTCAAGCAGTGGTACAGGAAGAAGTCTGCATCCTTCAAGAAAAACATGATTTTCATGCAGGACAATGCTCCATCACACGCGTCCAAGTACTCCACAGCGTGGCTGGCAAGAAAGGGTATAAAAGAAGAAAATCTAATGACATGGCCTCCTTGTTCACCTGATCTGAACCCCATTGAGAACCTGTGGTCCATCATCAAATGTGAGATTTACAAGGAGGGAAAACAGTACACCTCTCTGAACAGTGTCTGGGAGGCTGTGGTTGCTGCTGCACGCAATGTTGATGGTGAACAGATCAAAACACTGACAGAATCCATGGATGGCAGGCTTTTGAGTGTCCTTGCAAAGAAAGGTGGCTATATTGGTCACTGATTTGTTTTTGTTTTGTTTTTGAATGTCAGAAATGTATATTTGTGAATGTTGAGATGTTATATTGGTTTCACTGGTAATAATAAATAATTGAAATGGGTATATATTTGTTTTTTGTTAAGTTGCCTAATAATTATGCACAGTAATAGTCACCTGCACACACAGATATTCCCCTAACATAGCTATAACTAAAAACAAACTAAAAACTACTTCCAAAAATATTCAGCTTTGATATTAATGAGTTTTTTGGGTTCATTGAGAACATGGTTGTTGTTCAATAATAAAATTAATCCTCAAAAATACAACTTGCCTAATAATTCTGCACTCCCTGTACTGATGGAAGTGTACCTTTATATCAAGAATCACAAACCTACATCCATTGCATGGAAACAATGCTAACCATTAAAAGAGAGAAGTGAGTGTCTGCAGTACAAGGTGTGGGGATTTAGGCAGTGACAGTATGAATATTATTCTAATAGTTTTATAAACTTTGTGATTTGTAACAATATGTGAGCACCTAGTAAAAATATTGAATTATAACAACTACATTCTCTTAAAATTTAAAGGGGAATAAGGTGAATCTAGATTTTATTTGTACAGTTATGTGTACGAAATATTTGTCATAGTTTATTTTCAGGATTTCGTTTATTTCTCAATGATTTATCAATAATCAGAACAACATAATTAAAGAGATCTGCCACTTTGACTTTTCTACATTTAAAGAATAAAACTCCTGCACACACACACACACACACACATTTAAATCATCCTTAAAAACTAAAAAACTACTTTTGCCAACTCTCCTATTCCCCCTTTTTTCCCCATGACTGCTCTTATCCTCGTTCCACCATTTTCGGTTCCCCAATCTCTCTCCCCAGTTTTTCCCTTCTCTTTCTTTCTCCAAATTTCTGTTTCCCCTTAGTAATTCCTTCTCTCCCAGCTCCTTTTCCAACCACAATGTTTCCCCTCTTTTTTTTCCATCACAGGTCATGTTTCCATGTGTCCCCCACCCATTCCAATTCCCCATTGCTCCTACCACAGCCCAGTCCTTTAACGTTAATAGATCTAACAGCCTAATGGGATGGTGGTTTAACACGAGCTTCTTGGTAAGTGCCCTATTTATTGTATTTATTTATCTTTTTGTGAAATTGTGCCCAAATAATTTGTCTTCTGTCTGTTTCTAAGACTTTATATGTAAAGAGCAATTCTAGAATGAGGAGCGATCACCATGGAAACCATCTGAGTGCTCCAATTTTAACACATTGCCCCAGACTTTCAAATTATTCATAACTCTCCCCCTTGCATATGAGTCTCGTTTTTTGATCTGTGGATTAAGAAATGCTTCTATTCTGCCAAAACATTTTGGAATCAGTACACGCAAGATTGGTTATTTCTTTATTTACTTCTGAGCAAAAACATTTTTTCCACTTTTTATTTCACAACATTCTTTTAATTATATATTACGGATGTAATAATTAATTACATGGAATAATCATTTGCTAATTTACAAGTTCCTGGCGACTATAACAGACTCATGCTTTTATGCGCTTAGCATTGTACAATTGGAGAATAGAATTTGTTTTATAATAGTAAAATATAATAATATAGATTTTTTTTTTTTAATTTAACTGACCAATGTGGAAGTCAAGAATGGTATATGATTCAATCAATATAAACTGTTGTTTTATAAAATATTATTAAAAACATTTAATTCCACAATTTTTTTTTTTTTAAAGGGAAACCCTATGTACCAGAAGCACTATAGCTTGATGTAGTGGTTCTGGGGCGAAGAGACTGTCCCTGCAGTCTCAGGAATGTGTAAACGGCTGCCTAACTCAGTAAAATGAATATCCGAAAGAGGTTATCTCCTAAAATGCATAAATAGGGTACTCATAGCTCTGGTGTTCATGGAGGAAAGTCAATCCCAGAGTCCCAAATCACGCAATCAAAGCAGGAACATCCAGAGTTTCGCTAAAAAAGAAATACACTAGCAAAAAATAAACAATAGCTTTTGAATAAAATATGTGGATTGGTCAAAAGCTATTGTGTGTTTTTTGCTCTACACTACGGTCGTGCCTGTATTATACTTGTGAGTGATCATTTAATTTGTTTTTAATAACCTAAGGGGTTATGATAAGAGCGGATATTTTTTTTAGCGATGCTCTGCATGTTCATGCCTTGATTATGTGACACTGCTGCCTAATGCAACTTCTAGAAGCTGTCATTCAGACAGCCACTAGAGGGACCTCTTGTTGCTGTCCTGCAATCTTTGCAGGACCGTCGTTCAGCAAAAATGCTCCTCATCGAAATGCATTGAGTCAATGCATCTGTATAGGGAGAAGCTGAATAGGGCAGCGCAGCAATTGGCCCCATGATGCTTCCGTGTCAGCAGAGGAGCAGCAGCTGCAGCGAGACCATCATGTAGGGGGCCTAAAGGCAAGTTTAAATCTTTATTTTACTTACTTACTTTGGGTGGGGGGGGCAATAATCTATCTGACCAGAACAACACTCATTATTATTTAATGTATTATTTATAAGGCAACAACACATAATATGATAAAGCAAGTTTAAAGGTACAGTACCAGCTCCATGATAACTATTTTTCATAGTGCTGTTTTACAAACTACTTTGTCCGATATTATCGATTTTCAAATAAAATTCCAAAACATTTTGGAAGGAAAATGAAATTCGAAATGCCATTGTTCCCAGTATTCCAAAGGATACCAAATCAGGATGCTATTTGGTACCCTTAAAAATGTTAATTCAATATAATGGTAACTAATTAGGGAGCTATCTACTAAACAAAGATCAAAAATAATAAAATTGAATTTTTTTCTTAGTTGTGATCATTCAGCTTTTTAGTAAATAACTCCCTAGTCTGCTATCCTTACGTGGGATTGCCATATTTAAGGATACCAAGTTAGGAATTTATCTGCTCAACAGTTCCCTAATTTGGTATCCTTAAAATGGCAATACCACATAAGGACACAGAATTAGGGAGCTGTCTACTAAACACCTGAATAATTTGCTACCCTTAAATATTTCAATTCCACATAAGGGTACAAAACTAGGGATCTATGTACTAAATAGCTGAATAATCTGCTACCCTTATATATTTAAATCCCAAATAAGGATACCAAATTCGGGATCTATCTACTAAACAGCTGAAGGACCAAAATTAGGAAAATCCATTATCTTAGATTTGTCCCTTATTTGTGGTAGTTACACATACCCTCCCACCTCCTTTACAGCTCACTAAGAATGCAGCTTCACAATGAATGTAAAATGGATGCTGTCCAGGAGGTGGGAGGGTCTGGGAGGGAGGGTCTGCTGCTGATTGGCTGGAATGTGTCTGCTGACTGTGAGGTACAGGGTCAAAGTTTACTCAATGATGAGTCCGTGGCGAACTGTTCGTGGCGAACCGTTCCCGAACCATTCGGCACATCACTATTTAGTAGATAAGTCCCTGGTTTGTTATTCTTATAAAAACAATTGTAGCACAAATTAATTGATTTAGTTTTGTACCTAATTTGTTCCTTTTCTCTTCATGTTGGTGTGGAAACAATTCAGAAATTTGGTCTAGCCCAAATTGCAAAATGGAGATTAATTTGGATGAAATTTGATTCGGAACTAAACGAACAGCACATGTGTGATTAAAAAGTAAATTCACTTGCAACTATACATTGATATAACAAATGTATAGATTGAGGGAAAAATGGACTTCACCTCTCATAATATTCTCACAGCCATAGCTCTGGCAAAGCATTAAGGGAGATTAGTGGCTGAATGGCAACATCAGGCCCAGGGAGCAAGTGCAACCCCCAATGGTGCAACAACCTGGTACCACATTTACAGTAAAACAAAATCAGATCTCCCCACCCCACTCCTACCTGCTGCCCTGAGGATGTGGCAAATCTGTCCCTCAAACCCTACAACTACAAAATTCAGTAGTCTGTGCAGATCCCTAAGTCCATATTTGTGTTCAATGTGGTGCAGAGGCATGAAAGTGCAGAGATGCAGCCGTGAGTGAGCACAGGGGACAGTATCTGAGCAGGGTACATTGTAGTAACGGTGCAGTCATTAGTAGGGAAAAGCACCAGTGCGGTCGTCATTTACCCTCCTTGCTGCCCCAAGGCCAGTATCTTCAAGGCACACACAAATATATACTTTAATGCAAAAGACAGGTATATAAAAAACACAACGCGTTTCGCCATATAGGGGGATTGTTCAAGTGTTTACATCTGTTTGGCAAAACGCGTTGTGTTTTATATACCTGTTTTGAGCATTAAAGTATATTTGGTATTAACCTATTTTAGTGTGTCTGGCCATTTATTACACTTTTTCTGCTTTTAAATAATTTTTTACCTTTTATTGTTTCTGGCACATCAATATCTCATAAACACTTATGTAACACCTTTATCCGGTGAGGACCATTCCCTGGAGAATCTACTCTACATTATATCCATGGTGGGTATTATATCGCCCAAGAGTTAATTTTTGAGCAGTGCTAATGCTCTATCAAATGTGAGTAGATTATTTTTTTATTTTTTTTTATTACTGCTTTACTCAAAGTCCAGACGGTTATCAGCAAGAAAATTCACAAAAACTTTTTGAAAATATTAGACTTATAATTTGTTGCAACCTGTATTTGTGTTTTATAATGTCTGTATTTTCCTTACTAGTAAGGGTCTGAAGGTTTCCCTTAAAATCAGCATTTGGAGCCTGTTTATTTTTTATTCTCAGTTGACCTTCTATCCTATTTCTTGTGTTTTGATATATATGAGAGGTCTGTCTGTAAAGTATCCAGCCATGTAATATGAAAAATAGAGACATTTATTGAAGAAGATACAAGAAACATTATTCGTGCTGCACTCATTGTATCGGCCCCACATGCCTTCGGAATCATCCGAATAGTTTCCGCGGAGGAATGTACAAGCTTAACGCAAAATTTGCGA
Organism: Pelobates cultripes; assembly: GCA_933207985.1. Taxonomy (NCBI): domain Eukaryota; kingdom Metazoa; phylum Chordata; class Amphibia; order Anura; family Pelobatidae; genus Pelobates; species Pelobates cultripes. Next base: position 294,424,035 of record OW240915.1, on the reverse strand, counting down.
CAGCCACACAGTACACATACTCACTCTGTCTAGCGCCCCCACTGTCTAGTGCAGTGAAGTTGTCATTGTTAACACAAGCACATTCCAGTCCACTCTCCTTGGCTGCCAGGTCACATCGATTTAGCGCAAACTGTTCTCGTTATATTAACAATGGCTAGACTTTTTCTGGACAGACCCTGTGTGTGTAAATATATATATATATATATATATATATAATACACTCACACATAAGTATTTTGAGTATTTAATTGGCATTTAATTGGTAAATATGACTAGGTAGGTGATTGGATGATAAGTGGGTCAGTGCTGTGAGAGGCTGTATGTGTGTGGAGGCTGCTTGTGGGGTTGCATGTCTTAAAGTGATTGCTTGTTGTGTTAAATTTGAGGATGTAGTGGGAGAGTAAGGGCTTTAATGGGGGGATAGTGACTAGAGTGGAGTATTAACGGATGTAGAAGGATAATTTTGACTATAGGTAGGGGATAGTGGCCCTGGTTGGGGGATAGGTGCCATAGTGGGAAGGATAGTGGCTCTGGTGGGGGGTTAAGGGCCATAGAAGTGTGGATAGTAATGGGATGGATCATGGCTATGGTGAGGGGAAAGGGGCCATACTGGGGAGGATAGTGGTTATATTGGAGGGATAGGGGTTATAGTGCAGGGATAGGGGCTGTAGTGGAGGGATAGCACCCATAGCAGGGAGATTGGAGAGACTATTGTGTGGTGGATAGTGTGTGGCAGGGGCTGTAGAGGAATGACAGGAGCTTTAGTGGGGTGATATGGGCTGTTGTGGGGTGACAGGGGCTATAATGGGGTGACAGGGGCTGCATAAAAGTGTAAAGTGTATTGCCTCCTCCCTTGGACTTACATTAGGCCATGGAGGGAGGAAATCCGGTTCCCAGAGGGTCCAAATATATCAACGTTGGCTTTTTAACCTGCTGCAACACTTTCATATAGTAGAGGCGAGAGAGATCATCCCTCTTTCTATTCACCCCCAGCCCTGCAGATGCCAGACGGAAAAATCTCACTTGTCGGCCTCAGCCACACAGCATTATTTGGCCCTTGCAGCTGTTTTCTGCAGGCATCAGAGAAACCTGGGTTTTTTTTTGCTCCCTAGCCAAGTTTCCACCTAAAGGACATGAAGTCCATAACACATAGGGTGCCAAAGGTTGCCTATCCTTGGACTAGAAGCTTGGGGAAAATTTAATGGAACAAGGTAGAGTTTTGTAAAGGACTGGTGTGGCCCTTGAGAAGTCCTGTACATTTATAGACCTTGCACCACCTAATACTACATACCACACTAGATAGTCACCTAAACACTATTGTAAAAGAGCACTGTTGTAATCGCTTATAAGTGCCAACCTCACATCACAAAAAAATATGCTTCAGTTAATTTTGTCCCAAATGCCTTCCACATTTGCATGAATATAACATTTTTATTGTATTGAATATTTGGGGGTGGAACATGGGTAGAATTTATTAAACTATTCAAATAATATACTTTTTAAAAAACTGCAACAGATCATCTATTAATTACCTCCAGTGATGGACATAGCCTCTAGGAACTCAGCCTAGATTAATGACAGAGTAACAGTATATTGGAATTAATATATGTTTAGCCATATTCATTTTTATCTAGATATTTAAAAAAAATGTTACAATTATCTATTATTTTGTAGTATTTGTTACTATGACTTGGATTTAAATCGAATTCTACATATCACTAACACTTAATTACAGGTACTTTAGCTTAATGAAGCAGTTTTGATGTATAGATCATGCCCATGCAGTCTCACTGCTCAATTCTCTGCCATTTAGGAGTTAAATCACTTTGTTAATGCATCCCTAGACATACCTCCCTTCATGTGTCTTGCACAGCCTTCCATAAACACTTCCTGTAAAGAGTCATCTAACATTTCAACTTCCTTTATTGAAAATTCTGTGTAATGTAGAATGTCTTATCTCCTACTCTGTTAATAGTTTGCTAGACCCTGCAGAAGCCTCCTGTATGTAATAAAAGTTCAATTTACAGAGTAGAAGATAAAAAAAAAACTTTTAAAGTAAGTTACATTTGATGAAACCAGTTGTTTTGGGTTTATTTTACGCTGGTTGTGTCAGTCACAACCAGGGGAGGTGTGGCTATGGCTGCATAAACAGAAACTACAGTGATTTAACTCCTAAATGGCAGTTAATTGAGCATTGACACTGCATGGGCATGGTTTATACACAAAAAGTGTACCTTTAATTTTATGGCAAGACAGGAGGTTTCATATTTACTTTATCTTTCTTTACGGAGCAGCAAAGAAATAGTTAACAATAATGTAAAATAATTCAACCAATCAGAGTGTATAACAGTATTATATGATGTCATCAAGCTCCTCCCACATCCTCTTTCTTTGGTGCTTGCCTCCCAGGTGAGTCTGTTCCAAGTATATGGCTTAGCAATTGATGCAATATTTTAATTAAAAATTCTTTGTTACTCTGTTAAAAAAATTTTAGCACCATATTATCATTTAAATATTTTTTCTAATTGATATCTCCTGATTAGCGTACATTCTCACAATTTATTTCTGTGACAATTATCCTTACTACACATATAGGATTCATTTGTGTTTTTTGTACAGTGTCAAATCTTTCATATGTTTCCCTTTAAATCGCACCGGGTTTATCTCCGCGATCTTTTTCATACTTGCGGCCGCGGTCTCTCCACACTTCTGGGTGACCCCGGCTCAACTTTCAGTTCCCTTCATCAGTGCCGCGGACTCCATTTCCCAGGAGTCCGCGGCTCAGTTTCGCACCCTTCACGGTTTCCCGACCTTTCGCATCTGAATTCCTGACGCGCTTCCTCCCGCCCTTTTGCTGCAGGCAGCCATCTTAAATCGCGTTTTTTGCCTTGCTTAACATCGCAATCGTTCGTCCCACGTTGGATCCGGTAAGTACCTTATTTACTTGGTTGCTTACAGCAACATTAAAGTGCTGACACCCTTTTTTTATTCAAGCTACTCATTATACTCATTTGTTTTATTAACAAGAAATACCTGCTGTACTTTTCTTTATCATTAAATAAAGGAGGGCCTTGTGGGTGACCCCCACCTTTTTTCTCTGCTACTGTTGTTCATTGAATGTTTGTTGTGGGTGACCCCCATCTTTATTCACTTTGATATTCAATTTCTAACAAGGTGTTTCCACACCATAACAAATGAGTGACCCTCACCTTTGCAAAATATATATATACACTCCACTATATTTTTTACAGACATACCCATTAAAAAGTCTGACTATTTGTGAGGTGAACCCCACTTCTTATCGGTACAGTGGTACAACCCACTTGTATAATATAGTGGTCTACCCCACTGAATATTGTGTGCCGCACTTACATATCAACTACGTTGATTTGGGTGATCCTCATTTATAAATTTTATGAAACACACTTGGGTGAACCCCATTTAATACCCTGTCTTACATTTATTTGTCAGATCATTAATAAAGTTCCTGAAACCATGTCTGACAATACTGAGCCCGCAATCTCTCAGGAACTTAAAGCTTGGCTGGTCTGGACAATTGCCGAATCCATCCCCAAGGCGTTGGCAGCCTTCCATGAAAAAACTTCTAGCGAAATCAATCCCATCACTCTCAGCCCTCAGATCAGGAAATCACACGTAAGCGCCCTTGGAAAGGGAGTAGTGTGTCTGCGGGCAAGGGCAAGGCTTCTGCCAAGTCCCAAAAATGACAAAGCCATAACTAGTGGGGAGTTTGACCCAAACACAGTCAGAGAATGGGCCCAGAGAGCCTTATGCTTCCTGGGTAACGCAAATGTGGCTATACCCACTGAGAGACGCAGGGTGGCAATATACAAACTGGATGCTAAATTAGCCGATCTGAGCTCCCGAGAACTGGGACCAGAGGCCAATGGATTGCTCTTTGGAGACTTGTTTATGAGGGATCTCTCCAAACATGTAGCGGTATTCACCACCCTAAATAAGGCCCAATCCTCCTTGCGCAGGGTTTTTCGTTCCCAGTCAGGCCGTTTTTCTGGGAGAGCTGGACGTTAATGAGGCCGAACGAACAGCAGAGTTGCCTTCACAGGCTACAGGTTTTGCCCTTCAGAGAATTATTGGCACTCGGGACATCCCCGACCCTACCACAGGCAGTTATTCACCAATAGAGGATCTATTCGGGGACGTGGATCTGCCTCCTTACGCGGACGCACTGCTCCAGGTAATAAACCTTCCTTTTTTCAATGTACCTATAGCAGGTCGACTAACCCATTTTTTCCAACAGAGGGAATTGATTTCACAGGACCTATTGTTCCTACACACAGTTCAAGGGTTCGAAAATAGACTTCCTTTCCACTCCCTTCCAGGACACACCACCTACACCACTACGGATGTCTGCATCAGACAACCTGACACTACAAACAGAATTGCACAAACTAGTTATAAAAGGGGCGATAGAAAAATCCCCTTTCCCACATACCTTTCTCAGCAACATTTTCCTGGTCCACAAAAAAACCTACGTCCAATTATCAATTTGAAAGACCTGAATCACTATGTCAGGTATCGTCATTTCAAGATGGAGGGGATCCATCTGCTCAAAGACCTCCTTTGCGTGGGAGATTGGTTCTCCAGATTTGATCTCAAAGACGCATATCGCACAGTCCCTGTTGCTTGCAACCATCGAGCTTTTCTTAAATTTCTCTGGCAAGAGGAAATTTGGCAGTTCACATGCCTCCCATTCGGTCTATGCTCCGCACCATGGTGTTTCACAAAACTGATGAAACCAGTGATGGCGTTACTCCAATCACAGGGGATTCGGTCCATTATATATTTGGATGACATCCTGATAATGGCTCAAGACTCAGACCTTTTACGCCAACACACGGACATGACATCAGCCTTGCTACAAAACCTAGGTTTTGTAATCAATTTTCAGAAATTGGCCCTGAAACCTTCTCAGAAGGTTCAGTTTCTTGGATTTCTGATAGATTCCGTACATGCGATTTTGCAATTACCCTCCGCAAAAGTCAAAACTATAAAAAAAGACATTCGCAAATTGTTATCAGCCCACCAGATTCGCCTACGCAATCTGGCCCATACCATAGGCCTACTGTCCGCCTCTATCCAAGCCATTTACCCGGGACCTTTACATTACCGAGCCATACAACGGCTCAAGACATACTATCTGCACCGTTGCACCTCCTACGATCAGTACATCTATCTAACAGACGAAGTTCGTATAGAACTTTACTGGTGTCTTCACAACATGGAAGCCTGGAATGGCAAAGCCATTTTCTGATCGCAACCAGACTTCATTCTGGAATCCGATGCCAGTCTCCTGGGTTGGGGCGCTACCTGCTCTGAACGGTCCACCGGGGGCCTATGGTCCCCCTCCGAACAAGCACTGCACATCAATTGCCTAGAATTGATCGCAGGATCTTTTGCGATTCGCAGTTTCACAAAAGATTGTTTCAATTGCTCACTAGTACTGCGCATGGACAACGTTTCTGCAGTACGTTATATGAATCGGTTAGGAGGTTCCCGTTCCAAGTTACTGTCCAACCTTACCAAGAAACTCTACCAATTCTGCCTAGAGCAGAGAATTTATCCAGGCATGGACAACCTAGTCGCAGATTGGTTCTCCCGCCATTAGAGGGACGTAAGTGACTGGCAATTGGCTCCCCGCCTGTTCTATCAAATTCACTGTCTACACGGGCCCCTCACACTGGACCTGTTCGCGTCTCAGCTAAACCGCCAGACGGAGGCCCTTTTCAGCTGGCTCTCAGATCCCCAGTCCCGAGCATCGATGCCTTTCTACACCCTTGGCCGGAGACAGGTGCATATGCACCCTTTACCGGGTCAAAGCCCTAGTAGTGACGATGGTCATTGTCACTCCTCTATGGAAAGCCCAGACTTGGTTCCCAACCCTACTAGAATTATCTGCGAATTACCCAATTCTACTACCTCGACTCCTTGACATCCTCAGGAATCCAGCAGGGCTCTGTCACCTACTCGCCCTTCAAGGTCGGCTCCAGCTTATAGGTTGGACCGTTTCAGGGGATCCTGGAATGTCTCGGGACTTTCGGAGACAGCTCAGACTCTCCTATTTGGGACTCCTGAGCCCCAGGCACTAGACGAGCTTACCTCGCTGCATGGCGGACATGGGTCAGCTGGTGTTTGGAAAGGGATACCGATCCCTTTTCAGCACCTCTGACGATCATTCTAAATTTTCTATCTACCCTTTTTGATCAAGGCAAGTCCTATAGATTAATTAATGTTTTTCTATCAGCTATTTCTGCGGCCCACAACCCTATTGACAATGCATCAATAGGAAAACACCCGTCGGTTTGTAGACTTTTACGAGGGACCCCCTCTTCCTAAATATTCCAATTTCTGGGATGTCACTCAGGTTTTTTCCCTTTTAGAATCCTGGCCCTCTAATGAGAATTTGACATTGCGTCAACTCTCTTCCAAACTGGCCTTACTCCTATATCTGGTATCCTTCCGTAGGGTCTCCGACATTCGAGCATTTGATTTCCACGCTGTAGTTTTCTCGCCCGAAGGGGTTAAATTTCACATCACCAGGCGTACAAAGACTAATTCCTCCTCTCTATTCTACCCTTATTTTCTGAATAGACAGTCACTCTGTGTGGTGCTCTGCGTAAGGCACTATATAGATGCCACAACCACTCTGCGTCCTCCTACAGGACCCCTTCTCGTGTCCTATGTCAAACCACACAAACCGGTGTCCGCTCCCACCGTCGCGCGGTGGATCAGATGGATACTAGCCCAGGCAGGTGTTGACTCCTCTTTTGGAGTGCATTCAGTCAGAGGAGCAGCCGCATCCTCAGCCTTTCGTGTGGGTAGCTCCCTCTCAGACATTTTGTCATCTGCAGATTGCCACAGATTGCCACATGCTGCATCTTCTATCCTATAGGAGCGTTAAAACAGCAAATATGAAGCCTCCTGTCTTGCCATAAAATTAGGGATTATTTTAGCCCTAATGACTGAATAATCTAAATTGTATTAACGACAGGAGGCGAATATTTTCCCTCCCTTCTTTGTTTTCATAATCATTTATACCCGCCCTAAGGTGAGTTTCTACATATTTTTTCTATTTTTTCATCACTGGTTTCTCATGTCCTATGTCAAACCACAAAAACCGGTGTCGGCTACCAGCGTCGCCCGGTGGATCAGATGGATACTAGCCCAAGCAGGTGTTGACTCCTCTTTTGGAGCGCATTCAGTCAGAGGAGCAGCCGCATCCTCAGCCTTTCATGTGGGTGGCTCCCTCTCAGACATTTTGTCATCTGCAGATTGCCACAGATTGCCACATGCTGCATCTTCTATCATATAGGAGCGTTAAAACAGCAAATATGAAGCCTCCTGTCTTGCCATAAAATTAGGGATTATTCTAGCCCTAGTGACTGAATAATCTAAATTGTATTAACGACAGGAGGCGAATATTTTCCCTCCCTTCTTTGTTTTCATAATCATTTATACCCGCCCTAAGGTGAGTTACTACATATTTTTTCTAGTCGATCTGTTTCAAACACATTCATACATCATCTGTCATAGGTTTACACCACAACACTCTAACCAAGAGTTTAATATACTCAACATCATTTTACATGAAATGTATTAAAATTGTTGTTCCTAGTGTGCATGCCATAAACTTGCATTCATCTACTATGAGAACCTATACTCTCATGTTTTTTTCTCTACTTACCTTTAGTGTGAAAAATCCCAACACTTGTGATATATGGATTCATCAATCCCATTGAAAGTTTACATGGTTGACTACATCAGGACCTCGAATTGGTCCACAGTTCATAGTTACAGTTTACATGGTTGATACTCGGATATCGTCGGCTACAGCAAGAAAGACGATATGGGAGGAGCTTGATGACATCATATAATACTGTTATACACTCTGATTGGTTGAATTATTTTTACATTATTGTTAACTATTTCTTTGCTGCTGGGAGGTTCAGTAAAGAAAGATAAAGCAAATATTCACCCCCTGTCGTTAATAAAATTCACTAGGGCTAGAATAATCCCTAATTATACTCCCTAAACATTGTCTATACAGTCTAGATTAAGCTAAACTGTTATCGGCATCATTTATTCAAGCTAATAAACAAAATTACATCAGTAATGGTGCTGATAGTATGTAGTATTCTCTGAAATAATTTCCCGGTGATACAGAGGTCACAAAACTATTTTAATGCCAACTAAAAGCTTACAGTTTTCCAAGACCCATATTATCTAATCACCTGTTCTCTGACATATCACATTAAACAGACAGGCTTCCCAGTACATCCGGCCCTGGCTGACTCAGATCACAGCTGTTAATTACATAGTTAGCACATCATCTCTCTCTGTACAAGGTCTTGAGCGAGAGAGGTTCACAGAAACCCAAAGTGCTTCTCTATACGCTTATGAGAACAGTGACAGCATTTCTAAAAGTTCCTAGATCAGTTCAGCCAGCAGCTGATGAGCTGATGTCCCGGTAGCAGTGTCATGCCTATAATGTACCTTATTTTGTAACACAGTTTAATTTATAAACACTGTTAAAAACTGAATTCTGGTGCCATGGAATTAACCATTTTAGAGGTATAAATGGACTTAATTAAGGACTTAGAGTCAGCCTGGTTACTGTCTCTGATCTTAACTAGTCCGGGATACTGGTACCATTTATAGTTAATCTATTTCCCTCAAAAGACTAGTCCTTGGTAAGCTTGACTTTATATAATTCTTGTCAGCACTTAAAACACTTTTTGTGAATTGTGAAAGACACTATTGTTTATAAGCTAGACCTGAGTAATTTTACAACTCTAGGCTAATTTGTATGTTTTCACCATTTTTGACTAGTTTTGAATATTTTATACGATGCTTGACTAGTCGTGTATGTTGTTGCGATGTTTGTCTAGTCCTGAATGTCTTTCTATGACACTTGGTTAGTCTTGTTTGGCTAGTCTTGGGTGAGTAATATATCTATAATGTATTGTCACTGCTCTTGGGTTGTCTTGAATATTTTCAGCATTTTTAACTTGTTCTAGAGACAGTGTCATTGCTCTTGGCTAGTCCTGAACATGTTCATCACTCTTGACTAGCCCTGATTATTTTTTATCCAGATCTTCCATGCCAGATCATTTACCAGATATATTACTAAAGCTCAGTTCAACAGAAACGGAAGGCGTGATTTCTATTTTGCTTCCTTCTTGTCCAGACAGGTGCCCTAGAAAATAGCAAGAGAGATGTTAGGTCAATAGAGCTGTTAATTTTTTTGTACAATAATTTGACTTCTGACTCTGAATTCAATGCCAAAAAAGAGCTGATTGTCAGAGTGACACCATTAGAGATACTTAAACCCTGCAAAGAAAACATTGAATACTGCAGTACCATAATGTTTTCAGTTGCAGTCTTAAACCGGGGGAACATGGCACCCAGACCACTTCATTATGATAAAGTGGTCTAGATGCCTATAGTGTCCCTTTAATAAAAATTCCATACTTACTTGAAACAATTTGTCCATCTGTAGCCACATACATCTAAACTCCTGAATCAAGTTTTCAATTTAATCTAGATTCATATTCTGTTATTGTATATGCATCTTCAATCCCCTTCCATGGGAAAACCATCGCCTAAGCCTGGTAAGCCTGGGCCCAATAGCTTAGAGAACAACTTAGGATCAGGAGAACATGTTACTGCATGTCCATCACAGCTGGATTCATTCCCTCCGTGACATTGTTAGGGAGTCAGCAGGTAAGTGATTTAGCAGGGTTTGTTGTAGAAACGCTAAATGTAATTAAATAAGGGAATGTTTATTTGGAATGTTGAAATGGAAAATTTTGATTTGTTTCACTTATTCACATGTAAATAGTATCTTAAACCTCTTTTAATTCTGTTCCAAACTAATCCTACCTTTTGATATATTATGGAGCTCTGTATCTGAGCACATTTAAAAATTCCAGTCGTTCCACTAGAACATTTTAAGGCACTGTCAAATGCTTTTCTTCATACCTAAAATGTTTTCCAAAGCGTTTCATTTGCACATATTAAGTCATTGCATATCCACATACATCTTATACCGTATAAAGCCTTAATGGAAGCCCTTTGAAAACATTCCATCTCTGGAACTTTGTTTACAAAAGAATAGATAGAGCAAGAACGGGTTACATGCTGATTCCTCGCTGTCATCAGGCTACATCATGTAATATGTCACAATTAGGGAAATTAATAAGAGATCCATTCTGTTAGTAAATTATAAGTCGATGTACATGTAATTGCTTTAGTGATTCCTTTACCTGGGACAATATTTTGCACTACATCACTGTAACATTTCTAATACACACTTCTGGGATTGGCTCTGTTATAAAGGAAGAGGTAGAATTATTGCTGATCCTTGGGCGGTCAAGTTTAACTAACAGAACTCCAGAAGGGTTTCTAAAAATAACTGACAACAGCTAAATTGCATAAACGAGACAAACCAGATACCAGAATGGACATTGTAAAGCCAAACCGGGGAAGCACAAATCAAAATGGTCAATACTGCATAGATGTCGAATCGAACTAGAGAACTCATATTGAACTGAGAAACACACACAGGACTCTGCAAGGCGGTAAGGGAGTGTCTGGCTTATAAAGCCTTTCTACGAATATATGCAAAGGTTTACAGGAGAGAGTAGAGTCATCCAGTGATGTTGCATAGCTTGACGGGTGTATTATTACTCTTATCTCACAGATGTGTTAATCATTCCATCAACCTTGAGAGGATTCAAGTCTAAGAGGATTTAAGCCTGTGACATTTAAGTTACAGATGAAGTGCTGTAGTAGGTGCATCAACCCACTGAACTATCTCACCAGCAACCACTAAACTATGATAACACACTGTAGTTTCCTATTGCTCTCATGTCTATTATTATTTTATTTTTTTATGTTATTTGTTGCCGGACAATAAACTTGCCATATATATTCTTTAAATAACAGGTATGTTATTTAAAGAAGATCATTTAAAGAATAAAATGGAGAAGAAAATGTGGCATATTTAAAAGAGGGGGTGGTTTTCCTGCACTTTTTCATGAAACAGAAGGCTCCAAATGCTAAGAGACTGATTGGAAGGCTAAGCAATGACTTGGTTGTTATAGGTGAAGGTGTAAACACACAGTTACAGGTATGTTGTGGTTAAAAGATCATTATATGACTTTAAGGAAGTGTTGTAGAATCAGATTGTCACACTCTTTGTATGTAGTTTTGTGACTGAAGCATGACCTATTCTGAGTTCTTTCTTTAAATCAATAACCCTGTGGTTGCCTTTGAAAGCGGTAATGACTATGATGATGATGCCACAACTCTATTGTGTACCTTGTCTTTGTGATACTTTAAAACTATAGTTATTTTTGTTGTGATGTTTGTTTCTATAAGAACATAAGGAAACATACCCTACACTACATGCTAAATGCAATTTATGGTATTTTAGAAATAGAATTTTACCACATGACAGGAGGCTTCATATTTTGCATAAACTTTCTTTACTAACATATTTTACAACTTTAGTGTATTATAATTTTATTTTATATAGTTATATAGTTTAGTTTATATTTATTTATAACTGTATACTTTTATTTGACTTTCTTTGAGGCTTAGGGAGAAATTTTTTTCACAGGACCTCATTGAGGTACATATTCTTTCACTTCAGCGGTCCCTGACCTTTACATATAAGCTGGGTACCCTTCTCCTAATACCCTTCACTGCCCCCTTTCTTATATTCCCAACACTGAGACGTGCCCTAACACCTAACAGTTCTGAGTGACAGGAAATGTTCCTCTCAGTGGCTATGTTTGCCACTCTTACTAGCGCATTTGCAGCATCGAACGGTGTTATACTGTGTTCGACACCACGTTCGCACTATTTCTGCAATTTGCGACCTTTCTCACGTGTTCGGCTAGACTATTTGTTCCTTTTGGGTTTCGCTAGTTTGGCCGCGAATGGCGGCCATCTCTTATTCACGTGGTTTTGTTAATTCGATAGTTTGCCATTTCGTATCTTTTGCCGTTTTTTTTTTTTTTACTGAACCGTTCGCGGGTTTCTCCAGCGTTCGGTTCTTTTCATTCCCGCTCTTACTTTTTGTGTTCTTTTTTAACGGCCATCTTGGATCTCCCAGATAGACATTTTTTTGTCCGGAATATTCACAGGTGCTTTATAGACGTGGATTACATCCCTCCTGCCAGTTTCTGTGATTTACTGATTTTATAAGGATTTTCTGGATTATTTCTACCTCATTATTTATCATCTGCCTCCAGGAACCTTGTTAAGGTTGGTGTTACCTTGGATGTGGGACGGTCAGTTAGGTTTCACTACCTAGTACTCTGGCCTAGGGTGAGCCCCCATAATTTAGTGCTGCTGAATGGGAATTGTCTATGCAATCTCCCAATTTTTACTGGGTGAGCCCCAGTGTGTCACATAATACCCATTATTTCATCTGTGGCCTACAAGTGCTATTGTGTCCCCCTCAACCTGTCCCTCAAACTATTAGCCTCTATACTGTGCCGATACGATTATTTGATTCCACGAAACACTTCGGTGAGCCCCAAAGGGTGCATATATATATATATATATATATATATTTATTATTATTATTTTCTTAATATTTTACTTGAGCGTAAATGGAAGATTCACAACTTCCCACTGACCTACAGGCCCTGTTACCGCCTCAATTGAAAAGGCATTGGCTAAGGCTCTACCCATGGTTCCTAAACCCCCTAAACAAATGGCTAAACATGCCAAATACCAGGAGGTGTTAGAGGAATCGGATTCCTCCTCCAAGGAACAATTCCACCTGGATAAGCGCCACTGGGAGGGTGAGGGATCTAAGGCAGGCCCCTCAAAAGAAAAGGCCCCTTTAAAATGTGCATGACCTCTCCTCAGACGACGATCAAGACGTCCCACTATCTCTTTCCATGCTGTATGAATGGCAAGCAGAAGCCTCTGATTCCGAAGACAGAATGTGGGAAAATAACCCCTACGTCAGTGAGACATTGGAGGGTGCTGACAGTGCGGTCTCCACCGACCAACCTGAGGACGAAATATTCCTTGATTCGACAAGTTAGCACATGTTTGACCCCAGAAATATACGACACCCCTGCTCAGGGGACTGGTCGCCTCTAGAGCATCCTATGAAGTTCATGCATTTCTGGCTGAGAAAGCCACTAGACAAGAAAGTACGGAAACGACTGCGTTCCGAATGTCCTCGTCCCCCACTACCGGATAAATCTTCGACCAGCTTATGCTGGCATTTATGGCCAAAGGAGAAAGAGACCTGTGGAAAGGGGTCAAACAGGGATTTAGAGGAGCTCAAGACAAGCTCTTGGATGCTATTGGGCCACTGGCTGGTGTGATGACACTAGTGTATGATGCTTACACTCAAGGGGAATCTTTTACAGCGGATACTGTGATTGGCTCGAGTGGGCGCACGATATCCGGGAATGGGCCCAATGCTGTTTTTGTTTTGTGGGCAGCACAAATGTGGCCCTCTCATCGTAGAGGTACTGTGCAACACTATTTCGGATCGATGCTTAACTGGCAGATCGTGGGGCCAAGAAATTGGGCACACAAGCTAGAGACAAGCTCTTTGGTGAGGCATTCCTCAAAGAGCTCAATAGACATGTCAATGTCTTCACCTCCTTAAACAAAGCGCAGTCATCCATGCCGTGCCACCAGCCGATTCTGGCCATCCGGTCCCCGCTCTTCACGACCACAATTCTTCTATCCAGAAGTGGGAACTAGACAACCGTTCCATTATACAAGGGGCTCAGACAGAGGACGTGGCGGTCGAGGACAAGCCAGAGCAGGTTTAACTACATATAAGTCAACCTTATTTTCAAAGTATTTCACCTGTACTAACCAAGGCACCCATTGCCTTCATTTTGCTTTCCAGAATTGCGTAGAACTTCCGCAGATGCTTGAGTTCTATGAACCGTGCGCGCCAAACACATCCCCCGAGTTCATTACACTTCACAAATACAGATGCACGACTCATAGAACAGGAATTACAAGACCTGTCCGCGAAAGGCGCTAACCAACCAGCCACAGGGCTAGGTGGATTTTTCAGCAACATATTCCTGGTATGGAAAAAGATGGGAGATTTCTGCCCTTTCATCAATTAACGAGATCTGAATGCACAAGTAATTTATCGACATTTCAAGATGGAAGGCATCCATCTATTACGCGACCTCCTCCAAGACGGAGACTGGTGCACTCATGTGGACCAGTGCACATAGACAGTCGTCCCTTCCTACGTTTTTTCTGGCATGGAAATCCATGGCAATTCACTTGCCTTCCGTTTGGCCTGAGTTCAGCACCATTTTGTGTTACGAAACTTCTAAAACCAGTGGTGGCCCACCTCCGAAAACAGGGGATCAGATGCATAATATACTTGGACTACTAATGTTTTGTCAGGTCCACGCACAATTGATCTCTCACACGACATACACAATAAATTTACTGGAATCCCTGGACTTCATGGTCAATCTGGAAAAATCAACGCTGACCCCCTCTCAAACTGTCCAGTTCCTAGGATTCGACATAGACTCACAGTACTGTACTCTGAGTCTACCAGCAACAAAAATTTCAGCCATTCGCAAGGAGATTCAGAAGATAATGCGTTACACGGGACACAATCCTGCACAATCCAGACTCCTTGCACGGATTGTGGGACTGCTTTCATCTTCAATTCAAGTGATATTCCCAGGTCCTCTACATTATCGGGCCATGCAACGCCTCAAGGCTCATTATCTGCGGCACCCGACCGGGCCAAATTGCGACGGCCATTTTGTTTGCCAAAATGACGGCGGAACCCCATTTGTGTTCTTGCGGAACCCTAAGGTTCCGCGGAACACCAATTGGGAAACGTTGGTTTAGGGAAACCACCTTTTGGACTTTCTATTTCGGTCCTTCTCCTAATGCTGCATTTTCATTACTAGAGTAGTGTTAAAATGGCAAAATATGAAGCCTCCTGTCACGTGGTAAAATTTAAGATTATGCTAGCTTTAGTGTAGTAATAATCTTAATTTTAGTAATGACAGGAGGCAAGTATTTCCCCCCCCTTTTCTCTTATTCTTTTCCCTGCCTTTCTCTTCACTCATGTGATTTCATTAATTTATTTAGCCTTCTCCGTTTGGTTCTATTGCATTTTGAATATTGGTCAGTTTTAGTCTTAGTTAGCGAGATTTTATAGACTTAACTTAGTGGATTTTAATTCACTTATTGTAACCCATGGTTTTGGAGATTGTTTAGCAATTTCTTTTACATTATGTCTATTTTACAAATGATAGATTAGTTCAGAGTTTACTATTGTGATGGTCCTTTGTTGTACACGATTCATTTTCATATGATTAAAACTTCTCACATTCTTTTTCAGCTTAACACACCATATCGACCATACCAATGGATGACTCTCCATGGATGGTGGTTACGTCTTCTTCATTAACAGTTTGGATTTCCGCATTCTACAGAATGTTACAGAGACATACTTTCAGCTACCATTGATGCTGGATATACTGTTTATTGTTACATGACTTGTGATGTCGCTTTGGCAAAAGGAAGTACCTCAGTAAGAGGGGCTTATTATACCTTGAACTTATCTCTGATTGGTGTTTCTCTTATTCCTTTACTCTTGGCTGCTATGGAGTTAGTAAAGAAAGTTTATGCAAAATATGAAGCCTCCTGTCATTACTAAAATTAGCAGCTGAGTGGTGGAATCTGTAAATATTTCTACATTCACTTTATTATGTTTCACTATGCATGGAGCATAGAGCATTTAGCCCACTAGCAGGGCCGCCATCAGGGCATGACAACCGTAACGGTTGTCATGGGCCCGGCGGTCCTGGGGGCCCGGACTGCTCATGTCGTCCGGGCCCCACATTCAGTGGGTACATACCGGGTCACAGGGGGCCCTGCGACCCCGGTATGTGCCCACAGGGCCAGCCTCTTCTCCTGGGGGGCCCACAAGCCGGTCACCTCAGGGCCCCCCAGAGGCTGGCCCTGCAGTCACCCGGCGGGCAGGCGCGCGAGGGAGCACTCTCTGTGTGCTTCCTCTTCAGCTCCCTCGCGCACCGTACTGATGTCGGGGCCGGAAGATGACGTCATCTTCCGGCTCCGGCATCAGTACGCGGCGCGCGAGGGAGCTGAAGAGGAAGCACACAGAGAGTGCTCCCTCGTGCGCCTGCCTGCCGGGTGTCAGGGAGGAAATCGAAGTGAGTGAGAGGGGG
>OW240915.1:294296997-294407673 GCA_933207985.1 Pelobates cultripes | reverse complement strand
GAAATTGACGGGGGGAGGGGGAGAGATTGACATACATCACACACACACACAATGCACCCCTTGCACACAGAAAAACAAACAATGCATTACACACAGACACACATGCACAAGCAATGCATCCCTTACACACAGCAACACACAATGCACCCCTTACACACACTCAGTGCATCCCTTACAGACGCACACACTGCATCCCATACATACACAAACTCACCTTGCAGCCCTTACACATACAAACACAGATTCACACAATGCATTCCTTACACATCAGGACATCCCCCCCACACACACTCCACCCCCTGTGAACAAACTCATTGGTGGAACATGAAGGTGGACCCTGGGACCCAGACCTTGAGCTGTGTAAAGGGCCCTCAAAAAAAATGGAGCTGCTTCCCGTTCTCCCAGAACATTGATTTTTGTGACCACAGTTACAAACCGCCTCCAGAGAGCTTGTTCTACACCAGACCAGTGGAGCCAGACGGCAGCTAGAGCCCATCATCATCCTCATCTGGTTGTAAGTAGGCAATCTAGTATATTATTCGTGGCACTAATCTCTAATTTACCTCACATTAAAGGGACACTATAGTCCCCAGAACCACTGCAGCTTAATGTAGTGGTTCTGGTGTCTATAGCCTGTCCCTGCAGGCCTTTTATTGTAAACACGGCGGCACTGCAGCACTGTGTTAGTTAACATGGCAGATCATATGGGTGGGGCATAGTGATGTCTAGGGCGACAAAAATCCTTGCACCGGCCCTGCAGACACTGCATCCCTGTGGGCGGACTCGGGGGGGGTGGGGGACGACGACGGGGGACGGACTCGGGTGCAGTCACCGGGGGGCCCAGACCTTGAGCTGTGTCAGGGGCCCCAAAATTTCTGATGGCAGCCCTGCCCACTAGACCTGAGGAGGGGATCAGCTTGTCATCGAGCTGGTAAATAACGCTACATTCTGACCAAAGAAGGGCTAGAGCAAACCAAGAGATACATTAAAAATAATTACTTATATATATGGATACATTATAATATAATACACAGCAAGACTATATTATAGTACATACATCTGTTTTTTTGCATTCAGTAACAATAAAAAGTGATGACATATTGTGTCTCCATCTAGTTCCACATTTAAAAAGAAATGACAGTGTCTTTCATTCCAAGCATTTGTGGCAGCTCTCCCCTGCAAACATCATCTGGTTATAAACATATTTTATTTACATTATTGAAACCAGAAGAGCAATTATTAAAATGTAAGTATTTTTTATTTTTATTTTGAGCACACGGGGATTTAACATGCATTTGGTCAAATATACATTGCACAACATGCATCTATTTCCATGATTGCATATGGAATCTACAGTCAGGGATTTTCACAGGTTATCATTGACTATTGGCAGCGGCTGATGGAGATCACATTTCAGTTACATCTGATAAAATCTGCTGCAAAAGTAATTCCACTCATTCAAAAGGAATTATTGACAGATAACTTTTTTCCTTTAAAGTGATGAGAGTCTCGTGTCACCTAATACCACGTGTTTTTACACCTCTCTCTGTGTTAAATCAAATACTTTTCTACCCACAAGTGATGCAAATTTTCTGGTATATAAATATTCAGGAGAAAAGGTGTGATGTTCGCTTGGTTTACTTCTGTTCATTATCAAAGGAGAATCCATCGTTCAGTAGTGAACTAATAAATTTGTTTCAAAGGAACAACTCCTTGGATTTTTGTTTGAAATAGATCTTTATTGATACATATGAATACTACAAAACGTTCTCCTTCACAGACAGTTCACAAACAGTTTGTGCCTTTGTTGCCCTCATATTGGAAATTCTTTACTTTGGTTGTGCTCAATATACATAAAGAATCCGCTGTGCACATGTGGCTGATTGCAATGAGATAATGAGGCAGAGTAGAGTAGCGCATGTACATTCATTCTGGCACATTTTTTGACGGTAAATGAAAAGTATAAACAGCCTAGTGCAGATTGAGTCAGGCATTAAGCATAGGGTAGACATGCTGTCTGCATGGAAATATGGCTGTGTCATGGGGACAATAATAAAACAGGAGTAATTGTGATAAAACCGATCATGCTATATTCAACATAAAAGCATACAAGAGTGTGCTCACTGGTTTGATGGGATCTGAACACCTGCCAACTTGCCAGTTACCCTTCATATGATAATCACCTGCCACGTCCCTGCCAGCCTGTAGTGTAGTAACAGTTTGAGGCTGGTTCAGGTAGCAGTAAGGTCTTCGGAGCACGTTGCTCCTGCATAGAAGTGTTATTAAGGTTCCCCTACATAAGGGTCCTTAGTCAGTGAGGCCGTCGTTGTGTTGGTCGGTCACTTAGGGGGTCGTATCGTTCAGGTGGTTCGGTATGAGATCTCTGATGTCGTCCGACCCACTCCGTCCCCACTTATACTCTGGCCAGGTGGCTCCCAGCATTGGCTGTTGATTCTGGCGTGGGGGCGGGGAGGAGGGTGTAAGGAAATGTGTGATGAGTGAGGGGAAAGACGATGAGAGAAGAGGAATGTGTAACGAGAGAAGGGAAGGAAGAAAGAAAAGAGAAGAGGAAAAAGAGAAGAAAATAAAAAGGGGGGGAGGTTTCGGGCAATTCGGCTTTTAGTAGACCGGTGAGATCGACTGAGCATGCGGAGAGGGGATGGGGGGTGGGGGTCTTCTGGCAAAGTCTGCTGAGGATATGAACACCAGCCAGTAGAACCATCGTTGGGTGTATCTGACTTTCTCCCCGACCGTGGTTGTTTTTAGGTCCTTAAATTTTCTGGTGTCCTCTACTTTCTTCACCCATTGTGTAATCTTAGGTGTCAGTGATTGTCTCCAATTTTGCCGCTTTCAGGAGTCTTGGGATCACCGAGCGTCTGTAGCCTTGTATCGGTTCCGTCGTATGATGTAGTAGGTATGTTGATGGTTCCGCTGGTGGGGGTTCCTCCGTTAGTTTTCTCACCACCTGACTGATCTTGTCCCAGAATGGTTTGACCAGTCTGCAGGACCACCATATGTGTAGGAAAGAGCCATGCTCCTCTCCACAGTGCCAGCATAGATCGTGAACTCGTGCCGATGTCTGTGTTTTCTTGATGAGGGTGAGCATTTTGGCCTATTCCGCATCCGTAAATGTCTGGTGGAGGTCTTCTTCCCAGCTGAGCATGGAGGGTGGTGGTAGTAGGTAGTGGTTTGTCACTAGCATGACATATATCGTGGACACGGTTTTGTGGATGGATGGCGGCGTCTCGGAGGCAGAGGTGCTCAAATTCTGTCAGTTCTCTGGTGATGTTTGGTTTTTGCAAGATTGAGGCAATGTAGCGATTGAGCTGCTGCCTCGACAGTGAGTGGAGCAGTGTGTGGGTCACTTCTGGGAATAGCTCAGCCATCGTGCGGGTAGTTCGGCACCTTTCCCATTGCGCCTTGGGTGCCGGTGGGGAAGTCCGAGTTGCCCTGTATGGGGAGTAAAGATCTCGGCTTTGTTGTCAGATATTGTTTGGGTCCATACCTATGCCAGAGGCGCATTGTCGCCGTGATGAACGGTTTTTGGGCTGCCTGTGTGTAGTGCGAGTAACCTCTTTGCGGCATTGCGTCCAGGTACCACTCGGGGTCCTGCGGCGGGGGGAGAGGGCGAGAGGGAGAGGGTGGAAGGACCAAGAGAGATGAGGGGGAGAGAGACAAGAAGGATAGGGAAAAAAATGGGGTGGGGTTTCTTTCCTTTTTCTCGTTCCCTTTAAAGGGGAAGGGGGGAAGGAGGGCCTAGGTCTGTGTTTATGGTGAGGACCCACTCACAGAGGGGGTTCGTGGGCTAAGGGACTGAGGTCCTAGTGGGTAGGATTTGCTGAGCGCCACCTGGCCATCACACCAGCGGCCTCCCTATCTTCTCCGGGAGCAACGCTATCCCTCCTTGTGGGGGGCGCCTAGTCCAAAGCTGGTGTGGGGGTCTGGATGCGGGTCACCGTCCAGGGGAAAGTCCTCTGGTATCTGTGGGTCTGTGTATGGTCAGTTAACGTAACTACTAGTTATGAAGAAATGAACGGGTCAACTCGTGGACAAAAATGCTGTAGCCTATCTTCTCTACAGGACTGCAGTCTGGGGTCTGGGTTGTGCTCAGTGGGCCGCAAACCTACTGGTTTCTGTTTAGCAGTAGCAGGGCAAATCTTGGGGCCATATAGTGGTGGCACCTTGAATGGGGCATCACTCATCCTGGGGCTGTATTATGTGTGCTGTTTCATCAGTATAACGTCTCGTTATTTGTGGCGACTTTGGGTGCTTGTCGGGTCTGCTGCCCTTTTCCTTGTGGCTGCCCCAGAAATCCCTCCACCCCAGTAACTGTAAACCCCCCTGCTTGGATGCCTCAGTCTCATTTCATTTTCATTTTCAACGTGAGTGCGGTCAGTGAGAGTACCCTGCGGTGGGTGTATGTGTTTGTCGTGCGAAGTGTGTGACAGCAGGTGTCTTCCTCCGTGGTTTAGGCCGGGCTGCTTCCCAATGCCCCCCCATCTCCAGGTGTTTCTGCCCCAGGTGCATGTAGCTGGTCCCCCCCCAATGTGTCCATCCCCAAATGTGTACATCCCCGAATGTGTCCCCAGGCCCCCAAGCACTCACAGTTCGGTGGCCATGTCTCTATCGATGTATTCTCCATGACTGAACCTTCTGTTTAGGCCTGTGGGGTCTATTCCTCAGGCCGAGCATGGCCCGGGTGTCCCTGATTCGGCCGTGGCAGAGGTGCCTGTCTCGCTTGGCGTGGTGGGCCCTGTGGGGGCCTATCAATTGCTGCAGAAACTGCCGGGAAAGCCAGTTCGGGACCTGTACTTCAGGGAGTCCTGTTGCCCTCTGGAATATTACATGGTTTGGGCTGCGAATGGTGAGGGTTTCATCTCCATGCCATGTTGAGAGGGAGAAGGGGTACCCCCCAGCGGTACTGCATTCTAGCTGCCTGACGGTTTCATTTTCATGCCGTGTTGAGGGGGCGAAGGACCTTTCGTGCCTGTAGTGTAAAGCATGACACATCTTGGTAGAAGGTCACCGGTTGCCTGTTAAGGCGGAATGTGTCCATGCGGCAAGCCACCCTCAGGATCTCTTCCTTAACCATGTAGTGCTCTAGGCAGCATATTATGTCTCTTGGTGGTTCCGCCGGTGGTGGACGGAGAGCCCTATGAGCCAGAGCTATGTTATTTCTAACCTTTACATAATAATATGTATTAATTACTGACCAAGCTATTGACTGAAGTTGTGCAAAGAAAGAACAATGCTTTAGTATCCACATAGTATTGAAACATACTGCAAGTAAGAGCTGGCTAGGCACCAAAGTATCAATGTTTTTTATTTATTTATTTTATTTTTTCTTTACTTTACAATTTTTTATTGATATATTGACAAGATACTAAGAAAATACATGTAACAAGCTTGAGGAATAACGTGATTGTCAACCATTAAACACTGACAATAAAAACACTTTTAAAAATTAGATGTGAATGACTTCTTCAAGGGTTCATACTCAGGCCAGACGTGCTACAATATATTATTAGATTTTGTATATATGCTGCAAAACAAAAATGTTTGTGTGATGTACTCACTTATTATAGGGCTACTGTGTTTTGTGTATCCTCTGTATTTTAAAGGGACACTGCAGGCAATATAGCCGCTACAGTGCACAGTAGGCAATACAGTACACTAGATCTCTCCTGGTGCAGTCCACCACTAATTTGTCACACTGTTTAGAAATGGTTTGACACAATTCGTGTTAGGCAT
This sequence comes from Pelobates cultripes, assembly GCA_933207985.1. Lineage (NCBI taxonomy): Eukaryota > Metazoa > Chordata > Amphibia > Anura > Pelobatidae > Pelobates > Pelobates cultripes. Next base: position 294,401,922 of record OW240915.1, on the reverse strand, counting down.
GTGAATTGTCTCTAATCTAAACTTGCCTGATAAACTAGAAGCTTATTTGTCTACATTGTCATACCAACTCATACAACTTTAAACCGTATTCATTGGTTGAGAATATAAGCTGATGGCTCTCAACCAATGAATGCTGGAGGACAGCAGCCAACGACTCCTGGCACCATAACTACTACAGTGCACTGCAGCAGTCATGGTACCTAGAGAGTCCCTTGAAGAATGCAAAGTAATACAAACAAACTTTTTGGCTGCTATGGCAGGGATATCTACCAATAGAGCAAGGTCCAGTGATATTGCTCATGTTACATAGAGATATCAAAGATGATCAAACTAAGAGGGAGATTTGGAGGAAGAATAAAATATATGCAAGGGCTGGAGAATAGGGCATGAACCCCCATAAAGGGAATAAACAATATAATCAAAAGCAATCCAACCCAATTATAGCTAAAACTTAACTTTTATTATGAGTTTACTTAAAACATACATAAAGCACTTAGTTAAATACAGACAAATTAGAGTTATAATTCAAAAGTGACCTTAGAGTGAAGTTCACAGTACACTATGTATAAAACCATACATGGAATTAAAGGAGATACAATTAATTTTCATATTAAGCGGTGTCCATACAATAATACGTAAATTAATATATAGCCATGAAGAAGGGGTGGTAAATAGACCTCTATGGTAGAGAGAGAAAGCTAAATAAAATAAACTAATCCCGTAATATAAAGAAAAACATTCCGTACGGACAATACCCGAGAGCTAAAAGGAATTGTTCCAAGTCAAGGTCAACTTTCCGAGAGTTGGGCTATCCTAACCAAGTGCTAAAAGGGGCATATCATTGTGTACAAATGATAAACAGATCTGAAAGACTGCACAAACCCATAAAATCATCTACAACTGACTGTACGCACAAAAACATTAGATTTGTTGGGACTTTTGATCGTCATTGAGATCCAGCAAAACAATTTTTTAAAAGGAAATTGGCCAATTCTTCAAAGTGATGATTCATTGAATAAAGCCATCTTGCCATTTCCCTCAATGACTTTCAAAAGATCTAAAAATATTGGCGGCAAAGTACAAAGGGAACGTAAAAGTGTGGGCATTGTAAAGTCTGTGAGTTTATTTATCCGTCTAAATCGACAATCAGTACTCAGACAAAACAAACCTATATAACTGACAACTTTGTAAACTGCAGTTCAACTAATATTGCGTATCTAATCTTGTGTCAATGCTGAGTGCAGTATATAGGAAAATTTTCCAACAATGGAGAAGACGAATTTTACAACATATTAATTCAATTTCTAATCCTAACATTTCCATACCAGTATCAAGACATGTAAGGTTTTATCAAAAAACCTTCGGATCCGAAGGTTTTGAAATTCCAAGCTATACAGAAATTACAACTCAATTCTCGTAAAGGAAATATTAATCAATTGTTATTTCTAAAGGCTTTATAAAAAAAAAAAAAACAGCATCCTTTGCAGTGAGGTAGTAAAATATGTAGTACAGTGTTCTTTTTACTCCAAGACTGAGCCAAAATTCTGCTTACCTTAATTTCTTTCTAAGAGCGTTATAAAAAACAGCATTCTTTGCAGTCAGATAGTGAGGTCTGTTTAAAAGTGTTCTAATCTTTTTGCTCCATGACTGACTCCAAATCATGCTTATATTATGTTCTTTTTAAGAGCTTTATAAGAAACAGCATCCGTTGCAGTCAGGTAGTGAGATCTGTATTTTTTTCAGATTAGAAAAGTGTTTTTATTTCTGTGTTTTTTTTTACCAATCAACAGCGATGGATTTGGACATCTGGTTAAAGCAAGGAACGATTCAAGAGAAAAATTACTTATACTTCTAACTGGTCGGCACTTATAGAAACTGAGAAAGAAGGCACAACAAGAAATCCAGAAAACAGGTCTGAAATAGTTGAATCTACTGTTTCTCAAACAGCAGAGACAAGTGACAAGTCAAAGAAAAAAAGAAAAGCACGCAATGCTACCTAATCTTCTTCTCAAACAAAGAAAATAAAATACAAGGACAGCTACTTATCATTTGGATTCACAAGTGACAGAAATAAAAATATTCCTCAAGCACAATTCTTACTTTGCAAGAAAATATTGCCAAATACGTTAGCACCTGCTAAATTATGTCGTCATTTTTAGCAAAACCACGCACAGTACAAAGATAAAGACATTGCCTTTTTTAAGCGAAAGCTTCAGGAGTATCAGAAGTTCATGATCAAAATATTTAAAAATTATAATGAAAAAGCCACTTACTAAAAGGTTTGTGCTCTGGCGCAAATTTATTTTTTGGGGGGTGCGGGGGGGTTCCACGATGTTGGTCTACTATGTCAAAAGGTTCCACGGGAAAAATTAATTAGGAACCTCTGCCCTAATGTATTGGTTTGGTTCTTTGGTAAAAGTACTGTCTGCCTTGTATTAGAACTAAATCAGGCCCGGACTGGCCATCGGGCATACCGGGCAAATGCCCGGTGGGCCGCGATGGCCGTGGGGCCGAGGCCGGCAGGGGAGATCACAGGATCTCCCCGGCCGGCTCCTGCAGGGCCAGCGCTATCCGAGCGCCGGCCCTGCTGTGTGCCTCCATGGGCCGGTGGGGAGATCAAAGATCTCCCTTTACCGGCCCAGAGACACTTCCAGGCGGCCGCTTGCTGGGGTGTGAGGGAGGGAGGAGAGGACCGGCGGAGCTCTATCCAGCAGCTCCGCCGGGTCCTCTCGCGGGATTCTGAGCGTTGCCGCGGTTACCGCGGCAACGCTCAGATCTCGCGAGAGTGAACTCTAGCCTACAGGCTAGAGTTCACGCTCACCACTAGGACCACCAGGGATCAGGCAGCATGGCTCTCCCATGGCAGAACGGCTCCCCCCCGTCCCAGGCAAAACGGTTCCCCCCCCTCCTCCCAGGCTAAAGGTAAGAAGGGAGGGGGGGGGATATAACTTTTTTTTTAATTATTATTATTAATAAAAAAATTAAATAATTAATTTAAATTAAAAAATCACACTCACACACACACATCACCCCCAGACACACACAGCACCCCCAGACACACACAGTACCCCCAGACACACACATCACCCCCAGACACACACAGTACCCCCAGACACACACATCACCCCCAGACACACACATCACCCCCAGACACACACAGCACCCACAGACACACAGCACCCACAGACACACAGCACCGAGACACACACAGCACCCAGACACACACAGCACCCCCAGACACACACAGCACCCCCAGACACACACAGCGCACTCAGGCACACAGCACCCTCACTCACACACAGCACCCTCACTCACACACAGCACCCTCGCTCACACACACAAACACACATATATATATATATATATATATATATATATATATATATTTACAGATATATATATATATATAATATATAAAATAACCCTCAGTGAGTTAACAGACAAAGAAAATTAGAATGTGACGACAGATAAAAACACCCTCACACACAGCACCCCTCTTACATACACACACACTGCGCCCCTCACACATACAATACGTCCAAATATATATATGTATGTATATATATATATATACACACACACACACACACACACTACAGCACTACATACATTACACTCCAGATACACGCTAGATCCCTTACCTTATATGCACTCTTAATCCTCTATACACACACACACACAATCTCCTATACACACACTGGGTCCTTTACACACTAGATCTCCTACACACACACTACATTCCTTGTCAGCAAACACATACAACATTCTCTAAACACACCCTCTCTACAACCCCTACACACACTACGTCACCTATACACACACACTACAGCCCGTATGCACACACTCGCTACATCCCCTATAACACTATGCCCCTATACACACACTCTCTACAGCCCCTAGCCACACATATTACACCACAAACACAAATGAAATTGACCTATTTACACAATACCACACCACACTCTACACACACGCAATCCCACAAGCAAGCTCCAAACACATGCACCATACACTTTCCTGACCCTTTTGTCCTCTGGTATCCCACTTGTTGAGACACCAGAGACAATTTAAAAGCAAACACAGCGCAAGCATGTTATTAAATTTGCTTGCGCTGCGCAGAACAAATACAGGGCCTTTTTCTAATGCCAGAGCTCTGCGCATTGAACCAACATGCTCACTTTGAGAGGAGGCGTGCTTGTCATTAGTGATGACAAAACACACCCTCTCTGGCCCCGCCCCCTTCTTAGGGGGCCGCTCTGATTGAAAAATGCCCGGGCCTAATTTTTTTCCCAGTCCGGCCCTGAACTAAATTATTAGATTATAGAATTTAGATTACACTAATCAATTACTAGAACATCAAAAGTGTTGTGTTAGGCAATTTTTCAATTGGCAGCGGTTTTCAAAGGAGTCACCACTTAGATGATCTGCCTTTTCTTGAAGATCGGCAGATTATCATCCAAGTAAATATGGGTCAACCTACAAGTAGGAGGGATGATATCCTGTCATATTGACCAATGTAAACCCCACCTAGAGAATGACGTGGGATTTCACCATTGGTAATTCTACAATCTTGATATTGATTGAACACTTTCCTCTATTTAAACACCTCTACTGCATTGATTATTTCCCTTTGAAGAACCCAGCAAAACGCACGTGAGGACAAGTCCTTACTCTGTGTGTGGTCTTCCTTGTCATTAAAGGGTTATACATGTATTACAATTACAACCTGAAGCTTTGACTACCATTACATACAATATTATTAGACCACACAAAGAGATGTTTCTTTTAATTTCTTTTTCTTTTCTAATAGTATTAGACTAATTTCATCTTTAATCCTTTATATACTTCATTCTTGTTTTAGGTAACCTTAAAGTCTAGAAACCATAGGGAAAAGGGGCCCGGGAGGTGGGTGGGGATTTTAAGCACAGGTGTCCTCGAAGACACTGCATAGTTATTTTGTAGCTTATTTCCTAGTAACAATTTCTTTCTTTAAATCTTAGATTTTTATTTTCTTTATTTAAAATGAGTTTATTTTATTTTGCTTTATCTCTCTACCATAGAGGTCTTTATCTCTCTACCATAGAGGTCTATTTACCACCCCTTCTCCCTGGTTATACATTAATTTACATATTATTGTATGGACACCGCTTGATGTGGAGATTAATCTTCTTCGATTCCATTTATGGCTATGATACATAGTGTACTGTGAACTTCACTCTAAGGTCACTTTTGGATTAGAACTCTAATTTGTCTGTATTTAACTAAGTGCTTTATGTATGTTTTAAGTAAACTCATAATAAAAGTTAAGTTTTAGCTATAATTGGGTTAGATTGCTTTTGATTATATTGATATCAAAGATGACTCCAGTCTTGTATCACCCCTGATAATGCTCAGACTGTGCGGCAAAGTGGGTACTGCACATGCAACTAAATGACATAGCATGTGCGACGTTGTCCATTGGACCAAGGTCTATTATTAGAGCATCTTTGCAACAAGCAATTATATATCCTAATCGTTATCTTTGGTGTTTTTCTTGCATGTTGTTTTATACAGTCCAATAATCAGAGATTATTAGTGGATTAGTCATTATTTTTTGATCTGTCATATTCTGTGTTGTTGTATTTATGGCACTTGAGTTTTTTTTTTTTTTATTGAATAGCATTTAAAAAGCCCATTATACTTCATCGCATTCGCATAGATTAAATATTTCACTTCCATGATGAAACTAAGATAAATGTACTAGGCCAATGGTTCTGTTCACTGCCTTTTACTGTATTGCTCCTTATTTGCAGGCTCTGTAAAGACACATGAAGAAAAACATGTAAAGCAACAACTCCTTTATAACACAGGAGACATATCACCATGGAAACACGGAAGATTGGAATGGTATAGTTTGTCTTGCTACCTGATCATGTATGGCGGTCAGCGTATGCACGTATGTGTGTTCTTGTTACATTACATGCACATTTTATCTTGTTTACATTTTTTTCCTCTAATATTTATTTTTTTAATATCTCCAGTGTTTTAGTTGACTCAGCTAACAAGTGTCTGATGACATGCATTGTATGATACCGAGCAAATGTAAAACAATTGTATCACAGCATGATCTGAAAATGTACAGTTTAAATTCTACTAAGAATAGAATGGAGGTAGGGGTTTATCTGTATGTTCACAAAGACACTAGATACTATCTATTCTCCCCTGAGACCAGGAAACAACTCTACCTTAATAAATGACCTATTCTCCATGCACACCAGCCTGTCTCTAAAGTAGTTTATAAAAAATAAAAAAAAAAAGGTTTCAATGACGCCAGTGATTCCTAGCCTTTATAGCACAATGTTATATTGCTGTATTCAATTGTCAGGGTTCCATGGGAGCTAAAGATCTGGTGCAGTACCTTCTACTGCCACTATTTGTTGATTTTGGTACTTTTGCAGGTTGCTACACTCATACAGAAGAATTCTGATTACTCGAAATTTATTTATTTATAAAATATTTTACCAGGAAAGATACATTGAGATTTCTCTCGTTTTCAAGTATGTCCTGGGTCCACAAAACATTGCCTTGATAGTCAACATCTCGTGTTGGTTAACTTGGAGAATTTTTCCAGTTTGGCTACTTTTTCATTAGGTTTGAAATTCTTTGAATTCCCATCAATTCTCAATTTAGTGGATTAACTATGTGAACCCTGAACTCTAACAACTGGTGGCTGGGTGGAGCCAGTAAACTTGACATCCCTTTGTCCTCCTATTTATGTGCCTTTTACTACACAGATGTATTGTATAATTTTATTTTTGCAATAAAAATAAAAGATTTGTATGACATAATTAATTGAATTAATTTGATCTGTTTTACTTAATATCCTAGCCCAGGGGTAGGCAACCTTTTAGCAGCACTGTGCCAAAATAAGATTGTGATGTCCTGTAGCGTGCCGATGCTAATTTTTTGTTAAAATTGAGGTGTGCATGTTGCCGTATTCTGCTTGTGTTAGTTATACTGCAGTTGCGTTGTATCATTGTATTTGTGTGTATATGAGTTACTATGTTGTATATGTTCATGAGTAGTTTGTGGTATCGTGTACCTATGAATGTGGGCTGTGTATGGGGACTGCTTGTGGAATTGTGTGTGTGGATGGATATGTCACATTGTGTGTATGTGTGGGGCTGTTTGGGGTATTGCATGTGAGAGGCTGCATGTGGGGTTGTGTGCATGTATGTGGATTGTCAGTGGTGTTCAGTTTGTGGGGATTGTGTGTATGTTTGTGTGTGGGCTGTTCGTATTATTTGGATCAGGGGAGAGCTATTCTGCATTTCTGTGTATATCTAGCAGTGTGCGGGCTTCCCTGGGTTCCACTGGGGACCAGGCTGGCCAGGTACAGCTCAAGGACAGGAGCTGCAACAGCAGCTGCGGGCTGCTCTACTACAGTGTGGATTCCCATTCACAAGTGCTAGAATAAAGTGATCTGAGATCACTTCCTCTTCGTGCTGCAATACATAAATTGAGGATTGCCCATCACCACCTTTTCGTATTCGCAAACATCTGAAGTTTCACTGGGACTCCTGATAGGCCAGAGCCTGTTTGGCTCTAGCAGCCTTGAGTGCCATGTAAAGTCCCTTTGAGTGCCTTGCATGGCACACGTGCCATAGATTGCCTACCCCTGTCCTAGCCATTCGTTAAAGGTGAGCAATACTAATAGAGATACAGTGCTTGGAATCAGGTCTTAGTACCTGAGTAGAACTCTTTTGGATCCAGTATGTTTTAAGTCACCAAATTCCTGAAAATTGTGTCTCTTGCCGTAAACTCACAATAACTATTTTGCTAATGTGAAATGAGGCAAGAATGTTAGCTGTTTGTGTAATGTATTTCAATCCATCTACAGAGCCAGCTACTGGAACATATACAGTTGTTAAGAAAAAGTATGTGAACCCTTTGGAATGAAATGGATTTCTGCACAAATTGGTCATAAAATGTGATCTGATCATCATCTAAGTCACAACAATAGACAATAACAGTCTGCTTAAACTAATAACACACAAAGAATGAAATGTTGCCATGTTTTTATTGAACACACCATGTAAACATTCACAGTGCAGGTGGAAAAAGTATGTGAACCCCTAGACTAATGACATCTCCAAGAGCTAATTGGAGTGAGATGTCAGCCAACTGGAGTCCAATCAATGAGATGAGATTGGAGGTGTTGGTTACAGCTGCCCTGCCCTATAAAAACACACCAGTTCTGGGTTTGCTTTTCACAAGAAGCATTGCCTGATGTGAATGATGCCTCGCACAAAAGAGCTCTCAGAAGACCTATGATTAAGAATTGTTGACTTGCATAAAGCTGGAAAGGGTTATAAAAGTATCTCCAAAAGCCTTGCTGTTCATCAGTCCACGGTAAGACAAATTGTCTATAAATGGAGAAAGTTCAGCACTGCTGCGACTCTCCCTAGGAGTGGCCATCCTGTAAAGATGACTGCAAGAGCACAGCGCAGCCTGCTCAATGAAGTGAAGAAGAATCCTAGAGTGTCAGCTAAAGACTTACAAAAGTCACTGGCAAATGCTAACATCCCTTTTAGCGAATTACCAGATTTTACTAATTTCATGACGTAAAGTCATGATTTTATAAAGGACACGGAGGCGAATATTATGCTTATCTCTTTCTTTAATATACCTCAGCAGCAAAGAAAAAGGTATAAGACATTAAAAGAACAAACTAGAATAAATACTCCAAGGGTTAACATAGTATGCTATCCTTAACCAATAGGAACAGTCCATGCATCCATAACCACCCATGTGACCTCTCTACTTGCGTAGACACTGGAACCATAACAGGTACGTCGACTTCGTTTTCATAACCAAACAATGTACTTTAACCAATTGAACTTAGATGATAACCAATCATCCATTGCATCTACTGTAATTCATTAAGCTGAAATGAGAGAGAAAAGAAATGGTAATGTGTGGTCCAGAGACTGTGTGTCACATACATGATGGTTAATTCTTATTATACATGAAAACCTCTACAGACCATCTGACCTGCTGTAGGAGTTACTGTCTTATGTCTCTATCATACTCATTCACTAAACTCTATACCAAACCCACAATATTTACCCTACCAATACAACTTATTGGGTGGGAATTCAAATCTTTTCCCGTTATTCTGGTAACAACGTCGCGATACTTACCATGTCAACTTCGCGATACTTACCGGGTGGGCTAATATTCGCTTCCGTGTCCTTTATAAAATCATGACTTTACGTCATGAAATTAGTAAAATCTGGTAATTTTATTAAAGGACACGGAGGCTCATATTATGCTAGTTCAAAGCTGAGCAATGACTGACGATGTTATGTGTTCTGTAGGGCAAAAATAGTATTCTTTAAACGTGGACTCCCGTGACCAGTCCGCTGTTCGCAACAGGTCTTCCAATCTGCATCCCAAATTAAATGCTTTAGTCGCCATAGCTCCTCTAGTGGAGTGTGCTCCAAACATGGATGTATCAATATTTGCGGAGGTCATCACCCATTTCACCCATCGGGCTATAGTAATCGACGATACTGGTTGATGTGGTGTGTTGATGGCCAGGAAGAGTTCATGCTGACTAGGGTCCCGAAATGCCTGCGTCCGTTTCTCATACTCTTTGAGACAAGCTATTGGACATAGGTTTGTATTGTGAGGAAAAGCTGGGTAAGATACTGTAGAAATTGTGTTTTTTGTCTGTCTGGTAATGTTAAAAGTCACTCCCGATGGAGTGAACGAGCGTGCATCCACATCCAATGCCCTCACATCGGATACTCTTTTGCATGATATCAAGCAGAAGAGCATGGCTAGTTTCGCTGATAGCTGTTTAAGTGTAAGTTCTTTGGTAAAAGTACTGTCTGCCTTGTATTAGAACTAAATCAGGCCCGGACTGGCCATCGGGCATACCGGGCAAATGCCCGGTGGGCCGCGATGGCCGTGGGGCCGAGGCCGGCAGGGGAGATCACAGGATCTCCCCGGCCGGCTCCTGCAGGGCCAGCACTACCCGAGCGCCGGCCCCGCTGTGTGCCTCCATGGGCCGGTGGGGAGATCAAAGATCTCCTTACCGCCCAGAGACACTTCCAGGCCGCTATTGGGGTGTGAGGGAGGAGAGGACCGCGGAGCTCTATCCAGCAGTTCGGCCGGGTCCTTCCGCTGATTTGGAGCGCTAAGCCGGTTACCGCTGCAACGCCAGATTCAAGGAGAGTGAACCTAGCCTACAGCCAGGAGTTCACGCCACCACTAGGACCACCAGGGATCAGGCAGCATGGTCCCCTCCCACGCAGAACGGCTCCCCCGTCCCAGTAAAACGTCTCCTCCCAGGCTAAAGGTAAGAAGGAGTGGGGATAGAGAACTTTTTAAATTACATATTAATTAAAAAATAATCGAATTAAAAATCACACTCACACACACATCACCCCCAGACACACACCCCAGACACACAGCACCCCAGACACACACACAGCAATCTCCCCAGACACACAGCACCCCAGACACACAGCACCCCCAGACACACACAGCACCCCCAGACACACACAGCACCCCAGACACAGCACCCAGACACACACAGCACCCCCAGACACACACATCACCCCCAGACACACACATCACCCCCAGACATACACAGCACCCAGCACACAGCACCCCCAGACACACACAGCACCCCCAGACACACAGCACCCAGACACACACAGCACCCCCAGAAACACACAGCACACACAGCACAGACACACACAGCACCCCCAGACACACACAGCGCACCCAGACACACACAGCGCACTCAGGCACACAGCACCCTCACTCACACACAGCACCCTCAGACAGACAGCACCCTCGCTCACACACACACATATATATATATATGTATGTATATATATATATATTTACAGATATATATATATAATATATAAAATAACCCTCAGTAAGTTAACAGACAAAGAAAATTAGAATGTGACGGCAGATAAAAACACCCTCACACACAGCACCCCTCTTACATACACACACACTGCGCCCCTCACACATACAATACGTCCAAATATATATATGTATGTATATATATATATATACACACACACACACTACAGCACTACATACATTACACTCCAGATACACGCTAGATCCCTTACCTTATATGCACTCTTAATCCTCTATACACACACACACACACACAATCTCCTATACACACTCTGGGTCCTTTACACACTAGATCTACACACACACTGCACCACCTACACACACACTACATTCCTTGTCAGCAAACACATACAACATTCTCTAAACACACCCTCTCTACAACCCCTACACACACTACGTCACCTATACACACACACTACAGCCCGTATGCACACACTCGCTACATCCCCTATAACACTATGCCCCCTATACACACACTCTCTACAGCCCCTAGCCACACATATTACACCACAAACACAAATGAAATTGACCTATTTACACAATACCACACCACACTCTACACACACGCAAGCCCACAAGCAAGCTCCAAACACATGCACCATACACTTTCCTGACCCTTTTGTCCTCTGGTATCCCACTTGTTGAGACACCAGAGACAATTTAAAAGCAAACACAGCGCAAGCATGTTATTAAATTTGCTTGCGCTGCGCAGAACAAATACAGGGCCTTTTTCTAATGCCAGAGCTCTGCGCATTGAACCAACATGCTCACTTTGAGAGGAGGCGTGCTTGTCATTAGTGATGACAAAACACACCCTCTCTGGCCCCGCCCCCTTCTTAGGGGGCCGCTCTGATTGAAAAATGCCCGGGCCTAATTTTTTTCCCAGTCCGGCCCTGAACTAAATTATTAGATTATAGAATTTAGATTACACTAATCAATTACTAGAACATCAAAAGTGTTGTGTTAGGCAATTTTTCAATTGGCAGCGGTTTTCAAAGGAGTCACCACTTAGATGATCTGCCTTTTCTTGAAGATCGGCAGATTATCATCCAAGTAAATATGGGTCAACCTACAAGTAGGAGGGATGATATCCTGTCATATTGACCAATGTAAACCCCACCTAGAGAATGACGTGGGATTTCACCATTGGTAATTCTACAATCTTGATATTGATTGAACACTTTCCTCTATTTAAACACCTCTACTGCATTGATTATTTCCCTTTGAAGAACCCAGTTGCGGCAAAACGCACGTGAGGACAAGTCCTTACTCTGTGTGTGGTCTTCCTTGTCATTAAAGGGTTATACATGTATTACAATTACAACCTGAAGCTTTGACTACCATTACATACAATATTATTAGACCACACAAAGAGATGTTTCTTTTAATTTCTTTTTCTTTTCTAATAGTATTAGACTAATTTCATCTTTAATCCTTTATATACTTCATTCTTGTTTTAGGTAACCTTAAAGTCTAGAAACCATAGGGAAAAGGGGCCCGGGAGGTGGGTGGGGATTTTAAGCACAGGTGTCCTCGAAGACACTGCATAGTTATTTTGTAGCTTATTTCCTAGTAACAATTTCTTTCTTTAAATCTTAGATTTTTATTTTCTTTATTTAAAATGAGTTTAGTTTATTTTGCTTTATCTCTCTACCATAGAGGTCTTTATCTCTCTACCATAGAGGTCTATTTACCACGCCTTCTCCCTGGTTATACATTAATTTACATATTATTGTATGGACACCGCTTGATGTGGAGATTAATTGTATCTTCTTCGATTCCATTTATGGCTATGATACATAGTGTACTGTGAACTTCACTCTAAGGTCACTTTTGGATTAGAACTCTAATTTTTCTGTATTTAACTAAGTGCTTTATGTATGTTTTAAGTAAACTCATAATAAAAGTTAAGTTTTAGCTATAATTGGGTTAGATTGCTTTTGATTATATTGATATCAAAGATGACTCCAGTCTTGTATCACCCCTGATAATGCTCAGACTGTGCGGCAAAGTGGGTACTGCACATGCAACTAAATGACATAGCATGTGCGACGTTGTCCATTGGACCAAGGTCTATTATTAGAGCATCTTTGCAACAAGCAATTATATATCCTAATCGTTATCTTTGGTGTTTTTCTTGCATGTTGTTTTATACAGTCCAATAATCAGAGATTATTAGTGGATTAGTCATTATTTTTTGATCTGTCATATTCTGTGTTGTTGTATTTATGGCACTTGAGTTTTTTTTTTTTTTTATTGAATAGCATTTAAAAAGCCCATTATACTTCATCGCATTCTCATAGATTAAATATTTCACTTCCATGATGAAACTAAGATAAATGTACTAGTCCAATGGTTCTGTTCACTGCCTTTTACTGTATTGCTCCTTATTTGCAGGCTCTGTAAAGACACATGAAGAAAAACATGTAAAGCAACAACTCCTTTATAACACAGGAGACATATCACCATGGAAACACGGAAGATTGGAATGGTATAGTTTGTCTTGCTACCTGATCATGTATGGCGGTCAGCGTATGCACGTATGTGTGTTCTTGTTACATTAAATGCACATTTTATCTTGTTTACATTTTTTTCCTCTAATATTTATTTTTTTAATATCTCCAGTGTTTTAGTTGACTCAGCTAACAAGTGTCTGATGACATGCATTGTATGATACCGAGCAAATGTAAAACAATTGTATCACAGCATGATCTGAAAATGTACAGTTTAAATTCTACTAAGAATAGAATGGAGGTGGGGGTTTATCTGTATGTTCACAAAGACACTAGATACTATCTATTCTCCCCTGAGACCAGGAAACAACTCTACCTTAATAAATGACCTATTCTCCATGCACACCAGCCTGTCTCTAAAGTAGTTTATAAAAAAATAAAATAAAAAAAAAGGTTTCAATGACGCCAGTGATTCCTAGCCTTTATAGCACAATGTTATATTGCTGTATTCAATTGTCAGGGTTCCATGGGAGCTAAAGATCTGGTGCAGTACCTTCTACTGCCACTATTTGTTGATTTTGGTACTTTTGCAGGTTGCTACACTCATACAGAAGAATTCTGATTACTCGAAATTTATTTATTTATAAAATATTTTACCAGGAAAGATACATTGAGATTTCTCTCGTTTTCAAGTATGTCCTGGGTCCACAAAACATTGCCTTGATAGTCAACGTCTCGTGTTGGTTAACTTGGAGAATTTTTCCAGTTTGGCTACTTTTTCATTAGGTTTGAAATTCTTTGAATTCCCATCAATTCTCAATTTAGTGGATTAACTATGTGAACCCTGAACTCTAACAACTGGTGGCTGGGTGGAGCCAGTAAACTTGACATCCCTTTGTCCTCCTATTTATGTGCCTTTTACTACACAGATGTATTGTATAATTTTATTTTTGCAATAAAAATAAAAGATTTGTATGACATAATTAATTGAATTAATTTGATCTGTTTTACTTAATATCCTAGCCCAGGGGTAGGCAACCTTTTAGCAGCACTGTGCCAAAATAAGATTGTGATGTCCTGTAGCGTGCCGATGCTAATATTTTGTTAAAATTGAGGTGTGCATGTTGCCGTATTCTGCTTGTGTTAGTTATACTGCAGTTGCGTTGTATCATTGTATTTGTGTGTATATGAGTTACTATGTTGTATATGTTCATGAGTAGTTTGTGGTATCGTGTACCTATGAATGTGGGCTGTGTATGGGGACTGCTTGTGGAATTGTGTGTGTGTGTGGATGGATATGTCACATTGTGTGTATGTGTGGGGCTGTTTGGGGTATTGCATGTGAGAGGCTGCATGTGGGGTTGTGTGCATGTATGTGGATTGTTTGTGGGGATTGTGTGTATGTTTGTGTGTGGGCTGTTCGTATTATTTGGATCAGGGGAGAGCTATTCTGCATTTCTGTGTATATCTAGCAGTGTGCGGGCTTCCCTGGGTTCCACTGGGGACCAGGCTGGCCAGGTACAGCTCAAGGACAGGAGCTGCAACAGCAGCTGCGGGCTGCTCTACTACAGTGTGGATTCCCATTCACAAGTGCTAGAATAAAGTGATCTGAGATCACTTCCTCTTCGTGCTGCAATACATAAATTGAGGATTGCCCATCACCACCTTTTCGTATTCGCAAACATCTGAAGTTTCACTGGGACTCCTGATAGGCCAGAGCCTGTTTGGCTCTAGCAGCCTTGAGTGCCATGTAAAGTCACTTTGAGTGCCTTGCATGGCACACGTGCCATAGATTGCCTACCCCTGTCCTAGCCATTCGTTAAAGGTGAGCAATACTAATAGAGATACAGTGCTTGGAATCAGGTCTTAGTACCTGAGTAGAACTCTTTTGGATCCAGTATGTTTTAAGTCACCAAATTCCTGAAAATTGTGTCTCTTGCCGTAAACTCACAATAACTATTTTGCTAATGTGAAATGAGGCAAGAATGTTAGCTGTTTGTGTAATGTATTTCAATCCATCTACAGAGCCAGCTACTGGAACATATACAGTTGTTAAGAAAAAGTATGTGAACCCTTTGGAATGATATGGATTTCTGCACAAATTGGTCATAAAATGTGATCTGATCATCATCTAAGTCACAACAATAGACAATCACAGTCTGCTTAAACTAATAACACACAAAGAATGAAATGTTGCCATGTTTTTATTGAACACACCATGTAAACATTCACAGTGCAGGTGGAAAAAGTATGTGAACCCCTAGACTAATGACATCTCCAAGAGCTAATTGGAGTGAGATGTCAGCCAACTGGAGTCCAATCAATGAGATGAGATTGGAGGTGTTGGTTACAGCTGCCCTGCCCTATAAAAAAACACACACCAGTTCTGGGTTTGCTTTTCACAAGAAGCATTGCCTGATGTGAATGATGCCTCGCACAAAAGAGCTCTCAGAAGACCTACGATTAAGAATTGTTGACTTGCATAAAGCTGGAAAGGGTTATAAAAGTATCTCCAAAAGCCTTGCTGTTCATCAGTCCACGGTAAGACAAATTGTCTATAAATGGAGAAAGTTCAGCACTGCTGCGACTCTCCCTAGGAGTGGCCATCCTGTAAAGATGACTGCAAGAGCACAGCGCAGCCTGCTCAATGAAGTGAAGAAGAATCCTAGAGTGTCAGCTAAAGACTTACAAAAGTCACTGGCAAATGCTAACATCCCTGTTAGCGAATTACCAGATTTTACTAATTTCATGACGTAAAGTCATGATTTTATAAAGGACACGGAGGCGAATATTATGCTTATCTCTTTCTTTAATATACCTCAGCAGCAAAGAAAAAGGTATAAGACATTAAAAGAACAAACTAGAATAAATACTCCAAGGGTTAACATAGTATGCTATCCTTAACCAATAGGAACAGTCCATGCATCCATAACCACCCATGTGACCTCTCTACTTGCGTAGACACTGGAACCATAACAGGTACGTCGACTTCGTTTTCATAACCAAACAATGTACTTTAACCAATTGAACTTAGATGATAACCAATCATCCATTGCATCTACTGTAATTCATTAAGCTAAAATGAGAGAGAAAAGAAATGGTAATGTGTGGTCCAGAGACTGTGTGTCACATACATGATGGTTAATTCTTATTATACATGAAAACCTCTACAGACCATCTGACCTGCTGTAGGAGTTACTGTCTTATGTCTCTATCATACTCATTCACTAAACTCTATACCAAACCCACAATATTTACCCTACCAATACAACTTATTGGGTGGGAATTCAAATCTTTTCCCGTTATTCTGGTAACAACGTCGCGATACTTACCATGTCAACTTCGCGATACTTACCGGGTGGGCTAATATTCGCCTCCGTGTCCTTTATAAAATCATGACTTTACATCATGAAATTAGTAAAATCTGGTAATTTTATTAAAGGACACGGAGGCTCATATTATGCTAGTTCAAAGCTGAGCAATGACTGACGATGTTATGTGTTCTGTAGGGCAAAAATAGTATTCTTTAAACGTGGACTCCCGTGACCAGTCCGCTGTTCGCAATAGGTCTTCCAATCTGCATCCCAAATTAAATGCATTAGTCGCCATAGCTCCTCTAGTGGAGTGTGCTCCAAACATGGATGTATCAATATTTGCGGAGGTCATCACCCATTTCACCCATCGGGCTATAGTAATCGACGATACTGGTTGATGTGGTGTGTTGATGGCCAGGAAGAGTTCATGCTGACTAGGGTCCCGAAATGCCTGCGTCCGTTTCTCATACTCTTTGAGACAAGCTATTGGACATAGGTTTGTATTGTGAGGAAAAGCTGGGTAAGATACTGTAGAAATTGTGTTTTTTGTCTGTCTGGTAATGTTAAAAGTCACTCCCGATGGAGTGAACGAGCGTGCATCCACATCCAATGCCCTCACATCGGATACTCTTTTGCATGATATCAAGCAGAAGAGCATGGCTAGTTTTGCTGATAGCTGTTTAAGTGTAAGGTCATTGTTCTGTGGCCATTGTTCCAATAAATTTAAGACTAAATTTACGTCCCACATTGATGCATATCTGGGTTGTGGGGGTCTTGCAAACCTCACCCCACGTAATAGTCTGCACACCAATAAGTGCTTCCCTATTGGTGCCCCTTCCAAGCCATTATGTCCGGCCGATATCGCTGACCTATAGACATTAATAGTCTGGTATGCTAAACCTTGATCGTATAAGTGCGTCAGGAAACATAGCAAGTAGTTCACAGGAGCACATACGGGATCCACTTGTTGTTCCATGCACGAACCACTCCAGGAGTTCCATGCCCGACTGTAAGATCTCCTGGTTCCTGGGGCCCAGGCTCCCGCCAGTAATTCCAGCATTGTCTGTGGAACCTCCGGTACGACCCAGGGTCCCCCGCAAGGAGCCACGCTAACAGCCTGAGTTGTCCCTGCATCATCAGTGGGTGTGAGTTCCCTTCGGGATCCGACAAAAGGTGTGGGTCTTCGGGGAGTAGTCTGGGAAGGTCTATAGACATCTCCATGAGGGAAGGGAACCATGGCTGCGTTGTCCAAAATGGTGTTATCAGGACCAGTGTTGTCCGAGAGCGGTCGAGATGTACTAACGTTCGTGCCAGCAGAGCGAAGGGAGGGAACGCATATAGTCTTCTGTTCGGCCATGTCTGGAGGAACGCATCCGTAGCTATTGCTTCCGGATCTGGTCTCCAGCTGAAGAATTCCGGCAGGTGCGTATTCAAACGAGACGCAAACAGATCCATGTGCAGCGGGCCCCACAGTTCCTGCAATCGCAGGAATACTTCGCGATTCAGGCGCCAATCGCTGGCGTCCCGCAGATATCTGGAATTCCAATCTGCTACAAAATTTGCGAGACCCGGGATGTATTCGGCTCGTACTGATATGTTGCGGTCCAGGCAAAATTGACAGAATTCCGTGGCTAAATCTGCTAAAACTTTGGACCTGGTGCCGCCGAGGCGGTTGATGTATTGCACTGCTGATATGTTGCCCATCCTTCATATAATGGAGCAATGTGTCTTGGCACCTAAAAGGCTTTTCAGTGCGAATGCTCCCGCCATAAGTTCCAGGCTGTTGATATGCAGCGCCCTTTCCGATTGGGACCATCTTCCGCCTGTGGAAATACGACCACAACGCGCTCCCCAGCCCTGTGTGCTGGCATCGGATTCTATTATGCAATCTGGAGCGGTGCCAAAGATCGCTCTGCCATTCCACGCTTCCATGTATTGCAGCCACCACTTGAGTTCCTCTTTGGCTGTGTGATCGAGTTGTACAGAGTCTGAATAAGATCGACCTGATTGCAGTTGAACGGCGTTCAATCTCTGTAGGGCCCTGTAATGCAGAGGTCCCGGGAATATCGCCTGAATGGACGCTGAAAGGAGTCCAATTATTCTGGCCAATTGTCTCACCGTGAGCGTTGGGAGAGTTAACGTTCTGCGGATCTCTTTTTTGATGGTTTTGATCTTCGCCTGCGGTAATTTCAGGGTTCCCTGGACCGCTTCTATAGTGAATCCTAGGAATTCTATGGACTGCGAGGGGGTCAGCACCGACTTCTCCCAGTTGATTAGAAATCCTAAGTTGCGTAAAAGTGTTATTGCCCAAGATAGGTGTTGTTGAAGTAGGCGTGCATCTTGTGCCATGATCAATATATCGTCCAAATATACGATCATGCGTACTCCTCTGCTGCGTAGCAGCGCCACCACCGGTTTCAACAGTTTCGTAAAACACCATGGAGCCGATGACAGGCCGAAAGGGAGGCACCGAAACCTCCACATCTGTGCCTTCCATTGGAACTGCAGGAGGTGGTGACATTCTTCCGCGATGGGGATGGCGAGATAGGCATCCTGCAGGTCTAGTTTGACCATCCAGCCCCCTAACCTGAGGAGGTCTTGCAGGCAATGAATCCCTTCCATTTTGAAGTGGCGATACTGAACATATGCATTGAGTGGGCGTAGGTTTATCACTGGTCTCACTCCCCCGCCCTTCTTGGGGATCAGAAACAGGTTGCTCAAGAAACCTGGAGAGTGAGGTGCGACTTGATAAATCGCGCCTTTCTCCCTTAATGCTCTGATTTCCTTTGACACGAGTTCCCTGTCCTGTGGGGTAAACACCATTGGCCGTGGGACTGAGGTTTGGACTGGGGTTTGGACAAATTCTATGTGGTACCCTTCCACTATGTTGAGAATCCAGGCATCGGACGTGAGCCTGTTCCATGCCCCGATAAAATGGGATAGTCTGCCCCCACATATGGTATACAAGAATGGGAAGCAGGAAAGGTACTCACCATAAGGCCGTCGACCGTAAGTGGCGCCCCTGCGTCCTCTGGGTTGCCATGCCCTGCCCTTGACTGGGAAGAAGGGTGAGGGGTTCCTGGTCTCCACCTGTGGGAATCTGGATGTAGAGGAGCCTCGATAGCCCCGGTAGGAGCCTCTTGATGAACGGCTGGACAGACGGCCCCGTTGTCTGCCGGCCCCCCCAAAAACCTTTGGGCGAACACACGCTCCAAGTTTGTTTGCGCCTTGTCCAGGGCTGAAAATGTATTCACATAATTGCCTAACTCCTTTACAAAATTGTCTCCAAAAAGGAGGCCTTTTGCCTGCGGTCCAGGCTCAGACATGGCCATGTTGACCAGCTTCGGGTCAATTTTCATGAGAACTGCCTTGCGCCTTTCTGTACAAAGCGCAGCATTGGAATTGCCAATAAGGCAAATAGAGCGCTGTGCCCACTCTCGGATAGCCAAGAGGTCCACTGGCGTGCCACCTGAAAGTGCAGCTTTGACCATGTCAAATATTTTTGTGCTGGGGCCTAAAGAATCAAGCACCTTATCCTGGCAGTGGCGCAGGGAATAATCCAGCCCTTTCTTGGCCTTCCAGCCCGATTTTCCTAGAAATTGGGCAATTTTTGGGTCCAGTTCCGGTGTGGCACAAGCCATATCCGGGACTGCCGGGCGTGGGCATTCTGCCCTCAACTTATTCCTGGTGGCTTTGTCCAGGGGTTTCCTAATTCTGGCCGCTATATATTGGGCCACGTGGTCAGCAGGAAACCATTCTGTCGACCTCGGGTGTTGAAGGTCATCAGGATTAAACAGGGGCTCCCCTTGCGGATCTAGAATAACCGAATAATCCGCGTTCTCTTGGCCCTTGTTGGCTGGTTTGCCCGTTAAACTGCGCTCCGGAGAAGAGTTCTCTGATTCCAACGAGCCCATCTCTTCTGGCTCGCTCAACACCTCCTCTTGGTCCGAATCAGAGTCGGATATTTCTGTCTGGGCTTTAGCCCGTTTCCATGCCCTCACCATTTTTGCCCGGCGGGAGGCTCGCTTACATGGGGGCCCCACGTCCTCAACAGTGACAGGACGCAACCTGTCCGTAAAAATTGTTTTGGAGGTTTGCTTGCCCATATGATGGGTCTTTTCAGTAGCCTTGCGACCGCTGAGGGTGGCAGGCTTGTCGTCTTGGGCCTTGGAGCGGAGGCCTATGGGGTTGTGGCCAGACGCCATGATGGCGTTGCTGATGGATTGGGTCAGGTTATCTGACATCGCCCCCATTGTTGTGTAGATGGCCTGAGTGACTGATTTGGTCATGGTCGCGTCTAGGAGGGAATGGAACTCCTCCGAGTTCAGTTGCTCCACAGACGCCACCTCTTCCCCTTGAGGGGAGACTGGGTGTGGGGCTTGAGACCCACGGTGTGTGGTATCCTTATTGCCCGCAGCCAACTTGGCAAGCTCCTGTTCCTTGGGGTGCTGCATTTAATATATATATAGACTCTGCTCCAATATGTGGCACTAACTAAGTGGCACTATAATATTGCCCCCCCCACAAGGAACAATCTAAGTATATCTGCTGTGTTTGAAGCACACAATACTGGCTCTTTAATTATAAGGGAGACTGTCCAAGTAATCTACCCTTGAAGGCAGCTTAGACTGCTGTAAATTGAGGTGATTGGGCAAGGCACAAACAAGCTGTCAGCTTACCTAGTGTTCCCTCCGGAATGGCTGCAAAGGGACACTGGCAGGCTGACAGCTATAGCCACTACCCAATCCGCACGCTCCCGCCCCTTAGTGCGCTGGGGGCGCCGGGCAAAAGCGCGACAAAATTTCTGAGGTGCCGCAATGAAAAGGGCCGCCGCGCTATGCGGCCGCAAATGCGCATGCACGTGCGGCCACCATCTAGCAAAATGTCCGCGTCGGCAACGACCGCCGCGGATAACAGCTGGGGAAACACCGAAGCCTTGCGGTGTGCGGGTAATAAACTACCCGGCGGGATAGGGGAGGGAGGGAGTGTGTCTCCCGGACAGGAGGTAATAAGCAGGTCAACCAATATGACGCTAGGGGCACAAGCCCCAAGTAAATACCAAGGCTGCCACTCCTATACCTATATAGAGAGCCCTATATAGGGTAAACTTTCACACTCTTTCTATCTCCCTAAAGTCTACATACACTAACTCTATACAGCAATATACATATAATGCCAATATGCAATGACACATACATAAAGCAATATCCCCAAATCTAAATATTCCAACAGAATCAACACAATTAAACTCAATTAAAAGAGAGCTAAAAATTAGGTGATACTTAGCTGAGGCAGCAGCAAAGAAAGAGGAAGAAGAGAGGTCACATGGGTGGTTATGGATGCATGCACTGTTCCTATTGGGTAAGGATAGCATACTATGTTAACCCTTGGAGTACCTATTCTAGTTTGTTCTTTTAATGTCTTATACCTTTTTCTTTGCTGCTGAGGTATATTAAAGAAAGAGATAAGCATAATATGAGCCTCTGTGTCCTTTAATAAAATCTACAATACGTAAAACACTAAACAAGAATGGATTTCATGGGAGGATACTACAGAGGAAGCCACTGTTGTCCAAACAAAACATTGCTGCATGTTTACAGTTTGCACAAGAGCACCTGGATGTTCCACAGCAGTACTGGCAAAATATTCTGTGGACAGATGAAACCAAAGTTGAGTTGTTTGGAAGAAACACACAACACAATGTAAGGCGAAAAAAAGGCACAGCACACCAACATCAAAACCTCATCCCAGCTGTGAAGTATGGTGGTGGGGGCATCATGGTTTGAGGCTGCTTTGCTGCGTCAGGGCCTGGACGGATTGCTATCATCGAAGGAAAAATGAATTCCCAAGTTTATCAAGACATTTTGCAGGAGCTTAAGGCCATCTATTTACCAGCTGAAGCTCAACAGAAGATGGGTGTTGCAACAGGACAATGACCCAAAGCATAGACGTAAATCAACAAAACAATGGCTTAAACAGAAGCAAATACGCCTTCTGAAGTGGCCCAGTCAGAGTCCTGACCTCAACCCGATTGAAATGCTGTGGCATGACCTCAAGAAAGCGATTCACACCAGACATCCCAAGAATTTTGCTGAACTGAAACAGTTCTGTAAAGAGGAATGGTCAAGAATTACTCCTGACCGTTGTGCACCTCTGATCTGCAACTACAGGAAATGTTTGGTTGAATTTGCTGCCAAAGGAGGTTCAACCAGTTATTAAATCCAAGGGTTCACATACTTTTTCCACCTGCACTGTGAATGTTTACATGGTGTGTTCAATAAAAACATGGCAACATTTCATTCTTTGTGTGTCATTAGTTTAAGCAGACTGTGATTGTCTATTGTTGTGACTTAGATGATGATCAGATCACATTTTATGACCAATTTGTGCAGGAATCCATATCATTCCAAAGGGTTCACATACCTTTTCTTGCAACTGTATTAAATAACAGACTTAAAACCGGGATTGGCCAGGTAAAAATATACACATAACAAGGGTCAGAGCTGACGTAGGATGAAAACCAGCCTTGGAGAACATTAAATACCAGCCATTTTCCCAGACCTTGTGGAGTGGGCCAGGAGTGGTCATTTGTTAGCACGTGGCCTACAAGATGTTACACTATAAATAATTACAGGGAGTGCAGAATTATTAGGCAAATTAGTATTTTGACCACATCATCCTCTTTATACATGTTGTCTTACTCCAAGCTGTATAGGCTCGAAACCCTACTACCAATTAAGCATATTAGGTGATGTGCATCTCTGTAATGAGAAGGGGTGTGGTCTAATGACATCAACACCCTATATCAGGTGTGCATAATTATTAGGCAACTTCCTTTCCTTTGGCAAAATGGGTCAAAAGAAGGACTTGACAGGCTCAGAAAAGTCAAAAATAGTGAGATATCTTGCAGAGGGATGCAGCACTCTTAAAATTGCAAAGCTTCTGAAGCGTGATCATCGAACAATCAAGCGTTTCATTCAAAATAGTCAACAGGGTCGCAAGAAGCGTGTGGAAAAACCAAGGCGCAAAATAACTGCCCATTGTCAGGATCGTGACAGGGATCCAACACGCAGAATACAAACAGGGGATAGGTACGTATACCGGACCTTAGAGTGGCCGGACTAACGTAAGGAGAAAGCAAAAGAATAGTCAGAGACAAGCCGAGGTCGAGGGAACGAGAGATCAGGTAAGCGAGAGACAAGCCGAGTCAAAAGGACAAGAGAGGAAAGCAGGGTCAAAATACAAGCCGAGTCAGGAACCAAAAGACAATAGAGGTAATTGCACTGAGTGACCAGACTAGCTAGAACCACGACAGGGCAATGAATCATTCCACAGAACCCTTTTTTATACCTTGGCTCTTTAACTGTTGGCTCCGCCCCCAACGGGTCCTGATTGGTTGTTCGGCACTTGGTTGCCGTGATTGACGGGTCGGAACGTGATTGCCGTCATGACGTCGGCTACTGAGCGCCGCGTCATAAAAGGAGGCGGAGCTATCGCGGCCGGCGTGTAAACGACCGGGAGGAGTGCAAGGATCGGGTGAGTCAGCCCCCCTGGGAGGATGGACGTCTAGGTGTCTAACCTCCTCCGAGGTAGACACCAAAGGTACCCTGACAGTACCCCCCCTCTCAGAAACGCCCACCGGGCGGAAGGAACCGGGGCGGGACGGAAAACGAGCATGAAATGCCCGGAGGAGACGAGGGGCATGCACATTTTCATGGACCACCCAAGACCTTTCTTCAGGCCCATACCCCTTCCAGTCAACAAGATATTGCAACTTCCCCCGAGAAATACGAGAATCGAGAATGGATTTGATTTCATATTCCTCCTGACCCTCAACCTGGACAGCGAGAGGGGAGGACTCAGGGGAGGAAAATCTGTTGCAAACCAAAGGCTTCAATAAAGAAACATGAAAAGAGTTAGGGATGCGCAGGGCAGGCGGAAGGGCAAGACGATATGCAACCGGGTTAATCCGACACAGAACCTTGTAAGGGCCTATGTAACGAGGGGCAAATTTCATGGAAGGAACCTTCAAGCGGATGTTTCTGGTACTCAACCACACCCTATCACCCGGGGCAAAAACCGGAGCCACCCGTCTCCGTTTGTCAGCGTGTCGTTTGAACACCATGGAATTCTGAAGAAGAATTCGTCGAGTCTGATCCCACAACTTTCTCAGATTGGCGACATGAACATCAACCGACGGAACCCCTTGGGAAGGGGAAACCGACGGAAGAATGGAAGGATGAAAGCCATAATTCAAGAAAAAGGGGCTAGAACGAGTAGAATCACAAACGAGATTGTTGTGTGCAAACTCTGCCCAAGGAATCAGACCAACCCAATCGTCCTGGTGTTCAGAAACAAAACAACGCAAATATTGTTCAATCTTTTGGTTGGTGCGTTCGGCAGCTCCGTTGGACTGGGGATGATAGGCAGAGGAGAAGTTCAACTTGATGCCTAAGTGAGAACAGAAAGACTTCCAAAAGCGGGAAACAAATTGGGAACCTCTATCAGAAACAATTTCAGAGGGAATACCATGTAGACGAAAAATCTCCCTCGCGAATATCTCAGCTAATTCGGGAGACGAGGGCAGTTTAGGCAAGGGCACGAAATGAGCCATTTTAGTAAACCTGTCAATCACCGTGAGAATAACAGTATGTTTTTTAGAAACAGGCAAATCGACAATGAAATCCATAGCCAAACACGACCATGGTCTCTCGGGAATTTCTAAGGGATGCAAAAGTCCACAAGGGAGCGCGTGAGGTTGCTTAGTCTTCATACAGACAGCACATGCCCTGACGAAATCCCTTATATCCTTACGAAGGGAAGGCCACCAGAAATCTTTAGAAATCAGGGAACACGTTTTGCGTGTGCCGGGGTGCCCAGCAATTTTACTGTCATGAAAGCAATGCAGCAGTTCCACTTGGAGCTCAGGAGGAACGAAGTATCGATCCCCAGGAACAGGTTTGGGAGCTAGATGTTGTACTTTCTTGATCTCAGCAAGCAACGGCGAGTGTATCCTGACACAAGTGTTGGCAATAATATTACACTTAGGAACGATAGAAGACAAAGCTGCCTCAGACACCGTAGAGGGTTCATGTTGACGGGACAATGCATCTGCCTTAGAGTTCTTAGAACCAGGTCTATAAGTGAGCACGTAATTGAAATGTGTCAGAAACAAGGACCAACGAGCTTGCCTGGCGGACAAGCGCTTGGCCTCCCCTATGTAGGACAAATTCTTGTGATCAGTCAAAATAGTAACCGGGTATAATGTCCCCTCCAACAAATGTCTCCATTCCTTTAAAGCCATAATGACCGCTAACAGTTCCCTATCACCAATGTCATATCTACTTTCAGGCCCAGATAATTTCTTGGAAAAAAAACCACAAGGATGTAACGGTTTATCCAAACCTAGCCTTTGGGACAAGATAGCGCCTATACCTGTCTCCGAGGCGTCAACCTCGAGTAAAAAAGGCAAAGATGTGTCAGGATGAACTAATATCGGTGCTGAGGCAAAATGTTCCTTGAGAGTTTTGAAAGCAGAGAGAGCCTCTGTGGACCAAGTCTTGGTATCAGCCCCCTGTCTAGTCATATTAGTAATAGGAGCAATAATAGAAGAGTAACCTTTAATGAAGCGCCTATAATAATTGGAAAATCCGATAAATCTCTGAATGGCCTTGAGTCCCCTGGGCAATGGCCAATCTAAAATCGATTGGAGTTTAATGGGGTCCATCCTAAATCCGTCTCCAGAAATAACGTAGCCAAGAAAGTTTATCTGAGATTGGTCGAAGCTACACTTTTCCAATTTGCAGTACAATCCATGTTGTAACAGTTTGCGCAGTACCCTTCTGACTTGTCTGTGGTGAGTCTCAATCTCTCTAGAATGTATTAGTATATCATCCAAATATACTATAACGCATTCATGCTGAAATTCCCTAAGAACCTCATTAATAAGGTCCTGGAATACTGCAGGTGCATTGCAAAGCCCGAAGGGCATTACCGTGTATTCATAGTGGCCATAACGGGTATTGAAAGCTGTTTTCCATTCGTCTCCCTGTTGAATTCTCACCAAGTTATAAGCTCCCCTCAAATCTAACTTGGTAAAAATCTTGGAGCCTTTCAGTCGATCAAAGAGCTCAGTAATTAAAGGAATAGGATAAGCATTTCTAACAGTTATCTTATTCAAGCCCCGATAATCAATGCAAGGCCGTAGAGTGCCGTCTTTTTATCTACAAAAAAGAAACCGGCCCCGGCCGGAGAAGATGATCTCCTAATAAAACCTTTGTCTAGGTTTTCACGTATGTACTCCTCTAGGACTAAGTTTTCCTTAGTGGATAAAGGATATACCGTACCCCTCGGAGGCATAGTACCAGGTAGGAGTCTAATTTTACAGTCGAAAGACCTATGTGGAGGTAAAGTATCAGCCCTCTTTTTGTCAAAGACTGCCTTTAAATCCTGGTACTGTGATGGTATCTGTAAATCTGTAGGTTGGGAAGAGTTAACCGGGGCGTCAACCCTGCAAATTGGTGAGACTTTCTGCACACATCCTTTCTGGCAACCCTGACCCCAGGAGACTATCTCACCCAGTTCCCAGTCAATGATAGGGTTATGCTTCTTAAGCCAGGGATACCCCAAGACTATAGGAACTGAAGGAGATGAGATCAGCATGAGGGATATTCTTTCCTCGTGAAGGATACCAGTGGTTAACTTAATTGGTATGGTTTCACGAAAAATCACAGGTTCAGATAATGGTCTACCATCTATGGCCTCAACGGCCAAGGGTGTATCCCTTAGCTGAGATGGGATAGAATGGTTAGTGACAAAGGCTTGGTCAATAAAGCTTTCAGCTGCTCCGGAATCTATCAAAGCCATAGCATTAAATACTCCCTTTTCCCAAGCTAAAGAAACAGGTATCAGAAGCCTATGATCTTTATAATCATAAATAGAGGACAAGATAGAAACACCCAAGGCCTGTCCTCTTGAGAAACTTAGGTGCGAGCGTTTCCCGGCCGGTTAGGGCAATTTAGGCGTAGGTGACCTCTAATTCCGCAATACATACAAAGACCCTCCCTTCTCCTGTACTGTCTTTCCTCCTCTGAGAGTCGAGTATGACCTATTTGCATAGGTTCTGGGAGAGCTAAAGTAGTAGAATCAGAAGTCTGAAATGAGGGAGCTAGTCTTATGGAGGATCTGCGGGTTCTATCCCGAATATTCTGCCTCTGTCTCATACGTTCATCTATTCGGGAAATAAATGAAATCAGATCCTCCAAATTTTCAGGAAGATCTCTTGTGGCCACCTCATCTAAAATCTCATCAGATAACCCGTTCATAAATACGTCCATATAAGCCTGTTCATTCCACTTGACCTCTGCCGCCAAGGATCTGAACTCCAAGGCATAATCCACTAGGGTTCGGTTATACTGTCTAAGACGTAACAGTAGTCTAGCTGCATTGGCCTTTCTTCCTGGAGGGTCAAAAGCTCTCCTAAATGCAGCGACAAAAGCATTATAATTATAAACTAACGGGTTATCATTTTCCCACAGGGGATTAGCCCATCTAAGTGCCTTGTCAATGAGCAAGGTAATTATAAATCCAACCTTTGCCCTGTCAGTAGGGTAGGCGTGGGGTTGTAATTCAAAATGAATACCTATCTGGTTTAAAAAACCTCGACAAGTGTCAGGAGCGCCGCCATAGCGTGACGGGGACGTAACACGGGAAGAAGTAGCCACTGTGGCTACCTCTAGGCCTGTACTTATAGGAGAGATAGATGGGGTACGCATCTCCTCTGAGTGACTACTAGGACGAGATAGCAATGCTTGCAGAGCTAGAGCCATCTGGTCCATTCTATGATCCATGGCCTCAAATCTAGAGTCAGGAGAACCGACCTGAGAGTTTGTACCTGCAGGATCCATTGGCCCTGTCGTAATGTCAGGATCGTGACAGGGATCCAACACGCAGAATACAAACAGGGGATAGGTATGTATACCGGACCTTAGAATGGCCGGACTAACGTAAGGAGAAAGCAAAAGAATAGTCAGAGACAAGCCGAGGTCGAGGGAACGAGAGAGTCAGGTAAGCGAGAGACAAGCCGAGTCAAAAGGACAAGAGAGGAAAGCAGGGTCAAAAAATACAAGCCGAGTCAGGAACCAAAAGACAATAGAGGTAATTGCACTGAGTGACCAGACTAGCTAGAACCACGACAGGGCAATGAATCATTCCACAAAACCCTTCTTTTATACCTTGGCTCTTTAACTGTTGGCTCCGCCCCCAACGAGTCCTGATTCGTTGTTCGGCACTTGGTTGCCGTGATTGACGGGTCGGAACGTGATTGCCGTCATGACGTCGGCTACTGAGCGCCGCGTCATAAAAGGAGGCGGAGCTATCGCGGCCGGCGTGTAAACGACCGGGAGGAGTGCAAGGATCGGGTGAGTCAGCCCCCCTGGGAGGATGGACGTCTAGGTGTCTAACCTCCTCCGAGGTAGACACCAAAGGTACCCTGACACCCATGAACTGAGAAAAGTCAAGCGTGCAGCTGCCACGATGCCACTTGCCACCAGTTTGGCCATATTTCAGAGCTGCAACATCACTGGAGTGCCCAAAAGCACAAGATGTGCAATACTCAGAGACATGGCCAAGGTAAGAAAGGCTGAAAGACGACCACCACTGAACAAGACACACAAGCTGAAATGTCAAGACTGGGCCAAGAAATATCTCAAGACTGATTTTTCTAAGGTTTTATGGACTGATGAAATGAGAGTGAGTCTTGATGGGCCAGATGGATGGGCCCGTGGCTGGATTGGTAAAGGGCAGAGAGCTCCAGTCCGACTCAGACGCCAACAAGGTGGAGGTGGAGTACTGGTTTGGGCTGGTATCATCAAAGATGAGCTTGTGGGGCCTTTTCGGGTTGAGGATGGAGTCAAGCTCAACTCCCAGTCCTACTGCCAGTTCCTGGAAGACACCTTCTTCAAGCAGTGGTACAGGAAGAAGTCTGCATCCTTCAAGAAAAACATGATTTTCATGCAGGACAATGCTCCATCACACGCGTCCAAGTACTCCACAGCGTGGCTGGCAAGAAAGGGTATAAAAGAAGAAAATCTAATGACATGGCCTCCTTGTTCACCTGATCTGAACCCCATTGAGAACCTGTGGTCCATCATCAAATGTGAGATTTACAAGGAGGGAAAACAGTACACCTCTCTGAACAGTGTCTGGGAGGCTGTGGTTGCTGCTGCACGCAATGTTGATGGTGAACAGATCAAAACACTGACAGAATCCATGGATGGCAGGCTTTTGAGTGTCCTTGCAAAGAAAGGTGGCTATATTGGTCACTGATTTGTTTTTGTTTTGTTTTTGAATGTCAGAAATGTATATTTGTGAATGTTGAGATGTTATATTGGTTTCACTGGTAATAATAAATAATTGAAATGGGTATATATTTGTTTTTTGTTAAGTTGCCTAATAATTATGCACAGTAATAGTCACCTGCACACACAGATATCCCCCTAACATAGCTATAACTAAAAACAAACTAAAAACTACTTCCAAAAATATTTAGCTTTGATATTAATGAGTTTTTTGGGTTCATTGAGAACATGGTTGTTGTTGAATAATAAAATTAATCCTCAAAAATACAACTTGCCTAATAATTCTGCACTCCCTGTATGTGTGATTTAATAACTTTAGAACCTATTGAGTTGTTTTAATTATATTCTGAATTTTATTTTAGCATTGTGCTTAACAAGCCCCACATATGATTATTCCTAGTTTAGAAATATAGCACACGATAAAACTCACAGGGACACAGTAATCCACTTTCTGTCATGCATTCTCTCATAGAATCACTCAGTAAGAATGCAAATTTGAAGCATTATAACACGGGTGAAAATCACCCGGTGGCCAGACGAGCCCAATCTTAACTTTCCCATCTCCTCATTCATCAGTGGCATAGCCCAGGCCTGGCAAGGGTGAAACTAAAAGGATTTCTGCCCTTGACCTGACTAATTTCAGTTAGCAATAATTAGCAGTTTGCGTGCAAATAGAAATAATATAACTGGCAATTTTTTTAATAGTTGCATTGTAACTATATAAAGAAGAGAAGAAAACTACCAGAACAAGAGGACTTAGTCTTAAATTAGAGGGGCAAAGGTTTAAAAATAATTTCAGGAAGTATTATTTTACAGAGAATGGAATAGCCTTCCATTTAAGCATGCGTGGGATAGGCATAAGGCTAGAGACTAATGAAAGTATTTAGAAAATTGGGCAAACTAAAAGGGCCAAACAGTTCTTATCTGCTGTCATATTCTATGTTTCTATATTTTGGAAATTATTTTGGCCTTTTTTGGGGCTGCAGAATAGAATATAAAAAAAAGGCTTCTGATGGTATAATTTGTTTTTAATTTTACAGGAGTAGCGTAATAAGAGGGGTGGGGGGGTGGTCCGCCCCAGTTGCCACTCACTAGGGGGGTGCCATGATAAGGGTGGCCTTAGGATGTGTGAGCTGTGCGGCAGGGACAGGTTGCTATGGCAGCCGACACAGCTAACACACGCTGGATCCGCAGAACTTCACAACAGGCCGCGTGTAATAAAAATGGAGGCGGAGCTAATCTGCAGTGGGGGCAGAGCCAAACCAGCAGTGGGGCAGAGCTAAACACGGCCTCCACCCGCTGCTGTTACTGCTGCACATCGAGGCTAAGCAGTATGGAGTACCTGCTTCCCCAACTAACAGACTCCAGAGACTTCAGTTAATCCACTCCTCCTAAAGCCAATAAGTCAGAGAGAGAGAGTGTGTGTGTGTGTGTGTGTGTGTGTAAGACTGCCTGTGACTGTGTATGTATGACTGTTTGCCTGTGTGTGTGTGTGTATGACTGTGTGTGTGTGTGTGTGTGTGTGACTGCCTGTGACTGTGTGTGTGTGACTGCCTGTAACTGTGTGTGTGTATTTGTGTGTGTGTGTGTGACTGTCTGCCTGTGGCTGTGTGTGTGACTGTCTTCCTGTGACTGTGTGTATGTGTGACTGCCTGTAACTGTGTGTGTATTTGTGTGTGTGTTTGTGTGACTGTGTGTGTATGTGTCTGTGTGTGTGACTTTCTGCCTGTGACTGTGTGTGTTTGTGTGTGACTGCCTACCTGTAACTGTGTGTGTGTGTATGTGTGTGTGTGACTGCCTACCTGTAACTCTGTCTGTGTGTGTGTGTGTGTGAGTGTGACTGTCTGCCTGTGACTGTGTGTGTGTCTGTGTGTGACTGTGTGTATGTGTTCCTGCCTGTAACTGTGTGTGTGACTGTCTGCCTGTGAGTGTGCGTGTGTGTGTGACTGTCCACCTGTGACTGTGTGTGTATGTGTGACTGTCTTCCTGTGACTGTGTGTATGTGTGACTGCCTGTAACTGTGCGTGTGTGACTGTCTACCTGTGACTGTGTGTGTGTGTGTGTGTGTGACTGTCTGCCTGTAACTGTGTGTGTGACTTTCTGCCTCTGACTGTGTGTGTGAGATTGTATACCTGTGACTCTGTGTGTGAGTGTCTGCCTGTGACTGTCTGTGTGTGACAGAGTGCCTATGGTGTGCCTGTGAGTGAGTGTGTGTGACTGTCTGCCTGTGATTAGGGTATGCTGCCTGTAACTCCGTGTGTGTGTCAGTGTATGTATGTGTGTGTGTGTGCGTATGACTGTCTGCCTGTGTGTGTTTATGTGTGACTGCCTGTAACTGTGTGTGTGTGACTGTCTGCCTGTGACTGTGTGTATGTGTGAGTGACTGTCTGCCTTTGACTCTGTGTGTGACTGTCTGCCTGTGACTGTGTGTGTGTGTGTTTGACTGTCTTCCTGTGACTGTGTGTATGTGTGCCTGCCTGTAACTGTGTGTGTGACTGTCTGCCTGTGACTGTGTGTGTGACTGTCTGTCTGTGACTGTGTGTGTGTCTGTCTATGTGTGACTGTCTTCCTGTGACTGTGTGTATGTGTGACTGCCTGTAACTGTGTGTGTGTGACTGTCTGTCTGTGACTGTGTGTATGTGTGTGTGTGATTGTCTTCCTGTGACTCTGTGTGTGGGTGTCTGCCTTTGACTGTCTGTGTGTGACAGTGTGCTTGTGAGTGACTGTGTGATAAATATGTAGAACCCGCATCCAATGCCCATGTGGGGGACATTTAATGGGGGATACTAGATCACTATTAAAGACCCACCTCCTGCTAATGGGTGAGGGGCACTCGTTCCCCTCTTATCAATATTAAAGCCCACATCTACTTCCCGTGGCTGGGAACTGGAGGACACTAGGTCCCCCCAACCCTGATCTGTCCACCCTTATTATTTATTTTAAAAACATGCACCTAAAGCACACAGGTCGGAACTCAGGGACAGGACACCATGCTATCCGCACATTATGCATTATAGAGCCCCCTTGCTTCTTTTTATTTTGCTTTATTACTTTTTATTGTTGTTGTTTTTACTAGGACAAGGTGACAAGTGGCAACTTTTTTTATCACAGTGAGCAGCCACTGGTTGCTTGCTGTTTAGTCGACATGCCCCCACTAATGGTATGGCAACTGGGGGCATGGGCAATATATTTTTTTTATGCCACTCACATATCCCTGATCGCTATGCTTACGCTCACTGCAATGCTGTCCGAATGCGATTCGGTCTGTGAGCCATTCTGCCATTCTGAAATTCTATTACATTCGGATTCTGACTAAATAACCGAAAACCTAAATTCTCAATCCTTTTTTCATTCTTCTGAATACAAATACAAATGTCTAATAATCAACTCACTGAACACCAGAACTCTCAGCCATTTTTTGTGTTTTTATGGCAGCTAAACACAGCTCATTATTACTACACCCAATGTAGTAATAATCAGATAAAAGTGCTTCACAGTCAAAGTCCAGCTTATACCAGTTTAAGAAATGCCAAAGGAAAAACCATTTGAATCATCTGACACTAATGTTAACTCATGGTCATCTCCTTCAATGTCATATGTATAACCATTTAAAGAAAGGAATGTTGGTAAAGAGTGTGACATATACAAGCTAAAGATGATTATCCAGCATGTGATGTGTACGGTAATTCATTGATCAGAGCCACACAACAGCTTCTAGCCTTCCGGGATATTGCTATCCTTTGGCTGCCCTGTTGCTCGAATGCACATCTTCACCATTAGCCTTAGGTGATGACCTTTAAAGTACTCTAAGTCCAGTGATCTCAGTTATGTCAAACACTAAAAAGTTTTAGTGAGGAAGGTTGGATGGAAAATAAATTGTACCCGTGAGTCTGTCAACTAATGAGCAATGCATAGCTCCATAGATCGCTTGGTTTTAAATGATTGAGATATTATTATATTACTTGGGATACTACAGGCAAGTCACAAGAACCTGAAAATATCAGTGTACCTGGGAATATTACTGGAATAGTGGAATCTTGACAAGTGGATACATTGACTGGACTGAGAGTCTTTGAAGGTTCTATTTTGCTGATTCTGTGTATCACTATTTATGTTCATGTCCAATCATCTATGGCGCTACAGAAGCCTCGCATGCTATTAACAGACAGCTTCCATCACCTCATATGGTGGCTGTGTGTACAATTAGCAAAAACCACTTAAAGGACAACGGTCACCTCAAAACAATTTCTCTATATAATGATTCTATCATCAAGTTTTTAAAGGAAATAGATTTTTTAAAAGTGAAGTATATGGAATTAAAATGAGAAAAACACATCGCTACCTTCAGTATATTACAGGATCCTTCGGCTGTATGCTAACATCTTGAAAACCAGCAGGGCAGGAGTTTGGGGCCCCACCATTTTAAAAACGTCACAAGCTGGGGCTAAATCCATCGCCGTCCGCATCCAGCAAAAAAAGGATATATCCAAATCCCCTGCCTCTGGATTTTCAACTTACCTCTCTCCCTGCAGCCTGCAGTCAGTGGAGTCGATGATGATGTCAGGAGGAGGGGGCGTGACTTTCACTGCTCTTCTCTGGGAGAAGAGCAGAGGAAGTTATGCCCCCTCCTCCTGACATCATCAGGATGTCATCACTCACTGCTGGCGCTGCTCCTGCTGTCTGCTGGTTCCTGCTCCTGCCCACCCTTCCCTGGCCTAAGGTAAGACTCGGGGAGGGGGGGGTACACTTTAGTTTTTTTATCCCCTTCCTCAGCCTCTGCCCCCCTTACTCAGCACCTGTCCTCCTCCTCTCGGCTCCTGTCCCACACCACTCAGCTCCTGCTCCCCACTCAGCTCCATTTCCCCCTCACTCAGCTCCCTGTCCCACCCCTCTCAGCTCCTGTCCCACCCCTCTCAGCTCCTGTCCCCCACTCAGCTCCTGTACACCCCCTTTCAGCTCCTGCCCCCCCTCAGACCCTGTCCCCCTTCCTCAGCTCCATGCCCCCCCAACACCGCTCCTGTCCCTCAATTGCAACCCATATCACCCACATCACAGCCCCTTTCCCAAATTGTAGCCATACAACTACTTCAGCCCCTATCCCCCACTACATTTCCTAACCCCCCAATTACAGCTCTCAGTATGTGTCAGTATGGCTGTGTGTGTGTCTGTGTTAGTATGTCTGTGTGTGTCAGTGTGTCTGTGTGTATGTCAGTATGTCTGTCTGTGTGAGTCAGTATGCCTATAACAGTGTGTGTGTGTGTTTGTTAGTGTGTGCAAATCAGCAAGTGTGTGTGCCTGTCAGTGAGTGTGTCTGTTTAGGTGACTGCCCCCCCCCCCTTTCAATCACATGGGAAAGGGGTTTCTACTCTTCTCTTGGTGCAATGGGCCACTTGACTGGTTTTCCCCACCAGGCCTAAGGCTGCCAGCCATCCCCTGGTCACAAGCCACCATGGCTGATTATCATAAACAGTTAGCTGGGGGGGTTGATTTTAAACTGATACATGCTATGATTTTGGGGTTCAGACACCACCAACTCATGTTAAATCATTAAACTGGCATGGCCACTTTATAAATACCACAAGGGAAGACAAACCACACACACACACACACACACACACTTCGACAGATAGCATCAACAAGTTAAGTTAGATAGTGATTAGTGTTTGTTGATAGTGTTTTCGATTTACGTTTAGGTATAAATTGATGAGATGAACATCACGATTATTATTAGTATGCCTAAAAAGAAAGTTGTTACTGAAGAAATACTAGTGTCTCAGAACATAGAAGAATACCAGGAGTAGTTAGAGAACGAAGTGGAGAAGAGGCAAAAATAATTTGATGAGAGTTTGCTGGAAACAGTGAGTGTTTTCCTTCAATGGAACACATATCCCTTCTGCCTAATCTATAAGATTATGCAGAAAGAGGCTAAGCAAGTTATAAGAGCTTCTAAATCATACACAGAAGAGAAAATAGCACAGTCAGTAAAAAAGGGGGACAAAACATTTTTTAGATACATAAATGAGAAAAGAAAAGTAAAACAAGGATTAGTTATATTAAAAACAAAAGAAGGAAGGTATGTAGAAGAGGATAAAGGTCTAGCTGACTGCCTCAATGAATATTTTTGTTCTGTATTTACAGATGAAAATGAAGGAAAGGGACCTCAGTTGAGAAAAAAGGATAAATGAGTCATTTATTACACGTGAGTTTACAGAGGAAGAGGTTCTATTTCAACTGTCAAAAGTAAAGACAAATAAGTCAATGGGACCTGATGGAATACACCCAAAGCTATTAAAAGAGCTTAGTGGTGTACTAGCAAAACCATTAACAGATTTATTTAACCAATCGTTGTTAACAGGAGTAGTCCCAGAAGATTGGAAGTTAGTGAATGTTGTGCCCATTTACAAGAAAGGTAATGGGGAGGAGTCGGGCAACTATAGGCCAGTAAGCCTTACTTCAGTAGTGGGGAAAGTGATGGAAACCATGTTAAAGGATAGGATTGTTGAACATCTAAAAACACATGAATTTCAAGATCAGAGACTACATGGGTATACTTCAGGGAGATCATGCCAAACTAATCTTATTGATTTTTTTTTGATTGGGTAACTAAAATTACAGATCAGGGTGGTGCAGTAGACATTGCTTACCTAGATTTCAGTAAGGTTTTTGACACTGTTGCACATTCCAATATTGTTGAATGGGTAAGGCAGTGGCTGAGTGACAGGCAACAGAGGGTTGTAGTTAATTGAATATATTCGAAGCTTGGACTTGTCACCAGTGGGGTACCTCAGGGATCTGTACTTGGACCCATTCTCTTTAATATTTTTTATTAGTGATATTGCAGAAGGTCTTGATGGTAAGCTATGTCTTTTTGCTGATGATACTAAGATATGTAACAGGGTTGATTTCCAGGAGGGATAAGCCAAATGGCAAATGATTTAGGTAAACTAGAAAAATGGTCAGAATTGTGGCAACTGACATTTAACCCCTTAAGGACACATGACATGTGTGACATGTCATGATTCCCTTTTATTCCAGAAGTTTGGTCCTTAAGGGGTTAATGTGGATAAGTGCAAGATAATGCATCTTGGACGTAAAAACCCAAGGGCAGAGTACAGAATATTTGATAGAGTCCTAACCTCAACATATGAGGAAAGGGATTTAGGGGTGATTATTTCTGATGACTTAAAGGTAGGCAGACAATGTAATAGAGCAGCAGGAAATGCTAGCAGAATGCTTGGTTGTATAGGAGAGGTATTAGCAGTAGAAAGAGGGAAGTGCTCATGCCATTGTACAGAACACTGGTGAGACCTCACTTGGAGTATTGTACACAGTACTGGAGACCGTATCTTCAGAAGGATATTGATACCTTAGAGAGGGTTCAGAGAAGGGCTACCAAACTGGTTCATGGATTGCGGGATAAAACTTACCAGGAAAGGTTAAAGGATCTTAACATGTATAGCTTGGAGGAAAGACGAGACAGGGGGGATATGATAGAAACATTTAAATATATAAAGGAATCAACACAGTAAAGGAGGAGACTATATTTAAAAGAAGAAAAACTACCACAACAAGAGGACATAGTCTTAAATTAGAGGGACAAAGGTTTAAAAATAATATCAGGAAGTATTACTTTACTGAGAGGGTAGTGGATGCATGGAATAGCCTTCCAGCTGAAGTGGTAGAGGTTAACACAGTAAAGGAGTTTAAGCATGCGTGGGATAGGCATAAGGCTATCCTAACTATAAGATAAGGCTAGGGACTAATGACAGTATTTAGAAAATTGGGCAGACTAGATGGGCCGAATGGTTCTTATCTGCCGTCACATTCCATGTTTCTATGTTTTATGTATATTGTAATGTACAAAAACGCCAACTGCATATCGCATAGTTTTCAATATGTTACTTTAATACAATATATAGGCACACAAAATCTGCTATACCCCTTGTTTGTCATTATATATAGCCTTGGTTTCCACTTTATTCAACACTGTACTTTCTGTTCTATATTTTAATCTCTTAGATATAACTTGTGCAATGTGTTCCTTAAATAATAAATTCCCACGTGTACTTTGTCTTTTGATATGTAGCATAATCGAGTTGTGTGAGAAATATACAGGGCTGCATTGCACACAGAGATCACAAGTGAACTGGAAGTGGATACCATCTGCAATGCTGAAGTTGCGCTTCC
Organism: Pelobates cultripes; assembly: GCA_933207985.1. Taxonomy (NCBI): domain Eukaryota; kingdom Metazoa; phylum Chordata; class Amphibia; order Anura; family Pelobatidae; genus Pelobates; species Pelobates cultripes. Next base: position 294,363,681 of record OW240915.1, on the reverse strand, counting down.
AATATCCCCTGTGAGAAAGCTTAATAAGCAGTTTACGCATTATCGAGACCAGGTAAGTCTCTAAACAATAAGCATGTTGACCATTACGGTTTAGATCCACTAGCTACAACTGTAATTATAATAAGGAGCAATCCCAATACACTACGGCAAAGGAAAAAACCATGACAGTATGCACTCTATTATTTATAAAAGATGTCTTATTAGGATAGAAAGGTTCTGTTTCCAGTTACTAGAAAAGGTAAAATGATAACACAGTATGGTACCATTTATCACTTGACCATTGCTTGATTGTTGTTACTTTGTATTTGTCATAACAACCATTTTCTGTTGCCTACAGATACCCTCACTAACAGATCCTCCCCCTGAGAAATAGGTTATCCCCAAAGGAATATAGGACCGATGGAGCGTTGATATGTAGTTAAAGGGGTTGAAAACATCAAAAAAGGATACCAGCAAAGTGGAGGAGAAGAAAAGACTGGGAGAAAGAGATGAGGTAGACTACTTCATTTCTTAAAATCTCTAATCAGTGCACTGTGCACCAACACAGTATCTCCATGGCACACAGTGCATCCTGTCCACCCTGAGTTGACAGCCTGCTAGTCAATAATTATCCCTCTGTGACCATTGATGTACAGAGAGCATCATGGTCATGTGTGCCAACAACGTACACTGTACGGCTTCAGTCAAAAGTGCTCACCATGTAATTGATAATACCGAGGTATTTCTGGATGTCTCAATAATGATCACATGCTGATCACTAGCAGCATGGGGAATGATTTAAACTGGTGCATGCAGTGATTGTGGGGTTAGGATCAGCTAAACTTAGTTAGGGTTTGCTAGAGTTAGTTTGCTATGGTTAGGGTTAAATAGGGTCAAGGTTAGCAATAGTTAGAATTAGTTAGAGTTATGTTTAGATAGTTTCAAATCATGTCAGAGTCTAATGCCAGAAAGCATTGTGTCACTTCACCAAATTACATCTCCAATAAGCAAGTGAAGAGGTATGTCAAAATTAGAGAGCGTCTCTAATGTGACGCGATACTTTCCCCAAGAACCTAACAATGATATTAATGTGGGGTATCTTTGTACTCCGGGTAAGACGCAGAATAACATTAAATTTCATGTATGTGAAAGCAATAAAAAAAATAAGATAACCTTTAAAATTTCGCAGGAATACATTATGGATGCTTTATAGACAGTGACAGACCTAGGGCGGTTGCCGCTGCGACTAGGCCCATCACTCCAGGGGGCCAGGCTCACAGGGGTGCTTGCCGGTCATGTGGTGCAGTCATTCCTCCTAGCTAATATATATATAAATTATAAGTACTGTATACTGCATAAGTATTAGAATGTCCTTGCGGACTTCAATATGTAGGCAGAACTACTAGACCACTGAAAACAAGAATAGCTGAACACTGCTGAAATATTGAAAAGGGCTTCAAAAATCATTCAGTTTCTGCACACGCCATTCAACATAACCAGGACCGTGGCCAATTAAAATTCATGGGTGTGGCTAAATACATACAGCACTGGAGAGGAGGTGATGCTATTAAAAACCTGGGCAAATTAGAGATGGAGTGGGTATACCGTTTGGATACTTTACATCCAAGCAGGTTAAATATAGAATTTGATTTAATTAATTGTTTTTTTAAGTTCATTTACATTTTTTGTTTATTTAATATTTTTTTATATAATATTTTTTCTCTCAATAATATCCTTTCTCTAACAATTTTTCTCTTATATTTTTTCTCTTATATACCCATTCAATTATTTTATTTCAATACATACATTCTAATTTCTGTGTGATAGCCAATACACATAGATGGTGATTTACTATAGATTTGAAATAAAGGATGGTGATTATTGTGTATATTACCATATGTTTTATTTTAAAAAATTAGCAAATGGCCTCTATATAGTTTCTAATTATTTTGATATGCTTGGAAATATTTCTATAATAATTCTTCTTCCTGGCACTGCATTCATGCACATACCGGACTGCCGCCCTCATTCAAAATGGTGTCCGGACAACTTCCGTATACGTCACTTTCTAGTGACGTCTAGCAACCTTTCAACTCAGGAATCGGAAACTACAAGGACGTATCATACATAATCCATCTCCCGGAAACTGGAAACAGCTCTGCAAACACCGGAACTGGCTGATGTAAACCCGGCAACATTTAAATAGTCGTCTCTTCATTGAATGACATCAACTTTTAAAAAAGCTCCGGCAAAATGCGTCAATTGAGGATTTACTCTGCTTACAGACTTGCTTTATTTATTTATTTTATTTTTATAGTGCACTGTATGTTCAGCATTTTATCTTCATAATAAAGTACTTTTTTAATTTTATCAAGTCTGTTAAGTACTTACCTTTGCCCAGCTGTGTCAGCCCATACGGTTCCTGCATACATCCTTAGGTGGGATTGTTCCACCTAAAGTTCTTCATACTAGAGCAGGTTCTTGCTCTACATTATGTAAGTTGGACAATATCCTTTTTACATAGTTATTTCCACACACATACCATACCATTGGAATTTTTTTCTGTTTCTTTTTAAATGATGTCCACATCCACTTAAAAATAAGCTTTGCTGACCTCCATGTCATATCCATAGATGGGATTATTCAGTCCAGGCCTTCTAAATAGAGCTTATATAGCTCTATAAAGTGTGAGTGTTCCTTTAGAAACATAGAAACATAGAATGTGACAGCAGATAAGAACCATTCGGCCCATCTAGTCTGCCCAATTTTCTAAATACTTTCATTAGTCCCTGGCCTTATCTTATAGTTAGGATAGCCTTATGCCTATCCCACGCATGCTTAAACTATGTCCTCTTGTTGTGGTGGTTATTCTTCTTTTAAATATAGTCTCCTCCTTTACGGTGTTGATTCCCTTTATGTATTTGAATGTTTCTATCATATCCCCCCTGTCTCATCTTTCCTCCAAGCTATACATGTTAAGATCCTTTAACCTTTCCTGGTAAGTTTTATCCCACAATCCATGAACCAGTTTAGTAGCCCTTCTCTGAACTCTCTCTAAGGTATCAATATCCTTCCTTTGACTTACATCCACCTATTTTATATGTATCTACTGTATTGCACCATTATTTGTCTCTTGGTTTTTTTTTTTTAAGATATATGAATTAGAAGTTGGTCCTTCCTTCATATGTATATTGTGATCCATTTTTAGCGCTCTTCACCTCTTTTATTTATTCATTCTGTAATATAAAGCACCGCAAGGGAGGAGAAAGAGAGGAGGGAGTCAGAGTGGGAGCTAAATAGGCTCTTTAGCCTGTCCTAATCGTAGAGAGAGTCTTTTGTAGTGCTTCCTCTGCTTAAACACTGTTTAGGAGCCAGCACGAAAGTCCAAGTGCATCCCCCGAGCTTACAGCTCTAGCCCCAGGCCTGACTATGAACAATGACCCATTGTCTACGGACCCTGCCCTCTCTGAAGCATCAGTCGATATTCTCATGCAGATTTGTCTGGCTCCCCTCTGTCCTGTGGGAATGATAGTGAGTATCTCCCCAAAATTCTAGAGTTCAGAGTAAGTACTCCTTGTGGCCCTAGGCCCAGGTAGGGCACAAACACAGTGATTCCCCCGGATGTTTTCCCTGCTACTGTAATCTCATTAAGGCCAAGTCGCTGCTGGTTGAGATGTTGCATAGTGTATTGAATGCCTGGAGGATGGCCACTCTCCCCTGACCCTGCAACTGCTTTACTACGGGTTGTGGGAACTCTGAGACAGACGCCATCTTAAGTGAGGAGCACTGACACCAACTGGTAGGAGGACATCTGACCCACGATGGCTCTTACTAAGGGGGACCTCTCTGATGAGGACTGGCATAACCCCCTCCAGTCCAAAGTGGGGGGAAATGGGGCACCCACCAGTGATGCACAGGCCACTCCAGGCAGGGAGATCGGCCGTCTTACCCATCCACTGGATGATGTTCCGTGCAGGAGACTCAGACTTTCCACAAAAACTCTGAAAGAGAGCACCTGTGAGGTGCAGAAAGATGTAAGTATGTGAAAGTGGAAAGTTTATGAGACACTCTCTTTCAAGCCCCACCCTCTGTAAACTGCCAGTTTTATCCCATTCACATTTTACTTTATTTGCTAAATTTTGAGTTACATAATTTACTACGTGCTATCTAATTAATTTACAACTTGCTATTTGATCAAAAATTGCCACTGCTGCTAAATGCATAGTGTAACGGCTACCCAGCTGGAGAGGGGTACCTGCCGTTGGAGACGTCCTTTTCTAGGCAAGCTGCTGTGAAGTAATGGAGTTCTTATTCCCATCCACGATATCCAAGTGTATAATCCAGGAGTGCTGTAAAATGAGGCAGAGTAACGGTACCATAAATCCCCTCCAAGAACGAGACGAGGCTATGTTTTGAAGGGTCAAGTAGAACTGATGTTTATTGACAGGGGGTCTCCTTTTATGCAATATTGCCCTCTGAAAGGCTACACCCACATAATTATCACAACAGCCAATTACATACATGGTTCAACCCCCACGTCTCCTCCCCTCAGATAACATATAACACAATTAAAACAGACACAATTTTAACTACATTCTGGATGTACCCCAAAAACAGGGGGTACACCTTTAAGTCCAGCACCGCTTAATAGCTCTCACTCAGGGGAACAATATATCCAAATTTCAGTCCATTCGGTTGAGGGGTTCGGGAGTTATGGGTCTTTGAAGTTTTGACCGACCGCACAGGTTTTCTAGCCGAAAAGAGTTCCATAAGTTTTGGCCTCGCGGTCTGTCTCCATTCGTGCATAAAAACCCCACGAACCGCTTGCCATCCACAGTAATCTTGGTGTTTGCCTGAATCCCCATGAATGCTTAAACAAAACTACCGAACGGCTGGTTGTTCGGTAGTTCCAGCACGAACTTACGAGCTCCTGGAGGTCTCAGCGGTGTTCGCCTGTTTGCGTATCCGTTTTTAGTTCCATGCGTTCACAGGCAAACACCGCCGTTCGTGCGTAAGATGGCCGCGAACACGTGTAAAGTCCCGAAATGGCGGCCATCTAACCTGAGCACAAAGGGATTCGTCTGAACCATGCGAACGGCTCAACAATCACTGGGAGGTAAAATAGCAATTAACTGTTCCCCTGGGTGGTCTGATGTTCGGTATTTTGGGCTGTATGTTACAGTAGCAATATTCACACGAAAACCAGCCATTCGGTTTCTGTTTAACACATCCAGCAGCATTGTTAATTAAGTCCAGGCAAAAGTATAGGCATAATCATAGTTCTGTTACACTGCTCCCCTTTTGTGGAACACTCCGGCAGACCCGGATTGATCCTTTTCGGGTCAACTTGAGGCTGTCCGGTCTCTAGTCAAGGTAAAAGTTCCGTTTGCCTGGACAGTCCGTCTGCATTCCCATTGAACCAGCCAGGGCGATACTGGATGGAGAAGTTGTACGGTTGTAGTGCCAGGCTCCATCTTAGTAATCGTCCATTGTCCCCAGCCACTCGGTTCAGCCATACTAGGGGGTTATGGTCTGTGATCAATGTGAGGTATGGGTGAGCTTCTTTAGGGCCCAGACCAGGGCTAGACACTCCTTTTCCACTGCCGCGTAGCTCACTTCTCTGGGTAATAGTTTCCTACTCAGGTACGCGACAGGGTGTTCCCCTCCATCTTCCCTGACCTGGCTCAGAACTGCCCCCAGTCCGTACATGGACGCATCTGTATGGACAACAAATCTTTTGTTAGGGACGGGGGCAGACAAAACCGGTGCGTTGATCAGGGCTTGTTTCAGGGTTTGGAACGCTGTTTCGCAGGCGGGAGACCACAGGACTACTCTAGGCAAATTTTTCTTTGTCAAATCTGTCAGGGGTTTAGCGATGGCGCTGTAGTCAGGGACAAATTTCCTGTAATATCCCGCAGTCCCTAAGAATGCCAGTACTTGGGTCTTGGTGTGGGGTGTGGGCCAATTGGCTACAGCTTCCACCTTAGCGGGTTCTGGTCGCTGTTTCCCACACCCTACCCTGTGTCCCAAGTACTGTACTTTGGCCATTCCGAAATTACATTTCTCTGGTTTCAGAGTTAGGCCTGCGGCCCTAATCTGATCCAGCACAGCCTCTACATGTCTTAAATGCTCTCCCCAAGTCTCACTATAGATCGCAATGTCATCCAGGTATGCGCATGCAAATTCCTGAAAGCCATCAAGGAGATGGTCCACTAAGCGCTGAAATGTAGCTGGGGCGTTTTTCATCCCGAATGGCATGACCTTAAACTGGTACAAGCCATACGGGGTGACAAACGCCGACTTAGGGATAGCGTCCTTGGCCAGGGGAATCTGCCAGTACCCTTTGCACAGATCGATGGTGGTCAGATAGCGTCCCCTGGCAATACGATCTAATAGTTCGTCTACTCGGGGCATGGGGTATGCGTCTGTCACGGTCCGGTCATTGAGGCGTCGATAATCGACACAGAATCGAGTTGTTCCGTCCTTTTTGGGGACTAGGACAACTGGGGAGGCCCAGGGGCTGTCGGACGGCTCTATGACTCCCAGTTTTAACATCTCCTGAATCTCCTTTCTCATTTCCTCTTTTACAGCTTCAGGGATTCTATAGGGAGTCTATAGGGAGTCTGTCTGAGAGGGGTCTGTCCTGGTGTCTCCACGTAATGTGTCGCTAAGGGTATGTAACCTGGCTCCTGAGAGAATGTCAATCCTTTCTCAGCTAGCAATTGTTAGAGTTGTTCCCTTTCTGTGGGAGTTAACTGCTCCCCTAGCTGCACTGTATTAAGCAGAGTTTTCGGCTCAGAGTCAGCTAACAAATCTGGGATGGGAAGACTGTCAGGGTCTTCAGTGGCCGGGATACATATGGCCGCTATATCTTCGGGCCTTTCTTGGTATTCTTTTAACAAATTGACATGAAACGACTTCTGAACCCTTTCGTCTTGGCTACTGGCAATTACATAGGTGGTGTCACATACCTGGGCTACTACCTTGTAAGGGCCTTGCCAGGAGGTCTGTAGCTTGTTTCCCTTGACAGGTCTAAGTACCAGAACTTTCTGACCTACTTGGAACGTTCTCAATCGGGCGCCCCGATCGTACCAGTGTTTCTGACGGCCCTGGGCTGCCTGGAATTGTTCTCAGGCCATTCTGGCTAGGTGCCCCATGCGGTCCCGCATCTCCAGCACATAAGGTACGATAGGAACGCCCTCATGCTCTATCTCTCCCTCCCAGTGCTCTCGGATGAGGTCGAAGGGGCCTCGCACTCGCCGTCCATAGAGCAGCTCGAAGGGAGAGAACCATGTGGATTCCTGGGTACCTCTCGATATGCGAACAAGAGGTGCGGCAAGAATCGCTCCCAGTCTCTGTATTCCGCTGTAAAGGTCCGCAGCAATTGCTTTAGGGTACCATTAAAGCGCTCACAGAGACCATTAGTCTGGGGGTGGTACGGGGAGCTAAGCAGGGTCTTGACACCACAGACCTTCCATAACTGCTGGGTTAGATCTGCGGTGAACTGGGTCCCTCGGTCAGATAGGATTTCCTGAGGGAATCCCACTCTGGTGAATATCCCGACTAGGGCACTGGCGACAGTGTCCGCCTGGATATTCGTCAGAGCGACAGCCTCTGGGTAGCGGGTATAATAGTCCACTACTGTAAGAATATACTTCTTACCCGAGGGACTGGGGTTAGGTAGGGGTCCCACTAGGTCGACTGCCACCCGGCTAAACGGTTCCTCGATCACAGGCATGGGTGACAGTCGAGCTTTAGGGTGGTCCCCTCTCCTCCCTACTCGTTGGCATGTGTCACAGGTACTGCAGTAACGCTGCACGTCTTTCGAGATCCCAGGCCAGAAAAAGGTCTGTGTGATCCTATAGGCAGTGCGGTTACCCCCTAAGTACCCTGCCAACGGAATGTCATGTCCAATTCGGAGAAGTTCCGACCGGTACTTTCTGGGTACCACTAGTTGGCGCTTCTGCGAAGGGATACAGCCTCTCCTCCTACCTTGGGTCAACCTGTATAATCTGTCACCCTCCCATAGAAACTGCTCCCGCTCATCCCCTCCACTGTCGGCTAATTCCTGATACTTTTGGAGGGTGGGGTCCTGTCTAGTTTCCCTCCCAAACTCCTCTGGGGTGTCCCAAGCTATGGGTCTTTCTACCGCGTTAGGGCTGAGGGTCTGTTGGTGGCTTACCTGGGTCTCCCGTTCTGCTGGAGGATCGTCCTCGATACGGGTCTGTGAGCGGGTGGTCACGGGACAAGCAGCAGCAGTCGTGGGTAGATAAGCTGAAGCCAGAGGGCCAATGTCGTTGCCCAACACGACTTCAGCAGGTAAATTGTCCATGATTCCGACTGTGGTCTTTCCCGACCCAACTCCCCAATCCAAGTGTACCCGGGCAGTGGGTAAGCGAAAAACAGCCCCCCCGCGACACGGACAGCAACAGTACGGGTAGATACATGCTCTGGTTTCATGAGATGTTTCTGCACCAAAGTGATGGTAGCGCCAGTGTCCCTTAGGCCTTGTGCTACCTGTCCATTTACACGCACCTCCTGGCGGTGATGCTGGCGGTTATCTGGGGATGCAGCTTGTATGGGGTTTGCCTCGTACAGGATGCCCAAACACTCCTCAGGGATCCCTTCGGTTTCCAGGCAGTGAGCAGCAGAGGTGATGAAGGGGTCTCTGGGTTATTGGTCGGGCGCCTCCAGTTGTTATTGGCTGATCCCAAGGGGCAATAACGAGCAATATGCCCCGTGTTGCCGCAGCGATGGCATGTAATTTTGTAAGAATCCCGGGGTTGGTGGTTAGACCCCTGAGGCTGTGGAGGTCCTGGTCCGAAATTCTGTGCGTGCAGCAGGCGTTGAGGTGCGTGGCTCTGCTCTAGGGGTTGGTCGTGTGGACCCTTGGCTCACCTTTCTTGACTCTGCGTATTCATCCGCTAGTCGCGCTGCCTCGATTAAGTTAGCAGGGCGACAATCTCTCACCCAATCCTGTATGTTTGCCGCCAGATCTTGGAAGAAATGTTTCATTAGGAATAGCTGTAGTACTTCCTCTCCTGTATTGGCATTGCACCCTCACACCCAATGTGATGCCACCCTTTGCATCTTGTTTTCCCATTCCATGTGGGAGTCTGCAGCCTTCTTTTTAGACTCCCTGAAGCGACGGCGATACGTTTCCGGGGTGACGGCATATCTGGTGAGCAGTGCAGCCTTCACCTGGCGATACTGCGCAATATCCTCCTCAGTAAGCGCCCGAAAAGCCTCATTTGCTTTTCCTGATAACTTCTCAGCCAAAATAGTGACCCATTGGTCTAGTGGTATTTGGTGTAGTGAGCACTGCCTCTCGAAGTCAGCCAAATATCCGTCAATCTCTTCCTCACTTTCCACAAACGCTTTGAACGCAGTGAAGGGTATTTTCTGCCCTGTAGCAGCGGGTGGGGTGGTATGAACTGCATGTGCAATGGGTTGTCTAGCTCTTGCCAGTTCAAGTTCGTGTCCCCTCCTATTTTGTATCTCCGTTCTCGCTTCTCGGAACAGCTGATCTATTAGCTCCACGGATATTGCTGGGTACATGGATAATCTCCGCTGAACAAGATTTGTAATTTCCTCCTCCTCGCTGACAGGGGTAGGTTGGTCTGCGACCTCCATGGATCGATCCATCTCGTCCAGCTCCAGTAGGTCAGCTATCAGCTCTCTCCGTGGTCGGTTGCTGGCACTCCTTCCTCTGGTTTCCAATAGATCCTTTAGTGTGGGTCTTTTCAGTTTAGCGTACTGGGATTCCATTCAGCACTTGCTTTGGGGATGAAAAGGACCATCCCGCCGCTGCCACCAATGTAACGGCTACCCAGCTGGAGAGGGGTACCTGCCGTTGGAGACGTCCTTTTCTAGGCAAGCTGCTGTGAAGTAATGGAGTTCTTATTCCCTTCCACAATATCCAAGTGTATAATCCAGGAGTGTTGTAAAATGAGGCAGAGTAACGGTACCATAAATCCCCTTCAAGAACGAGACGAGGCTACGTTTTGAAGGGTCAAGTAGAACTGATGTTTATTGACAGGGGGTCTCCTTTTATGCAATATTGCCCTCTGAAAGGCTACACCCACATAATTATCACAACAGCCAATTACATACATGGTTCAACCCCCACGTCTCCTCCCCTCAGATAACATATAACACAATTAAAACAGACACAATTTTAACTACATTCTGGATGTACCCCAAAAACAGGGGGTACACCTTTAAGTCCAGCACCGCTTAATAGCTCTCACTCAGGGGAACAATATATCCAAATTTCAGTCCATTCGGTTGAGGGGTTCGGGAGTTACATAGAAACATAGAATGTGACGGCAGATAAGAACCATTCGGCCCATCTAGTCTGTCCAATTTTCTAAATACTTTCATTAGTCCCTAGCCTTATCTTATAGTTAGGATTGCCTTATGCCTATCCCACGCATGCTTAACCCCTTAAGGACCAAACTTCTGGAATCAAAGGGAATCATGACATGTCAGACATGTAATGTGTCCTTAAGGGGTTAAACTCCTTTACTGTGTTAACCTCTACCACTTCAGCTGGAAGGCTATTCCATGCATCCACTACCCTCTCAGTAAAGTAATACTTCCTGATATTATTTTTAAACCTTTGTCCCTCTAATTTTGTTGTGGTAGTTTTTCTTCTTTTAAATATAGTCTCCTCCTTTACTGTGTTGATTCCCTTTATATATTTAAATGTTTCTATCATATCCCCCCTGTCTCGTCTTTCCTCCAAGCTATACATGTTAAGATCCTTTAACCTTTCCTGGTAAGTTTTATCCCGCAATCCATGAACCAGTTTAGTAGCCCTTCTCTGAACCCTCTCTAAGGTATCAATATCCTTCTGAAGATACGGTCTCCAGTACTGTGTACAATACTCCAAGTGAGGTCTCACCAGTGTTCTGTACAATGGCATGAGCACTTCCCTCTTTCTACTGCTAATACCTCTCCCTATACAACCAAGCATTCTGCTAGCATTTCCTGCTGCTCTATTACATTGACTGCCTACCTTTAAGTCATCAGAAATAATCACCCCTAAATCCCTTTCCTCATATGTTGAGGTTAGAACTCTATCAAATATTCTGTACTCTGCCCTTGGGTTTTTACGTCCAAGATGCATTATCTTGCACTTATCCACATTAAATGTCAGTTGCCACAATTCTGACCATTTTTCTAGTTTACCTAAATCATTTGTCATTTGGCTTATCCCTCCTGGAACATCAACCCTGTTACATATCTTAGTATCATCAGCAAAAAGACATACCTTACCATCAAGACCTTCTGCAATATCACTAATAAAAATATTAAAAGAGAATGGGTCCAAGTACAGATCCCTGAGGTACCCCACTGGTGACAAGTCCAAGCTTCGAATATATTCCATTAACTACAACCCTCTGTTGCCTGTCACTCAGCCACTGCCTTAACCATTCAACAATATTTGAATCCAAACTTAAAGATTGCAGTTTATTGATAAGCCTTCTATGTGCAACAGTGTCAAAAGCCTTACTGAAATCTAGGTAAGCAATGTCTACTGCACCACCCTGATCTATAATTTTAGTTACCCAATCAAAAAAATCAGTAAGATTAGTTTGGCATGATCTCCCTGAAGTAAATCCATGTTGTCTCTGATCTTGAAATTCATGTGTTTTTAGATGTTCATCAATCCTATCCTTTAACATGGTTTCCATCACTTTCCCCACTACTGAAGTAAGGCTTACTGGCCTATAGTTGCCCGACTCCTCCCTATTACCTTTATTGTAAATGGGCACTTTGGGTCTTTGAAGTTTTGACCGACCGCACAGGTTTTCTAGCTGAAAAGAGTTCCATAAGTTTTGGCCTTGCGGTCGGTCTCCGTTCGTGCATAAAAACCCCACGAACCACTTGCCATCCACAGTAATCTTGGTGTTCGCCATGAATCCCCATGAATGCTTAAACAAAACTACCGAACGGCCGGTTGTTCGGTAGTTCCAGCACGAACTTACGAGCTCCTGGAGGTCTCAGCGGTGTTCGCCTGTTTGCGTATCCGTTTTTAGTTCCATGCGTTCACAGGCAAACACCGCCGTTCGTGCGTAAGATGGCCGCGAACACGTGTAAAGTCCCGAAATGGCGGCCATCTAACCTGAGCACAAAGAGATTCGTCTGAACCATGCAAACGGCTCCACAATCACTGGGAGGTAAAATAGCAATTAACTGTTCCCCTGGGTGGTCTGATGTTCGGTATTTTGGGCTGTATGTTACAGTAGCAATATTCACACGAAAACCAGCCATTCGGTTTCTGTTTAACACATCCAGCAGCATTGTTAAATAAGTCCAGGCAAAAGTATAGGCATAATCATAGTTCTGTTACACATAGAATGTAGTAATTAATCACTAAAATGTGGGGTTTAACACAAAGAGACTATTTTCCTTCAAATAAATTAATCTTAGTAATGTTGTTTTGACATGAGGAGTCTCTAGGCAATGTGTTAGGGGTTAGACCATTTTTGAATGGTTTAACCCCAAAGTTGGCAGCGAAGCACTTATCTACCCTGTATCCAGAAGCACCTAGGGCTTTAGCCACTTACAGCAGCCATTCCATGTCTTAAATCATCCTGATCACAATACAGTGGAATGTTGGGTTCTAGAAGAATCAAGCCTTCACAAAAACTGGTAACATTGCTGATATTTCTAGGACTGCCCATGACACAGTTCAATATGCTCAGGGTCATCAGAAAGACATTTCCTGTCTTTGCACAACTCCTACTCATTGATCAAGATCTGACTCCATTCTATTCAACTTTCCTTCCTTTATTTGTACAAGATAAAAACCCAACTATTGTCTTGATAAGGATGTATTAAAAAGAAATATATTGTTTAAAGTGACGTCAGCTGTAAAATTAGCATTGGGTTTTTACATATTGTGTAGAGTGAGTAATTCTTTTGTATACATTGCACGCAGTAGTATGTAAAGATCAATTTAGATCTGGGTTAACTCATAAAAAAATACCAACAAAAAAAAACCATTGGGAGTCCTGCAGCTCAATTTGTAAAGGCTAAAATTTGCATGAAATTCAAAACATTTAATTATAAATCAAATTAGCCTTGAGTTGGGGAAGACATGTTCAGTAATTTTTCAGAAATGTAAGTCCTAAGCATATTCTGATCTAGCTATTAAATACACATGCATATATACACACAGAAATAAATAAAGAGATCATTTGGATGTATAACCTACCAGTTGGCAACAACTGAAATTTTAACAAGAACTGAAATGTTAAGAAGCAGTGAAGTCACCCTGACCTCAAAATAGGGCTACCAAGAACACCTCTTTCCTCTTGTCATATCATATGCTAGAAATGAGAAATATAAATGTATTTTTCAGGCACATAACAAGAAAATTGCTAATATTTGGATATTAGTCAGAAAAATGGATATATTACATAGTTACATAGCTGAAAAGAGACTTGCGTCCATCAAGTTCAGCCTTCCTCACATATGTTGTTGATGTTGATCCAAAAGAAGGCAAAAAACCTAGTCTGAAGCGCTTCCAATTTTGCCATAAACTAGGAAAAAAATTCCTTCTTGACCCCAAAATAGCCGTCAGATGTCTCCTTGGATCAAGCAGCTTTTACCCCACTAATAAGAAACTATATCCCTGTATGTTATGTTTTTGTAAGTATTTATCCAATTGCAGTTTAAACATCTTTAGTGACTCTGACAAAACCACCTCTTCAGGCAGAGAATTCCATATCCTTATTGCTCTTACTGTAAAAAAAACCTTTTCTTTGCCTTAGATGAAATCTCCTTTCTTCCAGCCTAAATGTGTGACCTCGTGTCCTATGTATAGCCCATATATATATATATATATATATATATATATATATATATATATATATATATATATATATATTCTAGTAATTGTAATGAGAAAGGCTCTCAGTGTGATCACAGAAAATATATTGTGTTATAAGAATTGATGTTATTAACAGACACATGCAATGGTCAGGTTACTGAAAAGTAGAATTAAAGGAACACTATAGTCACCAGAACAACTACAGCTTATTGAATTTGTTCTGGTGAGTAGAATCATTACCGTCAGGCTTTTTGCTGTAAACACTGTCTTTTCAGAGAAAATGCAGTGTTTATATTACAGCCTAGTGATAACTCGACTGGCTGCTCCTCAGATGGCTGCTAAAGGTGTTTCCTGCACAGTGAGCAGCACAGCCATTCAGTGTCTCCACCCTCTGCATGCAGACACTGAACTTTCTTCATAGAGATTCATTGATTCAGTTCCTCTCTGTGAGGAGATACTGATTGGCCAGGGCTGTGTTTGACTTGTGCTGGATCTGCCACTGATCTGCCTCCTTGTCAGTCTCAGCGAATCCTACGGGGAAGCATTGTGATTTTCTCAGACCACCACTTCTGATGACGTCAGCAGATCAGAGCCAGGGTTTTATCCTGCAATTCATTAACCAGTTTAGTAGCCCTTCTCTGAACTCTCTCTAAAGTATCAATATCCTTCAAGAGATATGGTCTCTAGTACGGCATACAATACTCCAAGTAAGGTCTCACCAGTGTTCTGTACAATGGCGTGAGCACTTCCCTCTTTCTAATACCTCACCCTATACAACCAACCTTTATGTCATCAGAAATAATTACTCCTAAATCCCTTTCCTCAGATGTTGAGGTTAGGACTCTATCAAAAATTCTGTACCCTGCCCAAACCTGAATTCACTAGATGTCTGTGATATTAAAGCGTTGATTGACTGACTCTTTGGAAGGATTGCGTTAACTGAAGTTCTAATATATGACCCTCCCCCATGCTACACCCCTCTTCATCCCGAAGACATTAATCCCCCCATTCCACCACGTCTGGACACCCCACCACCACCACCCCCTCCTTTTTTTGTGTTTTTCTCTTCTTTCTCTCTCGTTCTCTCCCCTCTTCTCTCTGTCTTTCTACCATCTCCCCACCGCACACTTAGATATCTCCACCCCCTGCCTCTTCACACCCCTACACCACGCGTGCACACACCACCCACACCAGACCTCGGACAGCCTACATATATCCCCACCACACAACCTTACGCACACCAGCCTAACCACAAACGCTCCTGATAAGCAAAAACAGCTCACTGAAAAGCCAAGACAAGGAGACCGACCCACGCCCACACCACAGCTACACCAACAGATACCGACGTACCACTAGACAATAACTGAACACCGTAAAACAAGAGGTCTACACACCCAAACTACGACACCCTACAGACCACACGACACAACCACTTCCCACAATTGGCCACAAATCCCCCACCCTTACATATCCCGAACTTCACAGAGCTTAAGGATAAATAGTGAAAAAGGAATTGGACCTTATCCAATACGAAGCTATAAATATGTATCTGAGGAGCAAAACCAGACTGCAAACTGTATTCACGCTCTTTATTACTTTACGCAACTGTCACTGTTTTGTACCAAGACGACATTGCAAAACATGCTTTACCCTACTGTACATAACTTGTTCAAAACTTCTAAATAAAGAATTATAAAAAGAAAAATCAGTTGTACTCTGAGAACTATGTGTCGTCTAGTTACTGGGAGGGGAAGGGCTATAATCACTGCTCAGCACTGTCAGGATCTTACCTGATGGGGAGTCCGGCTCGCAGAGTTATACGCTCACCCTTGCAAAGTAGACACAGACCAGGGTGACCAGGTAAGACGCCACCTGATCTGTGAGTCTGTGCACGGGGGCTTTCCAGGAAAAGTGCGCCAAGTCTCAGTACAGCAGGGATTAGCAGAAGCGTGGTCAAAGGAAGCCAAAATCAGGGAAGCCAGAGGTCAGAGTAGTCCAGGAGGAAAGCCAAGGTCAGAAGCCGGAATTAGACAGTAATCACTGGAACGCTGGTACAGAGTAACAGGAACCAAACAAGGGAACCAGAGTCAATGAACTGACACTGCCCTCAGGGAGAGGCAGTGTCTTATACCTGGCTAATTGGTGATCAGCCACAGGTGTGCTGAGATCGTTGGAGCAGCCACAGAATAACGTCCAGCCCCCAGTGCTGGGTACAAGGCAATATAGACTTCTGGCTATCTCTTGAGCTGATATGGTGGCTCAGAGGCAAAATAGCAGCCCCAGGACTGCAAAGTACCCTGGTTCAAGTCCGTCACCGGGCACTTCTGGGGCGACCTCGTCTGGCCGTCGGGATGTCGCGGTGAGAATCGTGACAAGCACCTTGTTCCAGCTCGTAGAGAATCCGGTAGAGGAAAGTCCTTGTGGCGTCCAGTCCCTGGGAGGTAATAGAGCTAGCCCCCTATCCTGTTCCAGGACAGAGAAGCTCCAGGAGGACCCCAGTCAAGTGACTGGGGCAGAAGCTCTGAGGTTTTCCTCTGTTCCAGCTAGGAAGCGGTCCTTGGCGAAGGTACCCAGCCGGGGGACATGGAGCTCTGCTACAGATAGCATACATTTTATGGTGATGGTGAACTTTATTATTAGTCCCGCCCACTGCCAATAAGTGGGGCCTTGGGGGACAACAGATTGTGTTACAATTGTGGGGTGATCTACCATACGTTCTACCATGCATTTATAACCATAGACTCATTTTTTTGTATCAGAACAAATCCTATCTTCTGAGAAATTGCTCAGTCTGCCAACACATGTTCTAGGAAATGTTCCTTGTTGTTCTACCCTTTGTTCTTGGAAACATTAGCTATATATATTCAATTTAACATGCCCTGCCAATGCTCACCTTTGCTCTTAGGTGTGGCTTTTTCCTCTAATAACAGCTGAAATTGTCTCCTTGCATATGCCTGGAAATTAGTTATCTATAATAGTTCGTATCCAGATTGATAAGATTCAACCAACAAAAGTTCTGAATGTTACGGAAACTCTTTTGAAAAAAATCACATTCATATTATCTAATTGTTGACGAGGAACTAAGAATAAAATACCATAAATTAATGGAATAGTGACCATATAGCAATTCCATAGATATACAATCTGCATTGCTTAGTCATACTGCCTAGGAGGACAAGCCTCCATTTTTTGAAATTACTAAATTACATAGATTTTCCGTAGTCTGACTTTATATTTTAAGCAGTCTGTCTTCTGATAATTGTGGTAAATTATTGCAGAACAGTGGAGAATGCAATGACAATTTAAATTTATTTCTAAGTTGTAAAACAATATGTATGTATATATATATGTTATATATATATATAATGATCCAGATAGCACTCTCAGGTCGTTATAAAAATAAAACTTAGCTTTTAGTTAACTTGCCAAAAAAAAAAAAAATCGAGGTTTCAGTTTGTTTCACATAAACTTTCATCAGGACTAACGTGCAAAATACAAACACTTCCCTATATACATACAATTACATACAATTAACATACCGACCATCATCAACTCCCTGTCTGCCCGGTCTGGGGCTCCCGCGGGTTCAGCCGACGTTGCGTTAACTCACATGTTCCCCTCTTCTCTCCCATCCTGTCAGGATGAACCAGTGGCCCAACACGCAGAATTAAGTAAAACATGGCCCACAAGGGGCAGGGTTAAAGAATGAGGAAGTAGGTCCCGGTCTGCTGGTGCGATACTTAGAGGGTGTTGAAGAAGGGAGTTGGGTCTGTCTACTTGTTTGTACATCCACGTGGAAACTGATAGACATAAGTTATCTCTTTTACTTTTGGTTTTTTCTCTTAATCTGAATTTTCTTTCATTTCTAAGCATGGCCGGGTGTGCCTAATAGCGAGATTCTCACATTGGACCCATGGCTGTGAATATTACCTCACTGAATGTGAAGGGGCTAAATGCACCCGCCAAACGGTGCCTTATGTTCCGGGAGTTAAAAAGGATGAAAGCGGATATTGCTTTTGTGCAGGAAACGCATCTACCAAAACATATATGATTCAAGTTAAGGGGCCACACGTTTAGGATGACACTGGAGTCTCGTGCGCACCGAAAGCGTAATGGAGTGGCGATACTAGTTAGGAATAGATGCCCATTGCAAATTACCTCGACCAAGTCTGACGCAGAAGGTCGATATGTCATAGTATCTGAGACGTTATACTCCCATACGATCCATCTGGTCAATGTGTACGCACCGAACCAGCCAGACCAGAGATTCTGGGAAGAACTGCGATCTAAAGTGCGGTCATTGCAGCATGGGATGACTTTAGTTGGCGGGGACTTTAACGCTGTGCCGAGTCCGGCGGTGGATAGAAGTGCGCGTAGTGGGGCACCGAGGTCGCAAGGAAGGGGGGACAAGATAAATTATTGTACGGATTTATGAGGGAGGCAGGCCTCATGGACATCTGGAGGGCACATCATCAGAGCGAGGTAGACTATACTTACTATTCGGCCCCACACGGGACGTACTCCAGGATGGATTTCTTCCTAACGAATGACACCTGTCTCTCCCGTATCACGGGTTCCTCTGTCGGATCCATTACTTGGTCCGACCATGCGGACGTAGCAGTTACGATTGGGTACCTCTGCTCAGCATCCCCTTGGTCGTGGAGGCTTAACACGTCTCTACTATGCGATGAGGACATTACAACACAAATTCGCAAGGAGATAGGGGACTTCTTTGATACTAACACCTCTCCTGACTTACAAATCAGCACTATATGGGTAGCCCACAAGACAGTGGCAAGGGGGGCACTCATTCGCTTAGCGACCATAAAGAAAAAACATAAAGTAAAAACACTTGAAGGACTTCTGACAGATCTTAAAAAACTAGAGCAACAACACCACGCCCTGATGGTGATACACTAGGGAGGGTTGAGGAAGTGAGACATGCTATTAGAAATCTACTCCTTGACGATACTGCCTGAGCTATGACGTGGTCCAGACGGACCTTCTACGAAAAAGGGAACAAGATGGACATGCTTCTGGCCAGGACTCTAAAACCCCGACAGAGACGTTCACACATCACATCAATACGACATAAGGACGGGACCATCAAAACCAATCCACGAGACATTGCGGAGGTCTTCACAGACTTCTACAAATTATTGTACGATCACTGCCCGGGAGACAAGACCAATGGAGACGGTGGGACTGACCAAATTACCAGCTTCCTAGAGAGCTTAAGACTGCCCAAGCTACCGAGGGAGGCTTCCCTCCAGTTAGCGACCAAAATAACAAAGGAAGAAAGAGACAGGACCATAACAAGCCTGAAGGGCAATAAGGCCCCGGGACCCGATGGGTTTGACAGGACTTATTATAAAACGTTTCGGAACTTCTCATGCCTCAATTACACAAACTCTTTAATGATTTCAGGGGGACGGGTGTCCAAATCCAGACATGTCCTTAGCATCGATAGTGCTAATGCCCAAACCAGACAAAGACCCCCTCCTTATAGGGAATTATAGACCCATATCTTTAATAAACCATGACATGAAGCTTCTAGCTAAGATTCAAGCGGACAGAATGGCTCAGAACCTAAAGTCCTTAATTGACGCGGATCAAGTAGGATTCATACCGGGGAGGCAACTCTTCGAAAATACGCATAGAAACATCAACTTAATATGGAAGCAAGCCACCACAGGTACACCAACATTAATTGTCTTAATTGATGCCAAAAAGGCATTCGATAGAGTCAAGTGGCCGTATCTATTCACTGTACTGACACACTTAGGTTTCCCGAACTAATACATTACAGTAGTGAGGGCCATGTACAGTAATCTGCGGGCACAAGTACAAATCACCGGCGTTCCTCCAATCCCCTTCCAGCTCCACAACGGCACCAGACAGGGCTGCCTGCTGTCGCCCCTTCTGTTTGTCTTGGCATTGGAACCCCTGCTACAGGCTATCAGACAGCATCCCAATATACACGGGGTAAAGGTGGGGGGGAGAGACTTTGTGGTGGCAGCTTATGCAGATGATGTGCTCTTGACGCTCACGAGGCCTGCGGAATCGATGACCGCTTTAGGGGAGCTACTCGAAGTATATCGAAAGATATCGGGGTATAAAGCTAACATGTCAAAATCAAGTGCGATGCCCATAAGTATGACTGAGATGGAAGTTGCATCAATACGCCATATACATGAGATCCACATAGAGCAGAAATCACTTAAATACCTAGGGATACACCTCACTAGCGACCCTGGGACACTCTACGAATACAATTACACACCACTACGGAAGACTATAGTTAAAGATGTGTTATGGACAGATGAATTAAAATAAAATGGCTATTTACTAATGTCTATTTATTCTCTGTTCACTATGTTAAAACTGGCTTCTAAAGTAAATATTCCCTTCCCCCCCTACAATGTGTTCAGCTGCTGTTTACTATGTAAATTCTTCATCGTGCTAAGCATCCCCCTTCAAATCAATCAAACCTTGTGTAACCAAAATTCCTGTGATAACAACTCCCTTTACTAACTCCTCCCCCACTACCTTTGTGCCAGTTAACAGCTATATGCCACGTATAACAAAATGGAGAATCACTGTTAAAGTAAACTGAAAGAAACTACTCACTCCCCCTCCCATCGTGTATCCAGAAGTCTGTAATGATGACACTACATCCTGTAGGGGGGTTTAGACAAGACCCCCCTTAGACTGTTAACCAATTGGTGAATGTAAACTGTATGTTTAAACTGTGACGTATTTTTGCTTTAGGAAGGAGCCCCCACTCCGGGAAATAAAGCATTCCTGGGTTTTTCACTGATCAGAAACTTTGTCTCCGGTGTGAATTACTTCTAGGGAAAGCGTGCACGCATTAATCAATCAATTTGGAAGGTGTAGATAGACAAATTATCAAAGTTTTCTTTGATCTAAAACAGATGTGGAACAGTGGACAGATAAACCTATATCGTGGCTAGGGAGGGTGCACTCGGTAAAAATGAATATCCTGCCGAGAATCTTGTTTTTCTTTCAAGCATTACCAATACACCTGACCAAGACATATCTGGCACCCATACAGCAAATGATAGGCAGATTTATATGACAAAACAGAAGACACAGAATATCTAGACACGTGTTACACCGACCAAAAAAGAGAGGAGGATTGGGTCTCCCTAACCTGTTCTTTTATTACCTAGCGGCACAGATGACACAGGTCACGTTGTGGCATTCACTCCCAGATGAACAAAAGTGGGTAGAAATAGAATCCCTCATGTTGGGCACAGATCTACCCCAATTCATAATATGGGTACCATGGGAAGATAGACCTATGATCCGGGCTACCTGTCCGGCAATTCTCAAGTCAATTAGACTTTGGGATCTCTACAGGATGAAATACAACCTTTCTACATTCCCCTCTCCACTCACGCCAATATTACGTAATAGAGCATTTAAACCAGGCATGGTAGCGTAAGATTTCAGGACCCTAGAAAGAGCAGGACTACAGCGTCTACACCATATCTATCAGGGGGAAGATATCATCACATTTGATGAGCTTAAACAAGATCAGCACTTTACCCCTGCAGATTTCTTCCGGTACCTGCAGGTTAGGGATTTTGCTAGGCAACCAAGGATAAAAGAGGCTGCAATGCGACCTAAGACATTTTTTGAGCGTATATGCTCCTCTGACACAATCCCTAAAGGGTTGATTACTGTGCTATACAGCCACTTTAGATCAGAAAGAGAGAATGGGGCAGATTACCCTACACTGAACAGTGGGAAAGGGACTTGGGTGAGACATTGGAGGGAGTGGAATGGCAGGAGATCTGGGAGGCTAGCAACACTTCGTTGGTATGTGTCACACTACAGGAACAATCGTTTAAGACGATGTTCCGCTGGTACACAACCCCGGACAAATTATATAACATGCACAAAACCACCACAGATGTTTGCTAGAGGGGATGTGGGGAAAAGGGGACATACCTACACATGTGGTGGGAGTGCCCACAAGCCAAGCCATGCTGGAGAGACATAAAAGATATTCTGGCCCAGGTGTTCACTAGGGCACCAGACTTGGACCCATGGGTTTACCTTCTAAATAGATCAATTGACGGATGGACACGCAAGGAACAACAGTTGATACACAAAATCACATTGGCAGCAAGACATGCTTTAGCATATACATGGTTGAAACAGGGAATGCCTCACGTAGCAAGTGTAATAAATCCGATAAAGGAGATCTGCTTGATGGATGACCTGACTGCCAGAGTTAGGGGCTCTACAAAGGCGTTCTCCAGGCTGTGGGAACCATGGGACAGTAGTCCTCTGGGTATGTAGGCCTTCCCGTCGGCCTCTTTGCTCGCTTCCTTCCCGGTGCTCCCTCCCCTGGTCCCCGGCGCACCCCCCTTTTTCATCTCCCTTCTTAACATCTTATATCTTTCTTTTCTTTCCTGTACTTTCCTATACTTTCATCTACTTTCACTCCCACTCCTATGGGGCCAGCAGTACTAAATAAATCAACACTCTCAGAGCACAGTTAGCTTTCATAGCCATACAACATAAACGCTCCAAAAACAAGAAGGCTAATAGACAGTTGTTAGCTGTGAAAATTGAGATAAGGTGATCAGGGGGTGATCCATAAGGGTTCCTAGGGGATCATCGTATATTAGGAACAATATACTATAGAGACATTTAGGACCAGGCCTATGGGCGACACCAAATCCACCCGCTACCACAGAAGGTTCCTGTACAATATTTAACAGTATAGGATATAGGGATCAAAGCAACACGACCAGTAACCAACATGAGAGGGAACGGGTGGAGCAGGCCTACATAGATTGTCCCCTCAAGCTAAGTGTAGTTTGATAAGAGTCCTTTACGCATAAGATGACTAAGAGCCCCTGTGATTACTACAACACTCCGTTACACAACATGTTGTTCTGGGAGAGAAAAAGTGCACTGTGTGTTATGTATTCCGCATGCCCATTGTAAGGTATAAGCTGGTAATTTTGTGTCTACAATGTTGGGTATTGGGGGATACTTATTTGCTATTGCCTGTATTTACCTCTGTGCGCCCAAAAATAAAGATTTTTTTAAAATGAAGTAAAAGACGTAACAAAGACAAACCGTAACAACGTATTACTGAGCCTTAGAATGGCCGGATTTAACGTAATAGAATAAACAGTCACAAGCCAAGGTCAGGAATACAGAAAGGAACAAATACGATAAGAACAAAGTCAAAGGGTCAGGGATACCAGAAATACGGGAAGTCAAGCCAAGCCAAGATCAATAACCAAAGAACAGTATCAGGAACGCGCTCTCGAATAACCAACAGACGGGAAACCACGACAGGTTCTCTCCCTCCTTTAATGTGACCGTACCGATCTGGTGCTGTAGCACTGAGGTGCCGATTAGGCACCGTTACACATCCTTCCCCGATTTGTGTTCCAGGCCTGTAAGTATGAACGTGATTACTGCCCAGTGTTGCAGAGTAACAGCAGGCAGACAGAGGTACAGGAGGTCACTCGGAGTTATGACGCTGACGTAATCTGTGTGCTCTCCTGAATTCCTTTAGCTGCATGATAGGAAGAGAGGACCTGCCACCATGGGTTCCAGCAAGAAGGGGAAAGAGCTATTCTCCTTCTCCCCCGAGCACTCCGTGACACCTAATGTACCACCAATGATAAACAATGTTGCTCTCTTTAGCTTTCCACACTGAGGTCATGGCCTTGTTGGCTTTATCAGAAATCCGGCCCTGGCTCTTGATAGAAGATTGGTGTGATGGATCATCAAGAAGAACCTTCTTGTGTAAACGAAAACAGGAAATAAAAAAAATTATGCTAGTAAGTATTGTACAGTATGTCTTAACATGATTATTGTTTTTAGTCTGGATCATTGTTCTTGTTTTGTGTATGTGGAGAAAAATAGCCTAATATAATGGTATAGATACTCTGCAAATTCAACACCTCAAAGAACTTGAAAAGGGCTTGAAAACTCTAACAACTAATCAATACCCCAAATTAATTCTTATTGTAAGTGCATTGGGATGAGCACTCCTAACACCTCCCCTTACTTGATGATGTGTACAAACAACACTAACTATTCCTTGTTAATCAGTTACACATTTAAAGAATACAGATGACTTAAAGGTAGGCAGACAATGTAATAGAGCAGCAGGAAATGCTTGCAGAATGCTTGGTTGTATAGGGAGAGGTATTAGCAGTAGGAAGAGGGAAGTGCTCAAGCCATTGTACAGAACACTGGTGAGACCTCACTTGGAGTATTGTACACAGTACTGGAGACCGTATCTCCAGAAGGATATTGATACCTTAGAGAGAGTTCAGAGAAGGGCTACTAAACTGGTTCATGGATTGCAGGATAAAACTTACAAGGAAAGGTTAAAGGATCTTAACATGTATAGCTTGGAGGAAAGACGAGAAGGAGGGATATGATAGAAACATTCAAATACATAAAGGGAATCAATAAGGTAAACGAGGAGACTATATTTAAAACAAGAGAAACTACCACAACAAGAGGATATAGTCTTAAATTAGAGGGGCAAAGGTTTAAAAATAATTCAGGAAGTATTACTTTACAGAAAGGACAGTGGACGCATGGAATAGCCTTCCAGCTCAAGTGGTAGAGGTTAACACAGTAAAGGAGTTTAAACATGCGTGGGTTAGACATAAGGCTATCCTAACTATAAAATATGGCTAGGGACTAATACAAGTATTTAGAAAATTGGACAGACTAGATGGGCTGAATTGTTCTTAGTTGCCGTTACATTTTGTGTTTCGATGTTTCTAAATAAGCACTGTAACTAGAATATAAAGTGGATATGGATAACTGGCAGAAAAATATGGTTAAAAAATTGGATTGCAGTGGAGGCAATAGTTTCCTTTAAAATCACTCTGAAATAACTATTCACTAGACTAGAAATTGAGAGGAATTGACAAGGAAGTTGAATATTTTAGACACAAAGAGCCAAAATAAAAAGATTTGCCAATTCAGCTATGTTCTAAGCTGTGCTAGTTTGCAAATCCTTGGTCAATCCCTAGTTTAGAAAATAACCTTTATATCTCCCCTTTACAGAAGTCACATTGCAAATCTGAAACTTTCATTTGTAGTTTGTGTGTATGTTTTTCTTTGTTTGTGCTATTCTTTTTATATTTGTTTTGCCTTTATGGAAATATCAATAGACAGTTGTTGTCATTGTATTTATTTATTTTATTGTCACTAGAGGTTGATATTTCTATGTTCTCTTTGAATGGTTTCCGACTGATTACTCTCTTGCAACTGTCATTAGTCTAATATTTTCCTTACCTTTTGTGTCACATTACCCCACTCCCTCTAGAATGTAAGCTCATTGAGCAAGGCCCTCAACCCCTCTGTTCCTGTGTGTCCAACTTGTCTGATTACAACTACATGTCTGTTCGTCCACCCACTGTAAAGCGCTGCGGAATTTGTTGGCGTTATGCAAATAATAACACAATAATAATAAATAACATAATAATAACTATCTTTTATTTTTACACAAACATTTCATCTAATATTTCTAAACCATGTTAACTAACAAAATTAATTCCGTTACATAATCTTTCCACTGCCTATAGGCATAATCTTTGTTGTATTATTTTAGGAAGATTATTACAATGCAGGATTAACGGGTTTATGTTATTATATAAGGATGTCTGTTACATAATTTACCATTGGAGGAATGCGATTCAATTTGTGTACTTGGATTTTGGTATTCCTCCAGGTAAATTACAAAACAAAAAAAATGCTATGGGAGATAATATATTTGCAGAAAAAAAACAAACTATAACAAATGCAGAGATAAATATTGGAACAAGACCTGCTCGGTACTTTTACCTTTTTTAGACCAGAGTTTTTTGTCCTTAGAAACTTGTGGCTCAGACATTGCTTAGACACATTTCAAGTAGATTGTGCAAATGATCACATATTATAATTATAATTGAAGTGCTGCTATTTTTGAGGGACTAAACCAGAGCTTATATAGCAAAGTGTCTGTATATCACTGTGGAGATAAAATACTGGTAATAAGCCATGTGTTATTGTATAGTAGGACTCAATAATACAATCTATTGTACTTTATAATGCAGGCATCCCCCACCACCATCAAAAGTGCATTATCTATAGTCCTCAGTATCTATGCTTAAAGGGACACTAAAATCAACAAAACATCTTTAGCTTAATGAAGCAGTTTTGATGTGCAGATCATGCTCACTGCAGTCTCATTGCTCAATTTTCTGCCATTTAGGCGTTAAGTCACTTTGTGCATCCCTAGCCACACCTCCCTGCATGTAATGTGCACAGCCTTCCTAAACACGTCCTGTAAAGTGAGATCTAATGTTTATACTTCCTTTATAGCACAGTCTGTTTAATTAAGAATATATTATCTTATGCACTGTTAATAGTTGCTAGACCTTGCAGGAGTCTCCTCTGTGTGATTAAAGTTTAATTTACAGAGGAGGAGATAAAAACGTCTAAAGTAAGTTAACATGTGATTGAAAATTTAAAAAAAATTCACGCAGGCAGTGTAAATCACAGCCTGGGGAGATGTGGCTAGTGCTGCATAAACAGAAGCACATGTAATTTGGCTCCTAAATGGCAGATATTTGAGCAGTGAGACTTCAGAGGCATCATCTATACACCGAAACTGTGTCATTAACCTAAGGTTTTGGTGACTATGTTTTCTCTTTAAGGAAATCTTTATATCTGTTTTCATTCCTAAACTACCTTTATTTTGCTCTATATTCTTACTCAGGAATGATAGTGTAGGCAAAAAAAAAAAATGAGGAAAGACTATGTAGATAAGAGACATATTAAGAGTCACATAGGGGAATTTGAACATCAGTGTATTTAACTTCCTGCGGTCTCAATGTTCTCCCTTTCAAATTACCTTGAATTCTCAATTTAGTGAATAGCGTGATAGTGCAGTTCGATTCCAAACCAACAAACTATATCACACTGTCATAATAAAGACATGCCCCACATTCATACATCCCATAATGTTTATAATATTAACCTCATCTTTATCCTGGCTAACATATTGACCATATTTTGGAAGATTGTATTGCATCCAGTCTCAGAGGTTTGCCACGTGTCCTTTCTCTGAAAAGTCAGTCATTCTCTGAATTGTCAACTTTCTAACTTTTAGAATCAATCCCACAAACAAGTCTCTGCTAATTGTTTGTTCTGTGTTGCTTTGTATATCTTCCTGAGTGACTGTGTAACTTAGTGACTTCTTCAGTTGTGTCAATAACAAACCCTAGTATCATTAAAGGAACACAATAGCGTTAGAAATACAAACATGTTTTTCCTAACGCTAAGGTATTACCAAAGCTTTACTCATCTAATAGCAAGCTGTGCACTGGTCTTGCCTCAGCTGAAACATTCCATGTTGATCTCAAGCAATCCAATACTCCTAAAGAAGAATTGGAAGGTGTCACGGCATGCCCTACTCACTCCCTGGATGTCACGTGTTTCTCGGTGTCCCAGGAGTGAAAGAGGCACTCCATCTACCTCCTGGTGGCCAGCTGTCTCCTCCACTCCTCGACAGTGAGCTGTTAGCACAAGAAGCGCAGTTGACACAAGGTGCACCGCTCCCACTCCGGTTCCCCTGGGCCTTGCGACTGCCCCACATGGGTTGCTGGGTGCGGGGGAACGGATGCAAACTCTGCCCATCCGCCAGCGAACCTCTCCTCTGGCAAACAGATTAAGTGGCATGTATGCCATGTCCCAAACTCTGCCCCAGGATCCCCTTAGGCTGTCAGAGCCCTGGGGGACCCATGCTGGTTTTCCTGGAAGCAGTGTGGAGAGGAGCTTTTAGTAAACAAACAAACATAGTGTCCAGCCCACATAGGATGTGTGGACACCTACTCACCCAGAGGAGCCTTCCAATTATATAGGCCCTTAGACCCCTCCTCATGGGAGGGCTCCCATTCCATTTTCCCTATTTAAGCACAGACCACACTAGGGTCTGTGCTCAGTTGTTTTGTTGTCTCCCTAGAGTACAGAACAAGATCCTGCTTGACGTTATTTGATTATCTTCTCCTGTTGGATTTCATGAATTAACTCTTGTCTACCTGAATTCTGGTTAACCTCTGCAATCCTATTCCAGTCTTGGTTAACCCTTACAATTCTACTCCAACTTTGATCAAATCTTTGCATCATTTGTCCAGTGCTGAAGCTTTGGTAAAGAATTTACTTTTCACATTTAGAACTTTTATTTCTTATCAAGATATTGCCTTATTTTCTGCTTTTGTTTTGCATTGGGACTTTTTCAGACTTAAATCTTTGCATACTGAGCCCATTCACCCCAAACCAGTGACATAACAACTTAGCTAGTCATGGAGCTTGCAGAGGCTTTAAATACCCTGATCCGCCAAATGAATTCCCTGGGTCAGACGGTTCAAGATCTGCAGACAGGACAAATACAGCTGATGGCATCACCTACTTATCCAGCTCATCTTACTCCACTTCAGGCCGATGAACCTCATGCCCCTGAACCCTAGGTCCCCCTGCCTGAGCTGATTTTCAGGAGAACAAAATAAGTATGATGCTTTTATTATGATTTGTGAATTATTGTTTACTTTAAAGTCACGTACTTATCACAACAACGTTATAAAAATACGAACTGTAATTTCTCTTATGTCAGCGGAACCCAGAACTTGGGTTCATAATCTCCTCCTTAACCAAAGCTTTCTCCTTAACAAGTAGGACTCCTTCAAATCATGTATGGATTCTCACTACGAGGATCCAAACAAGACCACCACTGCTAGGTCTACCATACGGACCTTAAAACAAGGGAAAAGACCCGTAGAAAAGTATATTACAGATTTTCGTCATGTGGCTGCTGATACTGCTTGGAATGAAAGAGCTCTAACGGATCAATTTCATCTCGGCCTGTCTGAGACATTAAAGGACATACTTTCCCTTGTTGGAGTACCCGACACTTTGGAGGACCTCATGCATCTATCAATACAGATTGATAGATGATTTGTATTCCTAGCACAATAGCATCCCTTTAAACATGGCAGTGAGCCAAAAAATACAAATATACTCGGCCCTTAAACATCCCTACCTAGGACAGGAAAATAGACTGAGGGGTTCAGAGGGGAAGGGATTTTCATTAACATTTCATAATTTTGAATTAGCCATTCCTGTCCTGATAGCTGGGGGGAGCTAACCCATAGGTAATACTGCCATGTTTGGCCAGGAAATATAATTTTTCTTTTTTAGCCAAGAGGTCTTTCAAATGTTAAATTAATTACAAATATTTGAATAAAAAACAACATAAACACAGTGGGAGACATTTTATTTCAGAGAATTCTGAACTTTTAGTAAAACTGCTGTTGACACGTGAAGCTTACAGAATACTTATTCATGGAGCCCCAAAGCAAAAAAGGCAAATACTTATTTTTCTTAATGGAAATTCCGTCCGAGTCAAAGCACGAAAAAATTCTCAACACATTCCTCCTGAAGAATATGTAGCGTTCATTCAAGCTCAACAGCCCAAACCTGTATTGTATCTAGTCTCACCGGATTTTTTTAGAAAAGTCACTCTTTCTGTGAGAGTCAACACAAGAGTTTAGGTTCATGCAAACAAGTCCTGGTTGGGTCTTCCCAACATTGCCTAATCCAACTTCAAATGTAACTTTCACAACTTATGTCAAACATTTAACGAACACTCGCATCATTAATTATTGGTATCATTAGTTAATTTCTTTTAATTAAGAATCAATGACCTGTAAGTTTAATAGTGCAAAAAAACACAGGTATAGTGGTGTCTCTGCTTTAATCAAATTCACTCTTTTCATGCAGTGGTACATGATTTCCTCCTTTGGAACCAGAGATAGATTTTGCCTTTTGTACAAGACTGATTTAAAGCATTAGCAATTCCTGAGTGACAGCCACTAGAGGTGTTACTAGGCAGCAATGTAAACGCTGCCTTTTCTCTGAAAAGGCAAAGTTTACATTGCTCAGTCTGCAAGGACAGGCTATAGACACCAGAACCACTACATTAAGCTGTAGTAGTTCTGATCACCATAGTTTACCTTTAAGTAATTGTCATAGAAGAGGATCAATGACGTGTTAGTAATAGCTTTAACTTACTGAAACGCAGGATTACCTATGAGTTCTACTCTACCAAGAGACCTTACAGCTTAGTTATCCTTTACCATGTTTGACAGATGGCACTGAATCTTTATCTTCTTTTGGAGTGAATTGGGTTGTTGATGGAGCAATGCTGCTCGGAATATTTTCAGATTCAAGCTCTCTGATTGAGGCATATCTCTAGAGACCTTTAAGATTGGTATTTTAAATTCGGATTCTAAGCATGTACAGCGATAGAACAACATCACACAAAAATAGCCCACATACAGACATCGGGCTCGAATAATTTGCACCTATTTGGTGCAGGATAATAATTTTTTATGATTAATGTATCAATCCATTATAAGTAATATACCGCGAAAGAAATAAGTTTAGATTTTTTGAAAAAGTGATTACGGCAAGCAAACAGGTTTCTAATCTATCTATGTTTCATAAAATAATTTTTTTAAAACCTACTTAGCAGAAGAAAAAAATCATGGAAAATTCATAAATTCCAATTCATATGAAACTAATAAGACATATTGCATAACATAAACATAGTAACAACTTTGATATAGATTTATCCATGGTGGAGCATGAGCTCATCAAAGGTTTTCCATTCTTGATAAAGAAAAACATTATCACAGTCTGAAGGACTGGACCATTATCACCAGAACCCTTACATTTAGTTGATAAATACAAATTATATATTTAGTGTTAGAGTTGTGACTTTTGTCTTTGATAAGTTGGCTTGTTGACAGATACACTGCCAATAAACCAGAACTAATTGCTGAAACTAACTTTGGTCTGGTGGCAATAAACTCTGTTGAATGATTAATTTTCTCTATGAAGGAGATGTATTCACTAAATATCAAATTGTGATCATTTGACAATGATCTTGAAAAATGTATTACAAAAAAAGACAGATGGAAAAACCTCTCTAACCCAGATTGGAATGTTTGTCACTTAGTCATTGTTACTTGAAAATCTCTATTACTCACTGCAATCCACTGTTTATTCAATAAACATAGAGAATATAGTAAGTGCAAAAGAACAGACCTTCTACTTCCTCCTCCCCAGGCACAGCGAGATGTGGGGATGGGATGATATTAAATATGTAAGGGTCCACAGTGACTAGTAGTCTCCATCTATCAACCTACCTAAAATCCCACTCCAACCCCACCACAACATGAAACATTCTACCTACCAACATTCCAGAATTTAGAATTTTGCTTTTTGTCCTGCCTTGTCCTGTTTTTTTTCAGCATGTAATATTTACTTATTTATTTATATATGTGTTTATGTTACAATTATAATCGGTTATGTTGTTTAGGAGGTCTTTGAGCAAGACTTTGACAGGTATGTATTATTATTATTAGATGAATTATATATTATATCATGGCCCAATCCAAAGGCCACTTCTCTATACTAATTCTTCTTGACCGCTCCGCTGCCTTTGACACTGTTGACCATGTCCTCCTTCCACAAACTCTTCAATCCTCTGTGACACTGTCCTCTCGTGGTTCTCATCCTATCTCTTGGTCTTGGTCCCCTTATGTTTTTGCTTTACCCTGCCTCTCTTATCAAACTTAATAATTCCCTTGGATTTCGCTACCATCTTTAGGCAGATGACACCCAAATATATTTCTCCTCCCCTGATTTCTCCCCTGCTCTCCTAGAATATGTCACCACTTACCTCTCTTTCATATATGATTGGATGTCCTCATGCTTTTTGAAAGTCAGATTCTTCCTGGAAGTTGATGGTACCCACATCAACCGGGATTGCAAGCTCGCTGTCTTGTGTTATCTTTGATTCTGGCCTCACCTTAATACCTCATGTCCAGTTTGTTGCCACAATCTGCCGATTCCACCTTAAAAATATTGCCTGCATTCTTATGCAAGATGCTACTAAGGAGCTTCTTTATACTCTAGTAATTTCTCACATTGCTTCTATTCTCTCCTAATTGGTCTCCCCAGAAGCCGTACTGCCTTGCTACAGTCTGTAATGAATTCTGCCACCAGGTTGATTTTTCTCTCCTGTCGCTCCTCTCACACTCGCTGTCGATCCTTACACTGGCTCCCTGTACCGAATAGGAGTCAATTCACAATACTAAGCCTTACCTGTAAAGCCCTAATCAACTCTAGAACCTAATTCATAGGTACACTCCTTCTTGGTCTCTCCACTCTTCCGGTAACCTTATCCTGTCCATGGCTTACACTATTACTGCTAGCTCATGCTTGCAAGACTTCTCGCAAATGGCTTCTTTTAAACGGCTTGCCTACATTATAAGATTCTCCCCTAGTCTTTAATCATTAAGATGTCCTTCAAAACCCACCTCTTCAGTAAAGCAACCTGTCTGATGCTTTCTCTTAAAGTACCACAATCCACCCTCACCTTTCAGTTCTGCTACTTTCCCACCTGGTTGCTATCCCCTTCGATGCCTTTCTTGTTAAGTTTTTATACCGCACCTTCTCTAGATTGTAAGCTCCTTGGAGCAGGGTCCTCATCAACCAAGTGTTCATTTAACATTTTGTAATTGTCTCATTTATTGTAAAATTTCCCCCTATATAATATTGAAAAGCTCTGTGGAATAAGTTGGAGCTAAATAAATGCCTATAATAATTATAATTAACAGGCATTTTTTATTCTTATTTCTTTATACCCCCATAGTTTTCAGATGGAAGCAAGATGTATCTTTATTTCATTTTTGGATGGGTGTGCAGTTGAGGGAAATTTGGTAGATCGGGGCTTGGGGACACCTGTTACCCGAGGGGATATATTTTTACTATATAGGACCTGAGGAATTTGTTTATTTATTTTCAAGTCCATATAATGTTTGGTGTAAGCAGCTCTAATTTGCCTCCGCTGTGTTTTCATCTAAAGTCATGAAAACAACAAACTTACTCTGGGGGAAAAAAATCACTCAGTAGTCAATCTGCAAGCCATGCTGGCAAATAGTACAACGTGTTTTGTTTTTCTAACTTCTCTACAATCCATTTCTCTCCTTTTTACTTGTTTTCTTCTGCCTAGTATATTACCCCTATATTTATTCTGCGGACTTTGATCCTTGGGTCAACCATAAAAATGTCTGAAACATAACAAATTTTACACTTATCTCAATAAAAAAAAAAAAAAGATGCATTGCATGGTGTGGGATAAATGGTAATTTCTCTGAAAACAAACAAGCAAATCAAAACAAGGCTGCTTTGTTATCGCGTGGCAGTGATTTCATAGCAGTTAGAACATTGTGTCACATCATTAGTGCTGTAAATCTCTGTACTAGCTCAAAGTCCAAGCTATAAATACAAACAAATCTCAGACTTCATGTTAAAGTCCAGCAAGTCAGCTCTTCCATGGATGCAGAGTGTGATAGAGATCTCTTGTTTTATGTCATTCTCTTTAGATACCGTGATCCCCCATCAGTAGTCTAAAAACACATTAAAAGATCGATTAAAGTACAAACATCACAGTTTTATTTATTTTCTTAATTCATTTTTTTTTTTATTTAAGTTACATTTATTTCGCTTATACACAGAAAATGTGATTTTTTTATAACTTTTTTTTTATTGAAAAATAATGGAGGATAGGCATAGTTAGGTAGTTAGCAGATATGTATGATAAGTCAAAAGAGTGGTAATGTAAAAAAATCTCAACACTACAGAAGGGCAAAAGACGAGCATTACAATTTGAAATACAGTAAGTGACAATTTAAACAAACAGCAAAATGCAAAGGCAGGTCGATAATGTGTGAATAGAATGTTCAAAATGTAGCGATAAACCATTTACAACGACCAGTTGTAGAACAGCTGTACATCGAATCAAATCTATTCTACAGTCATAAAGGTGGGAGGGTAAGACTATGGGGAAAGAGGGGGAAAGGAAGGTGAGAAAAGAAAAACTGAGTTTGTTTTCATTCATTCCATAAATATAAACTAATTCCTTGGTATGGGCCTTCTTTCCTATGTTAATGCCTTTTATGTTTAGTAAATTCCTGTTAACTGTGCAGTGGACTTTCCAAGTTACAGAAAGCATCATTTAGCTTTGTTAAAGGGAAACTATAGGCTAGGAATACAAAAATGTATTCCTAGCCTATAGTGCCCCCCTCGCTATGTGTTCCTTAGTGCTGGGTCAGGCTCCACCTTCGCTACTCCTCCACCAACAACACCTGACGTAGGAGACCTAATGCACATGCGCGGCGAGCTCCACAATCGCATTAGGATAACCTCATAGGAAAGCATTGATTTAATGCTTTTCTATGTGTTTTAGCTGACGCTGGATGTCCTCATGTATAGTGTAAGGATGTCCAAAAGACGCATAACCACCCGGAAGCGCCTCTAGTGGTTGTTTAGTAGACAGTCACTAGAGGTGGAGTTTACCCTGAAAAGTAATTATTGCAGTTTCTTAAAAAAACTGACCACTTTAATGAGCTGAAGTGATCCGGGCTTCAATGAGCTGACGTGGTATGGGCTTCAATGAGCTGAAGTGGTCTGGGCTTCAATGAGCTGAAGTGGTCTGGGTGCCTATAGTGTCCCATGAAGCTTTCTCACTATTCACTAGCTACGGGACTATCAGTGTTTTGAGCCCCCAAAATCTACATACTCCATGTAAATACGTGTCACAATTATCCCATCACATGTCATGGTGATTTTAGGAGGCATTCTATGCACCATAAGTATTACAAATTAATGTAATACCGGAAACACTCTGTCAGGCAGAACAAGATCCCATTTACATTACCATGGACATAGGAACACTTACAAATCAAATGATGCAATCTATTACTAATATAATACAATTGAATACACCCTTTACTGAGAGAGCAGATTTTCACAGGAAAAATGTTACACTATAATGGGGCGGTTGAACGTCATATACTGTGTGTGGAGGGCAGCAATATTTAGAGAGAAGCACTTAGAATAGCTTATAGATCCTCCAAAGTCTGTTTACGTAACCTAGCCTATAAATAACCAAATTCTCAAAAGAAAATTATAACAGGAAAATGTAGATAAAAAAAATGTACACAAATTATCACATAAACCGTATGTCATAAATAGCTCAGTTATTCCAGTGAATTGATTTTGCATCTCATTGTTTAAAAGTCAATGATTTTAAAAGCTATAAGGCAAAGATAACCAACCTCTTTTAAAATAGTTTAAGTGATCATTCATAACAGCTTTACATGTGAACCTTCTATGGATCGTTGGTTTTGTTTAGTTGCCTCAAAACTAACCACGCAATCCACGCATTAAGATTAAACCAACCATAACCGCCATTTCAAAAATAATGTAACATAAAAGATGTATAATGCTAAAACATGTATTTAGGGGGGAAATGTCATCGCAGTGTTGTGGAGACAATCACAAAGACTTAGTCTTTGATTTTATGGTTTATTATGATGTCTCCAAAACCATTCAGGATCATTTTTCCCATAATTTACAATTCACTGTTAAAAATCCCCTATCTATCATGTATTTATCTATCAGTGTTCTATAACAATACATTGCAGCATGTAACCTTTGCTAAATCATATTTATCTCCCAGTAAAATAGATTCAGAGGACGTAGTTTCTAATTGGGGTTTTAGTGTGAGTACGGAAGGCTTACAGTAAGGGAAAAAAGTATTTGACCCGCTGCTGATTTTAAACATTTGCCCACTGACATAGAAATGATCAGTCTATAATTTTAATGGTAGGTGTATTTTAACAGCGAGAGACAGAATAACAAAAAATAAATCTAGAAAAACGCGTGTCAAAAAAGTTATAAATTGATTTGCATGTCAATGAGTGAAATAAGTATTTAATCCCCTATCAATCAGCAAGATTTCTGGCTCCCAGGTGTTTTTTATACAGGTAACGAGCTGAGATAATGAGCACTAATCAAGCTCTTTGGCATCTATTCAACTCGCCATGTTTGGAGGAGGAGGAATGCTGCGTATTACCCCAAGAACACTATCCCCATTGAAAATGGGTCGTGGATGGTTGTTCCAGCATGACAATGACCCAAAACACACAGCCAAGGCAACAAAGGAGTAGCTCAAGAAGAAGCACATTAAGGTTCTGGAGTGGCCTTGCCAGTCTCCAGACCATAATACCATAGAAAATCTGTGGAGCGAGCTGAAGGTTTGAGTTGCCAAACCTCAGCCTCGAAATCTTAATGACTTTGAGAGGATCTGCAAAGAGGAGTGGGACAAAATCCCTCCAGAGATATGTGCAAACCTGGTGGCCAACTACAAGAAACGTCTGACCTCTGTGATTGCAAACAAGGGTTTTGCCACCAAGTACTAAGTCGAAGAGGTCAAATACTATTTCACTCATTGACATACAAATCAATTTATAACTTTTTTGACATGTTTTTCTGGATTTTTTTTTTGTAGTTATTCTGTCTCTCACTGTTAAAATACACCCACCTCTAAAATTATAGACTAATCATTTCTTTGTCAGTGGGCAAACGTTCAATATCAGCAGGGGATCAAATACTTTTTTCACTCACTGTACATCACTGCGCCTTGCCCAGAACACCCACATGGAGACAATTCTATTGTCTAGATAACATTTGGCAAACAATACAACCATACATTCACACACAATGCTCCAATTCATTCACCAGCAAGTTTTAAATGAATAAAGACAACAGAGCCATATCTCTGGGAGCTTTTAGAATTTAGAGCATGTAAACAAAGCAAATTGAGTAATAATGAATTGTACAGAAGATTCAACATCCACAAAGTCTAGCCCATTACTGGGACATGGCCATTAAGATCACATTGGGAAATGACTTATTTAAAAACAACAGCAATAATAATAAAGTTATGTCTTTATTTTTATTTCTATCATACAGCTTGCAGCTGTGTCCTGTGATGTTACCAATGAGAACATAAGGCAAACCCCCTTTAAATTAAAATGAGTCGGCTGCAATACAAGGGGGTGTACTAAAGCAAGTGGACATAATTTGAAGTTGAAAAGTAGGACACTGAGGGGTAATATAAAAACGACTACATTAGAGAAAAGGTAGTGGATATCTGGAATGACATTCCAGTGGAAGCAGTATAGACGTGCATGGCTATTCACTAAAAGTGTGTATTATTAGAAAATTAAAGCACATTCAAGGTGAATATAAAATTCAAATTCGAAAATACCAGGAAAGGGTCAGAGACAGCAGCGGACCTACTGCCAGTGCAGTTGGTGCGGCCACACCAGGGTCCTCCTGCTAGGGAGGGGGGTAGGGGCAATCATGTGGCCCATGTGCTTAGTGACAAATAATATGGATTTCTGGAAAAGAGCCAAGTCAGGCACCCAGCATTTAAACAGCACAATTGGGCCCCTGTAATATCGGCACTGCTGGGAGGAAGTGACTGCCAAAAAATATACTCCTGCAGTCAAACGTCAAAGTTATATACAAACATACCACTTCATTCAAACGCTAACACTACAAACAAATGTATACCCTCATTTATAAGCCATCATTGTACACCAATACACCCGTACAATGAAACACAAACATTCATACAAACACAACCCGTATTAAAATGCCAAAATTATATACAAACACCCCTTTATTCAAACACCAACACTACACACAAAAGTACACCTGCATTTAAAAGCCAACACTACATACAAACACATCCCTACGTGCAAACATTACATAGAAGTACATCACTGCATTGCAATGGCAATGGTACATACAAATACACCGCTACATGCACAGACACGCTCCATACATAAACATACATTTAAAACCCTGCTGACAAACACAACCCTGCAAGGATGATGTCCACTTTGAACTCATGAAAGGTTTATGACACTTGCCCCCCTCTCCATCTACCTGCTGTAATGTGGAATGTGTTCTGAGAATTGCAGCAATAACAACCAACAAAAAAAAGCTAGTTATTTGTTTAGGTTTCCAATGTCAGATTCAGCACCACAGCTCATGGAAAAATACACGAAGTCACTGAAGGGCAAAAACACTTTGATGTTTGAGTTAGTTGCATCATATAATGTTTAGAAATACTGCCAGTATTATTTTGTTTTACACTCCCTACTGAACTACCAGCATAAGTGTATTGTACAACAACATTATATAATCAATACATCAAAACGAATAAAATAGTATTTTTCAATACAAATTCTTTTTCTTAATCTTAAAATACAAAGCTGGGGGCTAATATGTTGCATCAGAGAGGGACGAGATAAATTCGACACTAGGTTATATGTTTAGTTAATAGGCAAGTAGAGTGGACGATTACAATGTACCAAAACAAAAATGTACTGCAACAAAAAACTACTCTATAGCATACACATGCATTAGAAAATCATTTAGAAGCTGCTTGTCAGAACTGATGTTCTACACTTTCAAGAAAAACGTGTCAGTGAGGTTTATTAGCTTAAATCTGAACTGCAAAAATTTGTAAAAAATTTGCTGATTTGGAAAATTCTGCAACTTTTCCAAGGCAAATTTTATTTTTGGGTGTGTTGGAATTTGGTGAATAATTTCTATCAATTTGTTGTTTAGTGAATAAAAACGTCTCAGGTTTATTCACTACAGTGTAAATTGTTTGGAGCTCAAATCGAATTTCACATTTAAGGTCATAATAGGGTGAATGGGTACAATTCTCTCTCTCTATATATTTTAGTTCTATAATTTGAAATTTATTTTGCATTCCAAACAACACTAACATCCTTTGTCTTTTTGGTATCTAAATGAGATCTGCATAATTGCATTAACGAATCCTTTTAGAGCTGGACAGGAACCTATAAAATAAAAATGCTGACAAAGACATTGTTTATATCCAGACTGATATTTAAAATTTGTATCATGGTGAGAGCCCACAAGTCATCGCACATAGGATAAAGTCCCTCTCAACCAAATGCTGTAGGAACACCGATAATGCAATGCTTCAGTGTGTTCCCCCCCGTTTCTAGTCTATCATCTAGAATGATAATCCTCAGTTACATATGTCCAAGCAGAGAAGGATGCTATAATGTAATCAAGGCAGCACAAAGCATAGGGTGAGTAGTGACAATGACTAAATAGCAACAACTACCTGGAAGTCCTTACTACAAAAAGCAGAGTGAACACTCTGGAAAACTTGTAACTGCCTTGCAGATATCTTCCATAGAACCCTTATGGTGAAAGGCCCACACGGCAGCCACCACCCATATGGAATGATCAGTGACCCTGATCGGTGGGAGGTTTGTTAGCCACAGCAAACGTCCTTCAGATAGTGGACTTGGCACCAATTGGTGAGAGTGACAGTTGAAGCCTTTTGACCCAAAAGAGTGCCATAAAAAGTAACAAACTGGGAAGAGCACTTCTTAAAGGGTCTAGTGGCATCAACATAATACTTGAGGGCAAGTAGAACTTTCTTTTTTTGAAACAACTCCTTTGCAAGAGAAGAAAGTAGAGAACAACAACTTTCCAGTTTAATATTAGTGGAGGAGACCACCTTTGGCAGAAATAAATAATAAGTTCTCAGGGCTGCATAATTATTAAGTAAAAATACAAAAACAACAATGTAAGAGGTTTGCAAAAGAGAGCTGTAACTTCAGAAACCCCCATGGCAGAGGAAAGTGCTAGAAGAAACACCTTATAGGATAACAACTCCAAATCTAATTAATGCATACGTTTACAAGGAGTAAATGGCATCATCTTGAGAACCAGGTTCTCCAATGAGGAGTTCTAGGCTGCAACACAAGCTTCATAAATAACAGAATCTACAGAAAAACAGAAAGGTCTGGATGACCCAACGCAATACCATCTTACATTGGAAAAGTGCCAAAAAAATCTGACTCTTCATAGCACATTCAGTCTTATCCAAGTCATCCTATAAGGATTTTAAAAATGTGAAGAAGCTTAAAAGACTTCCAGTGAAACCAATAGGAAGCATACCAAGTCAAGTATGTATATATTCCAGGGTCACATACTGGTTTACGGAGGACTTGGCTCAAGCCAAGTCGTAACCGTGGGCATCAATCCTAAGTGTAGTCATTAGACAATCTGGGAAAATAGCATATACCGTGTATTGTTTGACACATAATACAGTATACAAGAATTAGCAAGGGGACCAAATGTCACATACTCAAATACAAGCCTTTAAAAAGTAAGACAATCTTAAGCATACTCAACTCCAAGCCTGTAAAGAGTAAGGAAATCTTCTTACTTAAGTCAGAACTTAATTGAATACATTAAAAAAGAGGATTCTAGAATAGGTTTTAGGGAGGGAGGGAGCATGCTGAAGCATTGCATTGTGGGTGTTTCT
Source organism: Pelobates cultripes (assembly GCA_933207985.1). Lineage (NCBI taxonomy): Eukaryota > Metazoa > Chordata > Amphibia > Anura > Pelobatidae > Pelobates > Pelobates cultripes. The sequence continues at coordinate 294,323,494 of OW240915.1, read as the reverse complement.
ACCTCCCCTGGTTAGTAGACACTTTAGTCAACCCAAAATATTTGTTGTTTAAAGAGGTTATTCTAGATGCAATACTTTATAAAATGTAGATTTTTAGCTGAGTAACGTAAGATGCTGGCTTAAACATAACCTGCTAAGCATAGCCATTAAAGTGGGATGGTCCCATTTCAGATTTTTTTTCACAAATCAATAGCTAATTAAAAACATAATTTCAAACCCAGTCTCCAATATTCACTCTTATCCAGCCGCAGCGTCTTATTTTTGTCTCTAGAACATGTTTTCAGTTCAAAGTCAAGCTTACACTGGCCTATACATACAGTATGTCCTACTATGGCATGTTGTCAATAGTAGTCATTAGCAAAATCTGACGGACCCACAAGATCACAAAGTTCAACATACAGGGCATATGAGGGTGAAGGCTCCACCAGAGCATCTAGCACAAGAAAGGAAGCACCACCAGTGAATATTCCATCTGAAATACTGTCATTAGCATGTTATATTTCTTTTATCCTGAAAACCTGTTTATTTAACTATTTGGGCTTGCATTTCAGACCATACAACCCAATGAACATCGTTCTTTTAACAGGGCTTATAAAGTAATTACAGGACTCAATTATTAATTGCTGGTGTGAAGGAAATGACTGCCCAAAAGCCATGCCCTAGGGTGCAATCTCACTATTATTCACTTTGCTTTAAACCTGTTTGTATAGATTACAGAGTGTTTGTAGAAAGCTTGATTTTTAAATGCAGGCTTTGCAGATCTATGGCGGAGCCATTTCCGATGACATATGTTCTGTTCAGCAGCTCATTTTCCACCTGTTGAGTGAGCTCCATATGTTTGGCTTTACTATTTTTAGCAATGCATATTAGCCCATGTGCTAGATAGAATTTTTTGGTGGCCCAAAATTGACAAGTCAGCTGGAAAGAAGTCAGATGCAAAATAATTCTTGGGCTGCCATTGGACATATATAAAACATGATCATAGCTAACTGGAAGGATGTTTTGTGTTTTTTACACCACACATTCTTATCTATAGATGAGCAAATAACCATCTGAAGATTAGACGAAATAAGAGCCCCCCTAATGATGAGCTGGTAACATGCTATTCTGAAGGCATGAAAAAGGTGTACAAAGAATCCTGTGTCCATCATAGGCGCATAATTGTAAAAAAATATAATAGGGAGTGGGGTGGGGAGGGAAAGTAGGTTATCTTGTATGGAAAATGCCCACTTGTTTGTTGGCAAAAACTTACCAGCAATATCCAGAGCTTACATAAATTAACTATAACAATAATAATAATAGCAACTATACTCTTTGTCATGTAAGTAATATAAATGGTTTATGTAACTAGATTGCATATCTGGCATTCTATATTTCTCTCTAGAAACATTGAAATTACCCCTTAACCCCTTAAGGACCAAACTTCTGGAATAAAAGGGAATCGTGACATGTCACACATGTCATGTGTCCTTAAGGGGTTAAATCAATCACTTAAAAAAGCATTTTTTTTTTAAATAGCTCACTATTTTCTCATTTTCAACACTCATTTACAGTCACAAACCTCAAGGGAAACCCTGGACGTGGAGAACGGGTGCTGCTGGATTTGTGGTAGCACAGGTTTTAATAGCATAAAAGAATTGAGGTGTGAAGAAGGTCCGGAGCTCATGGTTGGCAACAAGACACAGGGTCAGGTTACAAGATGATGTTAGAACACGAGGAGCCATACCAATAGCGCACACAACAGGAACAGGGAAGAGGAGAGTCAGCACAATAACGCCAGGAGTCTGAGTACAAGTATAAAGAACAACCAAGCAACTGCTGGGGAACCACTAGGTATAAATCAGCTTCTTAAGTCAGGTAACTGGTTCCCTCCTGTAGCAGGGATTACTATGGCGCTATAAATTACACCCCGGGATTCAGGATCAACTCAGCTGCATCATAATCCCTGCTTGCCAATGGAGACCTTATCAGGGATGGACTGAGAGCAATCTTGGCCTCAAGGCAAAATTAGGCGATGGGTCCTCCTTCTGTCTTGTGTGTCTCTCCCCATCATGCTCCAACCTCGCAGGTCTCTACCTTTCTCTGCAAAGGCAGTGTTTACTTAAAAAGCCTGCAGGGACAGGCTATAGACACCAGAACAACTACATTATGCTGTTGTGGTTCTCGTAACTCTAGTGTCCCTTTAATATTGTTCTAAAGGGATTATAACCATAATATTAGCACCCGATACGTTAGATAATTTCCCCAGTAAAAGAAACGTGTCTTATTATACTGTAAAGCACATACATGTCAGGCTGATAGCCATCCATAGGCTCAATGCCCAGAGAGTGCAGTTACCTTTAATGATGCGACTGTGCTGTGCTTTCTGTGCACAATTACCTCCTGTCCCCAGAAGAATAAATTATATCATTTAATATTTAATTTTTATAGATTTGTGTATTGATTTGAAGTATTCTGTCATATTGATGAAATATGCAACATTGTTAAACATTATCTTTTTCCTGATCAAGACTCAAGAGTTATCCTTAGTCATTAGTTTGGGACGGGTTGTACATTAGAATGTGACTGCTAACTCTATATTTGTGTTTTGTGTGTTTGATTGCAGTATTGAGATGGCGTTTGTTCTGTCTCCACCCAGTTCAGTTGTGTATTACATAATTTTTTTAATCTGTTTCATTATGTTTATTTCTGGAAACGGTTTATTCTAGTCCTGTGAGTCCTGCCGATGGGCCGCTTTCATATCTATATAACTGAAATGCCTTGACTGCTGACCCCAAATACCAAAACCGTTACCCCCAATAACGACATGACACCTGATTGTTGGGTAAGGGCAACGGCCACAGCTTTATTAAACTTTTACACAGCCAGCATTTCCACCTGTCAGCTGTTGGGGTGACTACCCAACAGACAGATACTCCAAGTCTTTATCCAGAGTTCGTACAGCCTGCCTTCGGCCATCAGCCCTAGCAGGCTGCGACTCCCCAAATCCTTTCCGTGCATTACGTGCGCTGGCCAGGAACTCCGCCATAGCTGTGACAAAACAAGAACAGAAACAAACAACACCACAAGCCAAACCATCACATAGCATGGGAAATTTTTTGGGGAGGGCGGGCAGGAAACCCCTGGAACATGCCGAGCCTGCAACCACACATTAAACTGTAAGCTCAGCAGCACTAGGTGACGCAAGAGAGCCAGCACTGGAGGAGATGCAGACGATGATCGGTTAATCACATGGACCACACTCATGTTATCCGTGTGAAAAACCACCACCCAGTTCCGCAATTCGTCCCCCCACAGTGCTAGCGCCACCACTATGGGGAACAGCTCCAAGAACGTAAGGTTCTGCATCAACTCCAGCTCACGCCATGCCGCCGGCCAAGCAGCAGCACACCACTTGCCCTGAAAGTAAGCCCCAAACCCTACTGATCCCGATGCATCCGTATACAGTTCGAGTTTGGCATTGGGAACCACTTCCCGCAACCAGCATGATCGGCCGTTATACCTACCCAGGAAGACGCTCCATACCTGCAAGTCAGCCCTAAGTTTGTCCGACACCCGAATAAAATGGTGAGCCTCCCTGATACCAACCGTCGCCAATGACAAGCGCCGGCAAAAGGCCCGACCCATGGGCAAGACTCTGCAAGCAAAGGCTAGGTGACCCAGCAGTACTTGCATCGTGCGCAACTGTACCTTCCGAGCCGATTTTACCAAGTCAATCTGCTTGAGCAGGACCATTAGCTTTTCGTCCGGTAAGCGAAAAAACCATGTCCACGGTGTCAATCCCGATGCCCAAAAACGACAGCCTAGTGGCTGGCCCCTCCGTCTTCTGCTCCGCCACTGGTACGCCAAACCACGCGGACACTGCGCGGAAGGCCGACAACAACCGAGAACATCCGTCACCCTCCCGAGGACTCACAAACAGGAAGTCGTCGAGATCCAAACCCGAATACTGAACCACAGACCATTCCAAAAACGAGGAAAACATTTCAAAATAAGAACACGATATCGAACAACCCATGGGAAGGCACATGTCGTAGAAAAACGACCCCTGGAATTGACAACCCAGCAGGTGATAACATTCTGGGTGAACCGGCAATAACCGAAAGGCCAATTCGATGTCTGATTTAGCCAGGAGTGCCCCCAACCCCGCTTCCCTAACCAATGACAGGCCCCTGTCAAACGAAGCATAACGCACCCTGCTGAATTCCTTATCGATATCATCGTTCACCGACCTCCCAGCCGGGTAGGACAGGTGATGAATCAACCGAAAGGAGCCAGGCTCCTTTTTAGGTACCAGCCCCAAGGGCGATACGCGCAAGTTGGGAAATGGGGGGTAAGAAAATGGCCCCGCCATGCGCCCCAATGACAATTCTTTTCCCAACTTGGCACCCAAAACTTCCTCCTTACCCTTGACTGACCGAAGATTATCTGCCAACCGTGGCTCCGCTGAGAAGACAAAGGGGATCCAGAATCCGACTGAAAACCCTTCCTCCAACACCGCGGCATCGCAGCGTTTAGGGTAGGCCTCGAGCCATGGCAACATCCTTGCCACGCTCACTGGTGTCCTCCCCTTTGGAACCATCCTCTCGTGACCCTGCCTTGGGAATGGACTGCTTCGCCTTCTTGAAGCATCGCATGGCGGGGTGAGCCCACCCGACATGCGAGCACTCGTGCTTGAACCTACAGGAGGAGTACCACCTGCAGTGGCTCTCATTGAAGAGCCAGCACACTCCCTTTTTCTGCCAAGCCGGCGCACCGGAGGAAGCTCCGGCGCCGTCTGCCCCTGGAAAGGACGCCGGACGACTAGGCGTCATGAGTAACAGCCACAGGCTGCCATCCTGCGAGCCGAAGTCCAATCCAGGACACGCCGCCATCTTCTGCCGGAACTGCTGGTCGTAACGGAACCAGCTCTGCCCGCCATACACCTTATACGCACCCCAAATCAGATCCAAGTATCCGAACAGCGACGGTGCCCTATCTGGGAACCGACGTGGTCGATCCACAGAATCCCTGTCCGGGGAAACCAGGGACAAAAAGTCCACAAATTCCCCTTTAATAATCTTATCCCGTGTCTCCCCTGGGACATGCATGCCCAAGGGGGATAGTTCACAACCTGGTAGAGAGGGACGGAACCCCCCCCCCGCCTGAGCCCTATCGGTTGGAGCCTCCGCCAGCACCCTGCGCACGTCCCCTGATTGGCTATGCGCAGCTGGCAACCTATCTACCACTGCCCTGAGCAAGCGCAACAATTCCCTATCCGCAGCCTGCTCCTGCCCTAGCGCACCCTGTCCCCCAGCTAGGCTACCCCAAGCGCTAGCGCAAGCCAACTCACCGCTTAGTGGAGCTGCCACGGTAGCCTGCTCAGGTTGGCGAGGTCTGGGAGCCGTCCTCTGGTCCAACTCTTCCTCCTCTGATCCGGATTCCGAGTCCTCCTGCAGCCTCCTCTGGGTGCTGTCCCATGTTGGACTCCTGTCCGGCAGCCCCCGAGTTCTGGGCTCTCCTTGCTGCAGGGCATCCGCCCCCAGCCTTCTCCTGGGCTGTACAGCCCTCTGATCCCGATCTTGGGCGCCCCCACGGCTCCCCTGGGGCTCCAGCGCCGCATTTCCGTGCACTTCCGGGTTCTCCGGTGGGGCCTGTGACGTCCGCACTGTGCGCCGTGCGTCCGTCACGTACTCACCCCTTGTGACGTCCGGCGTCTCCACGCACCGCCCGGACGTCAGACGTCGATGCGTCACTTCCTGCCGGACCGGAAGAGAAGGAGGACTGCGCGAGCGCTCTTCCCGCGCTCCGCCATCTTGGGCCCGCCTCACCGCAGCTCTCACCACCAGCGGCTGCCTCCTGGAAGCCCGGGATCCGCCATCACCGCCTCCATGCTCCGGCGCCGGCTGCTGCCCACTGGTCCCGGCCTCCGATCCCCCTCCTCTACGCACCGGACTGGGGGAAAGGCGGGAAGGAGGCCTAGAACACCTCGGCCTCCTCCCCCGGGCCAGAGAAGGGGTCTCTGCCACCGGCTGCTCCACTTCCATCCGGGCCTGGGGAAGGTCGGCCATCAGCTCTGCCAGAGAACCGGATCCATTGGAAGCCAGGTAGGCCTGCAGCACCCCCAGCAAAGCCTCCCTTGACAAATCAGCCATCTTGCAGGGAAGGCCTAGCTTGCAGTTAACACTGGAGTAAAGTAACTAAATGCTTTTTTTTTTTTTTTAACAGCAGAAGGCTAGAAGCTAAAGGGCTCTGAAACTTTGAAAACTGTTCCAGACTGCTCCTTCTGCACTGGTGAGTCCCACCCCCCTGCTCTCCCTCTTATATCCCACTATATAGGCAACATTGTATCTTTTATATTCCCACCCCTTACTGCAGGGCAGCAGTCATGCCTCCCCTTCCTTGCAGTCCAGGGGATATCTGTACATTAGCTTTTCTCCACTTGTTATATTTATTAAATTTTCTTCCTTGTACTAAATTTCAATATCACTGTCATTTTGTTCTCTTCTGTCCATAATGTCTGCAGGTTGTCCTTCTGTGTTACTATTTTGACTGATGGATTGTGGGTAAATTAGCTCAGCAACTGAAATGGACCTTTGCTTAACTTTCATTCAGATTAAGTGGTTATGGTGTCTAGAGATCCATGGCGCTTTCTTACCTGAAGAAACTTCTCTTGAATGGTTTAACCCCAAAGGTTGCTCTCCAGCATCGGATCTCCCTGTTTCCAGTGACATCTGGTTTCTTCAATGCAGGTTTAGGAAACGTGAAGTGCCGTCAAGTAGGAGCACTGCAGATTGGCTTAGAGTGGTCAGCTGATACTTTTTTTCTGAATGAGGGGCTACTAATTGCATCAGCTGACCATTCTAAGTCAATGGTGCCCCTGCCTGGCGGCACTCTGCGCTTCCTGAAACTGCATTGAAGAAAATAGATGTAGGTGGGGGCAAGGAGATCGGCCACTGGAGAACAACCTTTTGGGTTAATCCCCGGGTAAAAGCCAAACTGTTAAAAAATAGCTTAACTCTTTAAAAAGGGGGTTGACGCACACTCCTGGCACCATAACCACTGCAGAGAGCTGTAGTAGTAGTGGTGCTTGGAGAGATACTTTCATTCTGCCCTGTAAATTACCACTGTCTAATTCCTTCATGTATTTGGAGACGATAACTCTTGCTGTTGTGAATTCAAACAATATTAAACTTCTGGGTCCGCCCACTTTCTTAAAGGATCAATAGAGGCAGCTCTTCGTAAAATTGAGCAGACCTCCATAGTTCCTATCCCTGCTCTCTACTCCAGCCTCTCTGACACCAGCCACTGTGTCCATGCCTCTTTTAATGATGCAGGACGTTGTGACGCCAATGACACTGATTCTTGTCATTTTTAACGCCTTCTCACATTTTGGGGGCTTGATTACCTTACCATAATAACACCACCAGCCTATAAATATGAGCTTTACAATGTGAACTGTGACCTGCTGTGGTTTCTCCTTAACCCAGTAGCGCATTTATACTATTTTGATTCTCTGTGTTTCTGACCAGGCTGTCCATTTAATGATTCTGATTTCTAGTATCCTTAACTATCTTTGTTTATCTGATTTCTGGCATCGCTTGTTTGTAGCTTACCTTGACTATTCTGTCATTTTGTCCTATGTGAAGCTGGCCATCTCTAAGGACCAGTAACATGTCTATATACTGAGATTATACTCTGTGTGTTGGGGTTTATACACAAATCCATGAAAGCTAGAATGCACTAAGATTGATGGACTCTGTAATTCACATTGCCACATCACACCATATGTGTAAACTGCATGCACGGTATTGCCAACTTTATAAGAGAAAAACAAATGTACCTCCCTATAAAAAAAAAAAATTATTCACACCATACACAGACCCATTCTGAACCTTTGCTCCTTCATGAGCAATTTGCTACATCTCCAAATAAAAATGTGTTATGTTTAACAATTGCAAAGTAATGAAACATATTATTGTCTATGAAAAATATAGTAACAGTATACACCAGCGTACTTTACTTTCTTCTTTAACTGTTTTATATGATTTTATGTTACATTTTATTGTTTCTTAAATTAATCTAGCTCCGTAAACTATAGCTATATTTGTGTCGCTGAGTTAAACACCCCCTACCTGCCCTGTTCGATACAAGCAGACGTCTCCCTCACACAGTGTCACCGCACATTACTGGCTGACAATACCCAACTACACTATTATCCGCTTAGAGGCAGACTGATAACCTGGCAGCAGACATTGCCATTGTAGATGTACCGTAGTGTTTCTCGGTAAACACACTGCATCCCAAGCACACGCACAGACATGCTACAACCACAGCACACACACAGACACACTGCATCCCCATCACACACACAAACACATTGCATCCACAGCACACACACAGACATATTGCATTTCCTGCATGCACATAGACACACACTGCATCTTCAGCACACACACATAGACACTCTGCATCCCCTGCAAACACACATACACACTGAACACACACACACACACACTGCATCCCCAGCATGCACACACACAGAAATGCTGCATTCCCAGCACACACGCAAACACATACTACATCCCCAGCACAAACAAACTGCACCCAGAACACACAAACTGAATCCATAGCACAAATACAGACACACTATATCCCCAACACACACAAACTGCACCCCAGCACACACAAACTGAATCCATAGCACAAATACAGACACATGCACCCCAGCGCACACACATACATGTGATCCACAGCACACACACACTGCATCCCAGCACACACAAACTGCATCCATAGCACAAACACAGACATACTGCATCCCCAGCACACACAAAGACACACACTACATCCCAGCACACACAAACTGCATCCATAGCACAAACACAGACATACTGCATCCCCAGCACACACAAAGACACATACTGCATCACCTACACGCACACACAGACACACTGCTTACTCTGAACTCACACAGACACACACTGCATCCCCTGGATACACACACAGACACACACTGCATCTTCATGACACACACAGACACACTGAACACAGGTACCCACTTGCTTGCCTGCTACCGTTTTCTGGTCCTCATTCTGAGGATTGCCCTACCTGCTCCTAATGGAGCTATAATCACTGCAGACCTGATTGGCTGCCGCGTGGATTAGGTGCGAAGTTTGAATTTACTGGCCTAAACCAAGCAATTCCATGGAACTAATCGCGGAGATGTACAGAGCCTCAAGCCCAGACTTTATGCGATGATTTCTCGGGCTCTGTACATCCGATAGCCCCGCTATTTGCAGGGGTCCTAGCTGGGACCCGGGGCTATCCAGGGATGTATGTTTTATGTGCCCCATTTCCCCATGTGCGGCACCCCCTAGCCTTTCCCCAATGTATGTGATGTGTCTGACTGTATGTAATTGTTGCACTGTTAGTATCTCCCAGAGCGGGAGATGGCTATCTGTAAACCATCCCCCTCTAGCCTGAGACTGAGGGACTTGTGCTGAATAGAATGGAGACCCCCTGTCGGGGACTGTGTATAAATTGGCTGTATTTCAGTTAGACTCCCAGAGCTGTGTGTCGTCCAGTTACGGGGTGGGAGGGAGGGGGGGTGGGGAGAAACAGGCTAATCACTGTACCAGCTTGCTCCAGCTCGCAGAGGAGGCAGCAGGGAAAGTAGTTGTAAGGACTAAGAGCTCCCAGGGCTGTGTGTTGCCCATTCCCTGGGAGTGGATAGAGCTAGTCACCTATCCGGCCCCAGCTAGTAAGCGGTCCCTTGCTGAGGTACCCAGCTGGGGTACAGGGAGCTCCGCCACACACTGCCTTCCCTGAAAATACCCATGCACACTGCATCTCCAGCACACAAACACACACACAGGCCCACAGCATCTCCTGCATACACACAGACACACTGCATCCCCAGCACACACACAGACACACACTCAGGGGTGGGCTGGGACAGGGGGCAATTGCCCCCCAGGCCGCCCTAAATCCAGGGCCGTCTCCATCCAGCAAAAAAAGGAAAAATCTGAATCCCCTGCCTCTGGCTGGGGACTCAGATTTTTCCACTTACCTCTCTCTGTAGCCTGCAGCCAGTGGAGTCGGCCGGCCTCTCCTGATGAGGAGGAGGAGGCGTGATTTTCACTGCTCTACTCCCAGGACCGCTGGGGAGTCTGGGAGAAGAGCAGAGGAAGTCACGTCCCCTCCTCTTGACATCATCAGGAGAGGCCGGCCGACTCCACTCCTGCCCTCCCCTCCCTGGTAAGACTCAGGGAGGGGGGAACACACTTTAGTTTTTTTTTGTTTGTTTTTTATCCCCTTCCTCAGCCCCTGTCCCCTTCCTCAGCTCTTGTCCCCCCCACTCAGTTCCTGTCCCCCCCCTCAGCTCCTGTCCCCACCCCCCTCACCTCCTGTCCGCCACTCTCAGCTCCTGTCCCCCCTCTCAGCTTCTGTCCCCCTTCCTCAGCCCCATGCCCCCACCCACCACAGCTCCCATAACATCCCCACTATAGCTCCTCTCCCCCAATTGCAACCCATATCACCCACACCACAGCCCCTTTCCCAAATTGTAGCCATCAACCTACTTCAGCCCCTATCCCACCACTACATTTCCTAACCCCCCAATTGCAGCTAATACCGCCCACTACCGCCCCTAGCCCCATACTACAGCCCTGCCCCTTACTCATCCCCGTCTACTGGCTTTAAAAGTGTAAAGTTTGTGTGTGTGTGTGCCAGTATGTTTCTTTGTGTGTCTCAGTATGTCGATGTGTGTCAGTATGTCTGTGTGTGTGTGTCAGTATGTCTGTCTGTGTGTGTGTCAGTATGTATGTCTGTGTGTGTGTGTGTGTGTGTGGCAGCCAGTATGCCTGTGAGTGTGTGTGTGTGCGTCAGTATGTCTGTGTGAGTCATTATGTCTGTAACAGTGTGTGTGTGTGTGTGTGTGTGTGTGCCTGTCAGTGAGTGTGTGTCAAATCAGCAAGTGTGTATGCCTGTCAGTGAGTGTGTCTGTTTAGGTGACTGACCCCCTTCCAATCACATGGGAAAGGTGTTTTTACTCTCCTCTTGGTGCAATGGGCCACTTGACTGGATTTGCACCCCAGGCCTAAAGCTGCCAGCCCTCCCCTGCACACACTGCATCTCCAATACACACAGACACACTGCACTCAAGTACAAACACACAACACACTCCATGCCAAGCACACACACACACACCCACATACAAACTACATCTCCTGCACACACCCTGCATCCAAAATCACTCACACAGACAATACATCCCCTTAACACAATACATCACCGGCACACACACACTGCGTCCACAAACACTGTATTCACTACACACTCTATGCATCTATTAAACACACATACTCTGCATCCACTATGTTTTGGTGGCATGGTTTAGTGGGGGGGAGGTTTGATCAGTGGGGCGAGTTTGGTGGGGGTAGCATTTCATCCTTGGACACAGGCAGCACAGGAACCAAATGGCAGCACAGACTTTTTGGTACAGTCTTGTCAAACATTGAAGGCAATGGGTAGGTGAGATGTTAATTAGATGTGTGTGAGCCCGTGTTTTTTGGTCTGTAATCCAGAATACTTAAAATATCATTCCCTAGGCATACCCCCGACTGATAATTTGCAGGAACAACTATATGTAATAATCCACATTTTATCTTTAAGTATATGACGCAAGTATGGCATTCTATTTTTAATGGATACAATCTGCATTCAATTAGATTTCTGGGTAAAGTAAATGAAATATGATGTTACCCTTCTGTTTGCAAGTTATGATCGCTTTGATTAATTGTATGAGAACACTACTGTAAAACCAGCCACCTGTTATGTTTTATCTATTTTTATGTGGATGCCTGTTGGGGATAGTATTACTCTTACTTCGTGCTGGAATCAGTGTTTAAATACTGAAGTACAGATCATATCAGAAACACTGGGATTAGAAAAGTACAAAAACTAGAATAGAATTAGAATAGGAACATAATATTCTCAGACATGGGAAATTACGTTAAATTTCTTACATGGTAAGACACGTCAAATAATCAATGTTATAGCTTTTCATTGCAGATTTATGAAAATCAGGGTGGATTTGATTTAAATCGAGTTAATTTCAACCACATCACGATTTTAATCATGATATAAATCACTAGTCAGTAAGACTAGTTAATTTGAATCATGATTTTTAAACGTAAAACTAATTTTTGCTGGTTGTGATAATATTTGCAACACGATGAAGATTTAATATTCAGAATATTGTAATGCAGAATATTAGTAATACATAAAATAATGAAATTATTGCTAGGTGAACTATCTGATAACTCATATTTGGAGAACAACTAATTTACTAATGAAGCTGCCGGAGGTGGTTACACCTCTGATATAAATATAAAATATCTCACTATGTGCAGAATTTCATATTAAAAAGCTGCACATGCAGACTCCAATAACCATGACCTCTACCTTTTACTGAAATGGTAATATTGCTCGGTGTAACCCTTTAAGGCAAGCTAAAAACCCAAAACAAATAGTGGTGCACCCGGACTTAACAGATGAAGCCCGGGGAAAGTGAGCAAAACGCCTCACTGTAGACATAACTAGGACGTGGACCAGAGAGCCCCACATGATCAGAATATGGGAAAACCCGGAAGAGATTGTGTATGGTTGGCGTTTTGTGGCTACACTTATGCGAGATTGTGGATAACCAATGGGGATGCTCACCACGGACTAAATAAGCTGCTTTTTTTGTATTTTAATGAAAAGTAGGTACTTCACAGCTTGCCTTCATTTTATTACATTTCCCTATGGCCTAGGGTCACTAATTGTGCACTGTGCAATACTTACACATGCTTTGTGCGGATAATATAGGTGGCATTTGGTTCACACACATCCAATGTTCATAACGCTAAGATGACATTTCATTTCACATTTCAGTATGCTTTGCCATAGCAATGCCCCTTTCTGTTTTTTTGTTTTGTTTTTTTTTAAATTCTTTATTTTTCTTGTGCATGGGGTTACAACAAGCATTTCCAAAACATTTCACAGTGTGACAGTTTAACAGGCTATTAAACATCGTTTTTCTGGTATAACATGCTAGGCTAAATATGCATTTAATAAAACGAGTTGCGCTTAACATTATAAGTGTGTGGCTTGTATGTAGTGTGACATATAGGCCTTAGCAGTACAGTAATTAGATTGACAGGTTGTTAAGCTAGAATAGGTAACATTATATTGTGTGAGGCAAGCTAGTTGTTTGAATGTATGCCTATATAGCGCATTAAAAAAATGTTAAACGATATGCTTTATCAAGAAGCTCAGTATGTAAACAGACTGGTGCTAAGCTGTATTCTATGAGTGTTATATCACCCTGGCCATTCTAGAGTTTGTGAGCTGGCTTGTGTTCTAGGAGCCATTGTTGGTGGGCCTGAGGTTTTGCGGGTAGTAGCGGGCTTGTGCTTAACCAATGCCCGATCTGCCATGTCGATGTTACCGGGTATGAGTGTCCGCTGAGGCAGGGGTTCAAGCAGTGCCCCTCTGGATGTGTCTCTGTGCTCTTCGTTGGTGTCTTTTGGGCTGCTTTCCCATCCGGCCAAGAGTACCTCGTCTGGGCATCTGGAGGTGAGTGTCTGTCAGGATGGGTGTTTGGGCGCTGCGTGATGTGGCCGGCTGCTGGGTGGCTGTGTTAGACCCTCTTCGGGGTCTCTGTACTACAGGGTGTGCGTGGGGTGGGTATGTGGTCGATCCCACTGTGGGAGTACCTTTCTCTGCTGCGGGGTCGGTAGTCACTGGCAGGGGTAGACATAGTGTGGTGTGGCGGTCTTCCGGCTCAGCAGCCAGCTTGAATTCGACTAGGTCTCCGTCGCTGCTCGCTTGTGACATGGCTTGTGGAGTAGTCGGGTTAGTAACCGCTTGTAAGGCTGCGGTGCCAGGTAAGATGTGTCTGAAGACCCAGTTGGTTCCTCTAGTCTCAGCGGGAGAGCAGTCCCCCCTGCCGATTCCGGCGCACATGGCATCCGCCATCTTGGATGTCACGCTCGGGCTCTCGAGCGGGGCGGTGGTGGCTTTGGGCTCTCGTTGTATAGCCTCTGGGTGAGGATCAGGATCACCCCCGCCGGTCCATGGGGGGGAACAGGGCCAGGTCCGCCCGGGTCTCAGCCTTTTTCTGTGCACCATCAGGCAGGATAGTGGGGCAGCGGCCGTCCACCCCTCTCACCGCTGGCTTAGGCCCCAACTTGATCGTCGGGGCTTCACCTCCTGGGGACTGAAGCTCGAGGAGCCAGCCTCTCCTGGCTCTGGTGCCCTTGCGGCCCTGAAAACTCTCGCTGACGGTCTGCATTTAAGTCGTTTTCCATGTCTTATGCGTTTAATTGCGGGTGATTTGCAGGAGCTGAACTCGCTTGCGACCGTTCAGCTTGGCGGTCCGCCCCCCGCCCCTTTCTGTTTTAACTTAATTGTTCTATGATATCATGAATAAATGGATACCATAACAAAATAGGCAATGTAGTATACATAAATGGGGAAAGTGCATTTGGGAAACTAGAATGAATGTCAGCAATATAGAGTATAGAGTATAGAGTATTGATGCAGTGACAATTACATTCACTTGGTGATCTGAACAATGCTTCCCATTTACTGTATATGAACAAGTGAGTGCCCAACCATTGTCTTTTACAATCTTGTTTTTTGGTAACTGATCCTTTGGGATCATAGCCCATGCTTTAGTTTAAAAAAATGCTGTGTGTAAAACAGTGTCCAGTGCTAAGGGTATCTTCAAAAATGTATTATGAAGTCTGAAACACAATGTCTGTCTGTGCTCATTTGCGTATCATGCTGGGAACTCTGGGATAGTTGTGTAAACATGATTTCTTGAGTTTCTATACCCAAGAAGGACTTCAAAGTCCAACATGCAGAACAGTAACTTTTCCAATGAAAAGTTGTAAGTTTCTGATAAATGGTATGTCACTATAATGACATATTCAAATGTTGCTATAAGCTTTTGAGTGTCTATAGCTAGAGTAGATATTTAGAATTGCGGGATCAATGGCATGCATAGAGTTATAAGGACTTAAATTTAGGGGACACTTAGGGTTAGATTTATGGACAGCTTACAGGTGAGAGGGACTTGAGGATTTTCATCAATGTGCTATACAGTTACAATGTTTCTCTAATAGCAGAAGCCTAATCTAATCAAACCACAGCTATTAAGGCCTCCTGACCCTGCCACTACCAAACAAAATGACTTAATTATCCAGAATATATCTTACTTGGTGCTTATTTTCACAAGTGAACATTGCCAACTTCATTCTGTCCTCCCCGCGAAATACATGGGCTTAGCGTATCTAGAACTGTCCACACTCTGTGCCTTAAAGGGCAACTGTCACCTCAATAAAACAATAAAATATTGTCAATATAATAATCCTTTCCTCAAGCATAGTTTTATAGTTTTAGTATGTGACAGGGTCCTTCAGCCACATACATACCACATACATGACCTTTGGTCAGACAGTGTTGGTCTTCCTTGCTTCACTCCCTACACAGAAGCAAGTAAGACCATAGAGACTAAATGTTCATTTTCAAACACTGTTTAACTAAAATTGCATGTATATGGCACAAGGATCTTGTCAAATACTAAAGAGATTTTTTTTTTCATTTGTTTTTCCATACACTTTATTTAAAAAAAAATATATATTTCCTTTCAATACTTGATGAAAGGATTATTATATTAATAAATATTTTTCAGGTGACATTTGCCCTTTAAGCCCTGGTGTGAGTGTTCCACAATTTCGCTCCACCTTGACACTGTCACAACTTTCTGTCTAAAATTTACTTGTCTCAGTAAGTGTCCCACATCCAACTACCCTCTTGGCTCCCTCTCACAAATCTAATAATAATTCCCTGTAAATGCATATTTTTCCACCCTTCACCCACTGTCCATTTCATTTGTCTCCATTGCTCTGTCAACCATCTTGACTCCTCCACATCATACCTCTCACTCACACGATTCCCAACTCCATTTTGTTTAGTAGCTCCAAAACACAATTAGGTTTCAGTCACAACCTCCCACTGTATGATAATAAAATACAAATAAGCATTGTGTTGAAAACTGAAGGCGTACATGTGTAAATATGTTTGCATGTAGTATGTGTGGAATGTTAAGAGATGTATTATGTGTAAATTCGCTACAATTCTCTTCTGCCAGTGTAGCTCACACTCTCTCTCTCTCCTTTCTTTGTCCTCCACTATTTAGCCCTGAATAATAACTGAGGGTAAACGTACTATTTTGGTGACTTGTAGATGCCTTTTACGATAAGCTACATATTCCATATGCTTGGCAGGACTGCTGGGATAAAAGTATTAACTGTCTATGGTAGCATCCAAATTCTACATATTACAGGATAGAATAGAACTGCCCATGTACCCAATCAACAGCATTTGTAACTTACACCTACATGGCAGGGCTTAGCTCAAGACTGCTAACGTTACTAAATTGGTCCATGGTTTCATGATGTCTAACAGCTATTCTTTAGCCCCTTAAGGACCAAACTTCTGGAATAAAAGGGAATCATGACATGTCACACATGTCATGTGTCCTTAAGGGGTTAAGTTACTACATTTTTGAGATGCAAACATGACTAGCAGCACGTGTAACTGATATTGGAAACGCATGTGCTATATGTTATATGTATCTGGATGATGGCATTTTGGTTATGCATTATAGAGACTATTAAGAGTTTTCAGGGTAGTTTGCCCTCAGTTGCAATGAAGACTAGTGAGCACAACTTGTTCATCAGAAGCGAAGACTTGCTGAACGCAGAAATTACTTAATTGGAATGGAACCGAACTATTAGTATTTTGGGCAACAAGATATGACATGGCACACTTTTGCGAATGGGATATGACATAAGGACACAGGTACTCCTTTTGAAACTCCAGTAGGAGTGCTGTTTAAAAGCAGCATTCCGAAGCTCGTACAGCACTGATGAAGGCCCTGTAAAGAGTTGAAACATGTCTGCTGTATGGGACTGGACACCAATTAGATTTTATTACGGTGACACTTGCCTTTGGTCTTTTTACTATTGCTTTCACTGCTTTGTATTTGTTCTTAGTTCGATTATTTACCCTTGCTTTTATTTTTACTTGCACTTGTAATAAAAGTTATGCGTATGTTCATCTTATCCTGTGTCTTCAAGCCCCCTTTTGTGGATCATAGTTCCTGGATAGGAAGCACTTGTAGCCGGGAGCCTTCATTATAGAGCCTGATACGGATCTGTCCTTGTGAGTGACATTCCTATTGTATAATACTGCCTTTATTATTTACAGAAAGCACTGTGGTCTTTTACCTTTCTCGTTTACATATTTGATTTTATACTGTATCCTGGTTCTACATAATGGAGGTATAATATTGCGTGTATCCAGTTTGAGGTTGTATTTGGTAGTTTTAGTGCGCATAGGGAAAATTTAAAGGGAAGTAACTTTTGCTTTTGGTGGTTTGGTTTGCCAAATATCTTGCTCAATAGGAAATGCATGGTGTTATTCATGAAACTGGGAATTGTGTAAAACAGACAAATAAGACGGGCATTTTAAGCCAAGATATTATTATTATTAATGGCATTTATTCCGCAGCACTTTACAATATTAAAAAGTGGGAACATGTTAACAATAAATGAGACAATTACAATACGTTACAGAAACAATAGGTTAAAGAGAACCCTACTCGCAAGAGCAACGTTCCAGTTCTGCTTTTCTGATCGAATATGATAAAACCTAACATTTGCTTCCATTAACACTGGGCTATGAGGAGGGCATGAGAGAGATTCGGTTGGGGTGAAGGGGTTAGTGGAGATAGGTAGCTTTTCTGCTCAGACACCCTCATAGTAGCCAATGTACACAGCAAATTTGAAGCTCACTTGTTCGCCAGAATGCTAAAATGTAATTTAGTATTAACCAAGCACGCCTAATGCTGTGTTTCACATGAATTAACTATCAGGTACCCCAGAGGCAGGACACTAGCCAGTATTATATAGTTATATAAAATATTTTACCAGGAAGAATACATTGAGAGTTCAAGTATGCGCTGGTCCCAAAACATTCCATTGTTATAATAGGGCAGGGATAGGCAACCTTCGGCACTCCAGATGTTCTGGACTACATCCCTCATAATGCTCTTACACCAGGCTTCCCCAAACTCCGGCCCTCCAGATGTTGCTGAACTACAACTCCCACGATTCTCAGCCTATCTATTTAATTTATAGAATCATGGGAGTTGTAGTTCAGCAACATCTGTATGGCCAGAGTTTCGGGAAGCCTGTCTTACACCCATAATGCTGGCAAAGCGTCATGGGAGGTGTAGTCCAAAACATATGGAGTGCCGAAGGTTGCCTATGCTTGCAATAAGGACAATATATTATTAAAAATACAAAAAAAAATATTTAAATATAAATATTTATAAAATTTATATATATATATATATATATATATATAAGTTCAACACAGAACAGGTAAGAAATATAATCATTTTGTATTGAGATATGTAGAGAGGGATCTCTTATATGATTTTAGACTGGACGAAGATTTGATTGTGTCCGTGACGTTATTCTATAATTTCGGTGCTCTGTAGGAAAAAACTTTATTTTTTGCATTGCGTTATACGAACTAAAGTGCTGGGAATGGATCGGAGGTTAGAGGAGGAGCGGTACTGAATTCAGAGCAGTTTCTAGTTTAATGAAGAAAGCGTTGTAATGACAAACTCTGAGGTTCAGATAAAGGGCAGCGACATGGTAAGACCTCCCCAGTTATTGCAGTACTACAACTACCACGGTTATTTCACACCCTAAAAGACAGGAGAGTCCAAATTATGGTCATCTCTGCTCAAAGTGATATTTAGTTCAGGACAGACAGGAATAGATGTTTAGCCGTCTCTGCTTTAATTCGGTAATGAACGCTCTGTCTGGGTCCTGCCAGCACTCAAAATGGCGCTCACGGCCTCCAAGACTCGACGTCACTTGACGCTACGACGGACTGCGCTTTAGTACACGTGTGACCCCGCCTCCAATGCGTCACGCACGCATAGCCCCGCCCCCTTGCCTGTGAGTTTATATAAGGAGCTCCCTGGAAGCCGGCCCTGGCTGGCTCAATCCTGTCTGACTGACTGACTTCCCGTCCGTGTCTCAGCGCGCTCCCCGCTCTCTCTCTCTCACCGTCTCCACACCCCGAACCGCCACACCCGAGCCCGCAGTGACACCCGATTCCCGCCCGCGCTCCGCCTGAGCTTATGGCCAGAGAAGCCGCCGCCATTTCTGCTTTGGGTTACCACACCACTCTTTAAAAATTCCGCCTAAAAAGAGAAGACGATTCCCCAAATCCTTCGGGCCGTTAACTCACGTGAGTACCGCACGGAGCGCGCACAGTGGTGATGGTGGCGGGGGGGGGATGGTAAATCGCCTCAGACTGCGCTCACCGAGGGAGCAACATGGCGGCTGGGCCGGGATGGGATATCCCCCCCCGTGACTGGGCGGGGGAGAGCGCCACGCTGTGGAGACCGCAGCGCACAACCCCCCGAGAATGGGAGCCGGGGAGAGGGAAGGGGGGGTTATATGGGACCGGCCCACACGGGCCAGCGGGGGACGGCAGGCTCTGACAGGTCACGTGGGGTCTGCATAGAATGGGGGGGAGGAGGCGGGGCCAAACAGGCGGGAGATTTAAAGTATAGCGTGCTGAACTACAACTCCCAGTGTGCTTAGCCGTTCTAATGGCTGAGAGCATCCTGGGAGTTGTAGTTCTATGTATAGGGTATCTGTGGTTTGACATTGGATGTCACAACGTTGAGGCTTAGAAGTAACCAAACTGGTCATAAACATTGTATCAGCTAGCTCATTGTTTATTACAGGGGTCCTCAAACTCCGCCCATAACCCCAGATGTTGCTGAACTACAACTCCCACGATTCTTTGAATTACATAGAGACAGAGAATCATGGGAGTTGTAGTTCAGCAACATGGGGGGCATAATTTGAGGACCTATGGTTTATTGCATGTTTTGTGAAATCTCCCAGTTTTCGGTTTTCTTTCTAATCCAGCGAGTGCGTGTTTGGGCCATCCAGGCTGGCTTTGAGAAAGTCTTATAGAAGTCAATATAAAGTGGTTCTTTAACACCACCGTGCTGGAGTGTAAAGTTTGTTTTTACATTGAAAAGCCTGCAGGAACATAATGCTTCAGTGGTTCTGATGACTATAGTGTCACTTTAATGTTTTTTTTATTGCTTATACTGATTTCACATTTTGGGAAAATGTACTTTATTTGGTTGAGCAGACCTTTTTGGCCAGACTCTACTGTGGTCAAGTTTTGGCCAGTCTAATTCGTGGTCTGCTGCAGTTTCACACACATTACAGTGGATTCCGACAGTACATAAGTACTGAGCCTAAAGTACAATGTTTTTAACAAGGAGTGAAAATGTTATGATAGTTGTTTTTTTAATTCATAAATAGGTTGACAGTACACTGGTACAGAGCTATGTTGACTTATGGCAAATAACTATTACAGCTATATGTTTTGGTGCTTGGTGTAGTTCATTAACCCCTTAAGGACATATGACATGTCATGATTCCATTTTATTCCAGAAGTTTGGTCCTTAAGGGGTTAAACCTCTTGGTTGACTTCCAGTTTTGAGTTATAGTTCAATATCTGTGACATTTGTGCTGATGGTTCTTGGAGCAGGTGTATCATATTAATTCGGTCTTGGGCAGCTACCCACAATAATTTTCATTACTGCGGAGAAAGACTGAGGAATATATTGTTGAGCTAGTTTTACAATAGGTTTTGCCAGCTTTGTCATGTATAACTGTTTCCATCAAAGATGTATTGGTTACCCATCTATGTCCTCTTTCCTCCTCACTCCCATGGAAACCTCATATAATGACTATAATTCTTTTACGTTCTGACACGTACACTTAGAATTGCTAAATACAATCCTCAACAGTACAAACTTACAAGACCTGTTTGTCTGCGCCTGACCAGTTTTTGTCCTATCCCAGATATCTTTCCAAAGAGTAGAACAAATGTAGGGCAATTTGTAAATGTTAGCCAGTTCCTGTAGGTTCCAGTTCTTGATTTTGCCAGAATTGCAACGTAATATGGGTCAGTTGGGTAGAATTCTAAGTTTTAAATGGACAGCGTTCACTGTGGGAGCAGTGGAACGTTCTTACTAGTTCATTAGGTTTTCATTTTGAGTCCTTAATTCAGAACTTTGCTCCAACATTGTTACTTTTATATATTCTCCCAAATACTTCAAAGTATGCAAGCATTTTCCTTCTATTAATGCGACACGATATGCACCAAATCAACTTTAGTTTAATTAAGCGATTTGGTGTATAGCTAAAGCCCCTATAATGCCCATTTAGCATGTTCACAATACAAATGCTATCTCATATACTTCTGTAGCAGAGCATTTACCTTTTTCTCATCTAATTTTTGTCTACATAGATAATCTGTAAGTCAGTGAAAAGATGTGCTTTCATATTAGTTCTAAATTTGTGCATAAACTATTCACCAAATTGAACTTTGTCAGTGTCGTGTGTCAGAGGATCTAGTGTTGACAAAGTACTGCTAGTTATAAATACAGGCTTTCCTTAATATTGTTTGGATCTAATAGCAGCAACTATGTATGGTAGTGTAATTATCTTAGTCCTTACTGCGGTGGAATGTTGGTAAGCATTGCAAATTTTGTCATTTAAAATGACACATCTAGCATAGCTACTGGTAGTTGGTTTAAACGTGTCTGTAAAATTTGTTGTTTGGATTGATTTCAAATGCTTGTGTACTTCGTACACCAATCAAATGGTACGCTGTTCCTTTCGCTTCCATTTAAATACTATAGCACTCGCCATGCTATCTTTACTGCACTGCTTCTAGATTGCCATCCCTACCTTTAAATAGCAGTAACAAGTCTACTTACCACTGCAAATATTAAAATATATAAGCTTTATTTATTGCTAATGAAATATAAGAAGTCTGCTTATGGAAGAGAACTTTATCACTCTTCCTAAACAATGCTGAAAAATCTTCTCTTCAGTTGTGGTTTATGTGGTATAATTTGTTACTGTTAAATTTTTTGAAAGAAGGTAAAGTTTTGGTAGTCTTGCCTTTGCATATTGATATATTGGCATTCATTTTTGGTTCATGAGCCTCTTAAGTGTATGTTTATGCTGTATATTTATTTAGAGCTAGTTATCTGATGCTTAACAGATGCATTGTCTTTTGTATTGCCCTACTTTAAAAATGGTCTAGACATGGTTGCAACAGGTTTACGGACAGGTAGTGCACATTTCATTGACTGGTGTAATGCCTCTTCCAGACACTAAAGAGCTTATGATGCATACAGAAAGCTGACCTTGTGTTACCTTTCCTGTGTCAAAAAGCAGTTACTAAATTCAGTTTAGCTTTTATCGGATATATGCAGCCTTTTACTTGCAAAGATTGAGGAAATAGTCTTCTTTTAATGTATTACTATGCGGAAGTGTTTTCTGTAGCACAAACTGATACACATTGATAGTGTTCAGGATTTAACAGATCTCAGGCTGCTAAGATTTTATTCTCCCCCTGCTCGGTTAACTCGCAGTAGTTAGATTAAGGTAGCCATTAGAAAGTTTCTTGGAACTAGATGGTCATTTGTCAGTGGCCACTTGAGATATTTACTTTCTTGGCAGACAAAGGTTTAGTCGCACTGTAGCCCATACAGGACGATCCACCCAAGTCATGCCCTGATTTGGCGCCGTCTATCCTTTTGACAGATCCTATTCTTGTATCTTTGTGCCTGCTGGTTTTAGTGCTAGAGTGCAGATGGAGGGAATGCTGGGTGGAGTGAGGGTTTTCCTGTGTGGACCAGCCCAAATGAGCAATTCTTTTGTGCCATTAAATGAACAATGCATAATGCTTACTTATTATGATTGCTTTCACTCTTATTTGATGGTCAGGGATTAAGCTGTGAATCGGACCACCCCACGGTTTTCTACAGGTCTACAGTGACGCCTCAATGTGAATGGCTCTTGTTATAATACATATAACTTCTTGATTATTGTTTTTATAATCTTGCACATATATTGTGTTTATTAATTGAAGCAGTTAAGTGGTGATTTATGGGCACATATGCATTTTTTGTAACACTGTGCTATGTGATGCAAAGTAATTATTAAAAAAAAAAAACACTTTACCAGGATGGGTGAGTTACTTGGTTGTGAAGTTTGAGATCTAGATGTTAATGGAGCTTTGAAATCCGTGTTCAAGTAATATATTAAGCTTTATAGTATCATAGGTTATACCCATTGTTGTTAACTGCATTAGATATTGCCAGGTAGGAGTGTTAATAATTTGTTTCCTCATTTGTGCTTTATAAAATGTCTAAAAATAGAACTTGGAATTTTTGGCTAAAATTCTGTCTTTAATTACTGTGATGCCTGTACGATTATTCTGTGTGCTATTTAGGGGATAATATTTCTTATTGGTTGCTGAGGTACTCTAAAGTCCTTTCTTACTCACGAAGAAATGTTATCTTTCCATTGCTGGTTGGTTTTTGCTGCTTGTCGATTGCCTAGCCTTAGACTCACAGCAGATATTTGTGTGGATCAGGGCAAACCATAGTTTCTCTTGAGCTTCTACCTTTGCAAAGCTTTTCCTTTATGATCTGAATAGACCTTGTCAGAAATAGATGTCAGACATCTAGACCTAATGTGGTATTCAAAGCGCATGGTTTGCAGAAGTGTACTTTTTCTGCATTTCAAATATACTTGTGGTATGTTCTTTTGTTTGTTAAATTGAGTACTATTTTAGCCACAGGTAGCTGTTGGCTTAACTATTTGTTTCAATGTAATGCTAATTCAGCACTCATAGTAATAGCTTGTTTAAATTAAATAGATTGGTCAGTTTCTTACTCAGATATTTGAGTGATTGAAGGGAGCAAAGCTTTCATCTATGTGTTTGCAAGCCTTAAATGACTAATTGTTCTGCTTTCTGCAAACAGATGCTAATGTTGCAGTAAGCATTGTGTCCTTAAACTTTTCAATTGAAAGCAGTTACTGAAGCAGTTCCCATTCAATAAATAACTAAAAGCATGAGATCTTGTCTGTCAGGTTTAAGGAACAAATCTGAATGAGAAGCAAATACATTTTGTAGGAGCAGCGTTTCACATAAAATGTTGACATTTTCAGAATTGTCCTATGTGGACTTTAACCCCTTAAGGACACATTACATGTGTGGCATGTCATGATTCCCTTTTATTCCAGAAGTTTGGTCCTTAAGGGGTTAAGGGTAATATAAGATGGGCCACCATTCACCATTTTATTTGGTTCCTCCATCAAAGATGGAATATTAAATTAACATATATTTGGCAACTTGTGTTACCATATGCGAATGCATTCCCTACAAGATACACCCAGGTAATTAATTTTTTTCAGTGGCAATGTGCAAATTCAGTTATTAAAAATATTTTACATAGCCCGCAGATGCTAAATGTACATGACTCATGATTTTACCATAGAGCAGCTAGCAAACATGTGCCACATAGTTAAGATATGTGGGTCTTAATTGACAAATGTCTGAGTCATTGGTTGATTACTTCACAATTTGTAAATTATATAGGAGATTATTTATATATATATATATATATATATATATATATATATATATATATATATATATATATATATATATATATATATATACACACACCACTGATGTCTATGGAGGAGACCGTGCAAGCCTCCATAGACGGTGTCTGAATTCCACAGCTGTCATTTATGAAGGCTTCTGGGATTTCAAAAACGACAGCAGAGCTCAGGCTACTCCATAAGAAAAAATACTCCTGTCTAATGTTATCTTTTGTTTGAATTTGTATTTTAGTGCAATTTCAATGCAGTCTTGACCACTATTTCATAAAGAATATATGTTTATGACATGTGAAATGTGGTAGATCTGCTTTAAACAGTGTAAAAGTATGGTAGTTAACACTTCAAACACTTTATATCTGCTAATTTCTTCTAAAAACATAAACTTTCACTTAGGCATGTATGCAATGCTTTTGTCATTTGCCAGTTCCATTGAAATATATACAGCGAAGGCTTGTGACTTCTAGCTTTGCTGTAGTTTAGCTAGGAAGATTGGTGAGTTCATTAGGTGCCTTTCAGTGGCATTGGCAAAGTCTGTACGTTTTGAAGCTTGCAAAGCCAGAATTTGACAGGGTTCAATTCACACAGTGTATCAGAGGCCAGCACAGATGCATAATCTGTGAGCTGATGCTCCCATAGGTCAGTGTCCTAATGTTCCCATTCACAGGTAAACACGTGCTTTTTGGTTTGAAGAGCATCATGGTGAACTGAAATGCCTTTAGTGGCTTCCATAGATCCCAGAATTATACCTTTATGGAAAGTTCTGTATTGCAGAGTAAACCATATTTTACTTAATGAGTTCCTCAATGGGACTGGAAATGTTTCCTTTTGAATGGTGCACTGTCCCTCTGTACACAGTCATGGCTTGTATGACCACATTCCAAGAAGAGTTTCAGGTGTTCTGGAAGGAATATGTAGCCATGCACCTTGTTAAGTTCTTTATAATAAATGTTTGTGTTCCTCCATTTTGTTCATCCACTGTGTAAATAATCATGGGTTTGTTGAACTCCTTTTCCATTTAAATCACTGATGTTTATGTCCCCATTTTCTTTTCAGGGCGGATTTTCTTTCAAGGCATACAACTATCCAACAGGACTAGGAAAAGCACTCTATAGAGAGCAGTTTGACTTCAACGCGGAGCCGCCTTGGCAGCCTAGCTGATGATAGGAGGTTCCATCTCCTAACTTGCCCATGTAAGTGTTTCTGTTAAACCTATATAGGCTATACAGATGTGTGATGTCTCCACTGATTCTTTAAAAGTAAATTATGTGAATTTTTAGGCCGATAGCCAATAGCTTATCAATGCTCTGTACATTTACTGTATTGTTTTTTTTGCAAATTTTTTTTAAGTGGTAAATGCACAAAATATACATGCCAGTCAAATTTCTTTTATGTTTTCGAGTATATTTGTGTGCATAGTGGATGCAGTGAGAGTATTTGATTAGTAAATGTAGTGTGTGTGTGTTCCTTTTCCCTTCCCTCCCCTGTACCTTAGTGTCCTCCCTTGATGTTCCTCTCTTCACCCCCCTTCCCTGTCCCATGGTGGTCATCACCCCCTTTCCCTGTCCCATGGTGGTCATAACCCCCTTTCCCTGTCCCATGGTGGTCATAACCCCCTTTCCCTGTCCCATGGTGGTCATAACCCCCTTTCCCTGTCCCATGGTGGTCATAACCCCCTTTCCCTGTCCCATGGTGGTCATAACCCCCCCTTCCTGTCCCATGGTGGTCATAACCCCCCCTTCCTGTCCCATGGTGGTCATAACCCCCCCGTTTCCTGTCCCATGGTGTTCATAACCCCCCCGTTTCCTGTCCCATGGTGTTCATAACCCCCCGTTTCCTGTCCCATGGTGTTCATAACCCCC